>CM065482.1:2896325-3496325 GCA_032873175.1 Leptopilina drosophilae
AAATTTGAGATAACATCAGATTTCTATATATTCAATATTGCTCTTCAAAGTTCAATAGCTGAAAAATCAGTAAAATGGTTATTAATGTAGAAAATAGTGGAAAACATAATCGCATAATTGCGTTTTTGACAAAAGGAGACCAGCATAATAACCTAACTGCATTCAGTTTAAAAAACAATTGACATAATTAAAAATGAAAATAACCTTTAAGAATAAAAAAAATAAGAATTTTGTAATAAAATGTTTTTATTAAAATACATTTCTTTAAATTAATTTTAATAAAACTGGAGCAAATTTTTTATAACATAGATTGTGCATTTAATTATGTATTTATTTTTAAGGCTATTTTTATTCTAAAAAATTTTAATAAGTATTTTAAAAAACAAATTGAAAAATTCTTCAAGTTGAACAGTAAAGTACATTTTTTTCTCGTTTCAATTAATTAAGAACATTTTGTAGAAATATAAATTTCATAACTAAATAAACTCCTATAATTTTTTCTAACGGATTAATAATTTAAATTGTGTTTGTGTGAACAAATCTTATTATTATGACAAATCAAACCAAATTAATTTGTGAAATTAAAAGTGTCTGAAGTTAGACTCATATACAAACTGAACTTATTGCATAACCGCATAAGTGCAATAAAACTCATGATTCCGATCAAAAATGATCAAAATTTATATCAAATCGTGTGTTTTATTAAATGTTGTAAACGGATTTTGAAAATATATTAAATAATAATACTAAATGCAAAAGATCGAAAGAACTTGTTTATTTTCTGAATTGACAGAAGTGAGAGAACATTAAAATTAATTTATCTCAAAATCTTGACAAATGCAGTTATGCTGTTATGCCTTTCATCCACAGAATTAAGGCTAAAAGTACAAATTTTTTCTAATCCATACAATTCGAATGTTGACAAAGGTTAGGGAAAGTAGAATTATTTAGGGAAATATTATCTCCCTTAATTTGAATCAGTTAAAAATCATTGTCAATCATTGACAATCATTGTCTGACCTTTTGCTTCTGAATCTGTTAAAAACAACTGATTTTCAGTTAAAAACTAATTTTCAGTAAAAAAAATAACTGAAAAATTAATTAAACGTGACTTATTGAATCAGTCAAAAGAAAAATTACCGAAACATCAGTTATTTTTAACTAATTGTCAGTTACAATTTGAATTAGTGACTGACTTTTTGCTTTCCTAAATCAGTTATTTTTAACTGATTCAAATTTAGAGAACATAGGGAAATATAAGGGATTTTTAATAAAAATCCTGGAAAAATTAATTCTTTACAAAAATTTATAACAAAACTTATAAAGTATTGTCTTTTTGTTTGCCTCGCATAAGCAACACTGAAAGAAAATTTATATTAAATTTTGTAAAAGTATTTTACAATAATTTGGGGAAAAAGTTCAACAAACCGAAATTTTGATATAAAATTCCCAAACATTAAAAACAATTATGTGGATTTTAGTACAATTATATCAAATATCAAGATTTTTAATTCAATTTTATAATATCACTTTACTAAATTATTGGACAACATTTTTTTAACGTTTAGTATTTTTTACATCAAAATTTCGGTTTGTTGCACTTTTTTCCCCAAGTTGTAAAATACTTTTACAAAATTATATTGACATTTTCTTTCAGTGTATAAAATTGCAACAAACTCTAAAAAAAGATTGCGATTACAGTTTATTACACTGAAAAAAAAATTTATTTGATTCAAATAACCGATTATTTGTCTATAATCAAATAAATATTTACTTGAATCAAATAATTTTTACTTGAATCAAATAATTTTTATTTGAATCAATTAATTAGTATTTGCTTCAAATACTGAAATATTTGATTCAAATACTGAAATATTTGATTCAAATACAATTTATTTGATTCAAATAAAAATTATTTGATTCAAGTAAATATTTATTTGATTATAGACAAATAATCGGTTATTTGAATCAAATAATTTTTTTTTCAGTGCACTATAAAAAATTTTTTCTCATAAGGATACATTTCTAAAACACTATTTCCTAATAATATAATGAACGAAATTTTCGAGCTTTCTTTCTTCTAATAAATGTCATTTTCTAAAAAAAAATATAATTTACAACAATTTTTTTCTAACAATATTTAATTTTTTTAATAACGATCAGTAATATAGATGTATGATTAAAAATTAAAACTTACTAAACTTTTTTAATTCTTCCGTAAAAAATTATAATAAAATAGGAAAATTATACAAATTTTGTAACAAAATTCTAAAATAGTCTATAGGTAAAAATCGTAATTAACAAATAGAAATTATAGCAATTTTTTTTGTAGAGATATTTAGAAAGTATTTAAAAAAATGCTTCTTATAAGTGAAAATTAATTTTGGAAAGTTTTGTATATAAATGATGCAAATTATTTTTTTTTTCAAGGGAAAAACTGAATTTTGTTAACAAATTGTTTATTTATTTAATTATGATAAGAAATATAAATTTGATAAAATTTTGTTTTATTTTTCAAAAAGAAACTTATAATTTTGTAAGCAAAATTGTAATTTGTAAATAGAAAATATTATGTAGAATATTGTTTTCAACTTCTTAATCTTAATTTTTGAACAATTTTCAAACTTTTATCAAAATTATTGAAATTTTACAAATTTTAGCAAAGTAAATTTTTGAAATGACTAATTTTTTTCAAAATTTATTTTTTTTCGAAAATTATAAAATTCTTTACAAAAATTGAATTATTTTCTAAATTCATAAAATTTTTTTCAGAAATTGAATTATTTTCAAAATTTATAAAATTCCACCCCACACTGAAAAAAAATTTATTTTATTCAAATAACCGATTATTTGTCTATAATCAAATAAATATTTACTTGAATCAAATAATTTTTATTTGAATCAATTAATTAGTATTTGCTTCAAATACTGAAATATTTGATTCAAATACAATTTATTTGATTCAAATAAAAATTATTTGATTCAAGTATAAATATTTATTTGATTATAGACAAATAATCGGTTATTTGAATCAAATAAATTTTTTTTTCAGTGCAGAAATTGAATTATTTTCAAAATTCATCAAATTTCATGCAGAAATTGAATTATTTTCAAAATTCATCAAATTTCTTGCGAAAATTGAATTATTTTCAAAATTCATTAATTTTCTAGCAGAAATTGACTCATTTTCCAAAAAAAAAAGAAAAAATTGTTAACATTTTAATAAATGAATAGCAATTTCTTCGATAAAATTCAATTATTTTCAGAAATTTTAATAAAAATTCATTGCAAAATTCAATTATTTTCGCAAATAAAAGTATTTATTACAAGAATTCAATTTATTTTCAAAAAATTATCTCAATTCAATAACTTGTAAATCTATTATTTTAATACAATTTCCCAAAAGAAATCAGTCATTTAAAATCAACTTTAACAAAATTTTTCACAAATATTAAAATTTCACATGGATTTATAATTATTAAAAATAGAATTTGCATAAGTTTTTTCAAAAAATTGCAGAATTCCAATTATTTTAAATATACACTTTAATAAAATTCTTCAAAAAAGTAATTTCTCTTAAAAATTTTATTAAAATTTACCAAAGACATTCAATTATTTAAAAATTTATTGATAAAATTATGTATATCTTAAAAGATTTTACAAAATTTTATTTTTGTTTGAAAAAATTGAATATAATTGAAAAACTATATTATAATTTAGAATTTTTGTTAGGAGAATTCAATGGCTATAAAACAAAATCGTAGTTTTGTAAAAAACATTCTTTTGTATCTATGAAAAAAATAGCGAAAGAAAAAAAATGATTTTATTGCAATTTCTGAAGTATTTTTCCGAAAATAAAAAACATTTTTTTATATGTTGAAAATGATAAAAAAAATATTATTCACTTGTTTATTTTTCTAATAACTAATTTTAAATCATAGTTTTATTTTTCTATATTTTATATTTTAAAAAAATATGATTTGAAATTAGTAAGAAACATAAGTAAAAAATATAATAATATAATAATATATATTTTATATATAATAGAAAGACAACTGAATAACAAAAAAAGGTGTGTTATTATAATACATAAAATAATTATTAATAATATAATAATATATTAATAATATAATTAATAATATATATTTTATATATAATAGAAAGACAACTGAATAACAAAAAAAGGTGTGTTATTATAATACATAAAATAATTATTAATAATATAATCTTTTTTCTGAATATTAAATTATTGTTCCACTTAAAAAAAAGAAAAATATTAATTTGAATTCGCAGGTAGAGGTGGACCAGTCGCGAGCCATGAATTCCTGCGCCTTTCTTTATATATATAGTCTCTTGACTGAAGGGGAAAGATCGAGAGCCATATATATTTGAAGATAGTATCTTTGATACGGGATACAGAATATACTAAAAAGGCCTAATGGAGGACTGAATCCGATAACCTAACTGCTTGTAATGGATAGCATTGATGGGCCTTTGAATAAACAGTTAATTCGTCATTTCAGTTTAAATGAATAATAAAGCCTTATAGAAAGTCAGGTGTTACTAATATTTATATTTATAGTACTATAGTGAAATATCAATTTGTCAGAAATTTGTCTGGGGAACGTAAATTATTTCTTTATGCAATATACATTTTTTAATTTAATTATTTTTCTCAAATTAAAGTTTAATTTAATTCAATCAACGACGACGTTCATTGAATTAAATTAAATTAGATTAAATTAAATTAAATTAAATTAAATTAAAATAATTAACTAATTTAAATCGAATGGACTTTCAAGGAGAATTTTTTTCGAAACGAAGCAAAAGTTATAGTTGGGCAATTATATAGTAACAGTGGGGTAATAGGTAACAAGACTTAAAATTTTGTTCCAGAATTAATCTTCGTAATATAGACATATTTTTTACTTTTTTTCTTTGGGTTTTAACGAACTGTTCAGTAAATTGCGACTTTTCCATTTTACCGAACACTTTATGTTACGTTTTCCCGAACTATTCAGTAAATTGCAACTGATTTATTTTACCGATAACATTTTATGTTCCGTTTTCCTGAACTATTCAGTAAATTGTAACTGATCTATTTTACCGAACACTTTATACTACGTTTTACCAAACTGTTCGATAAATTGCAATTGATCCACTTTAGCGAACACTTTATACCACGTTTTACCGAACTTTTCAGTAAATTGCAATTGATCAACTTTAGCGAACACTTTATGCTACGTTTTACCGAACTATTCAGTAAAAGTAAGTATAGGAAACACATATTTTCCTTTTTCCGAACTATTCAGTAAAAGTAAGTATAGGAAACACTTATTATACGTTTTACCGAACTATTCAGTAAATTGCAATTGATTAACTTTAGCGAACACCTTATACCACGTTTTACCGAACAATTCAGTAAAAGTAAGTATAGGAAACACTTATTATACGTTTTACCGAACAATTCAGTAAAAGTAAGTATAGGAAACACTTATTATACGTTTTACCGAACTATTCAGTAAATTGCAATTGTTTAACTTTAGCGAACACTTTATACCACGTTTTACCGAACTATTTAGTTAATTACCATTGATCCATTATACCAAACACTTTATATACCACATTTTACCGAACTATTCGGTAAAAGTAAGTACATAGGGAACACTTATCATACGTTTTACCGAACTATTCAGTAAACATAAATGTAGCGAACACTTTACCGAACTATAAGTGAAGCGCTACTACACGTATCGTATGGTTTAGGATTCTCACCTTATTATTTAATTTAATTCCTTTTACAGTCTAGTTCTTGAAAAATTACTATATTTTTACAGTTCATCCCATTTTTACCGAACGAAATTCAGTAAAATTACAAAAAACAATTTTTCTCCTTATTTAAATTTTAACCACCTGAATATATCAATCATAAAAACACTAGAAACATTGAAGCTTACATCAAGATCTAAAGGATTCTTGTTCGAAAATATTTATCAGGATCTTGAGAATAAAATAGTCAACGAATGTCTGACATGTTTATTTTGAAATCTCACTCTCTGACTGCCGAAAATATAACGAGAAGGAAGAGAATGCGCGAAATGAAGGATGCGCTTGTAAAATGATGGATGTACATGACTCCGTTAGTCATTCGTTCCGTATAGAGCAACAAGGTGAAATTCCTCCAAGAAGTCTTTTCTAATCTGATTGAAAACTATTCTCTATATATATACACGCATAACTTCCCAAATATCTACGCGCATTTATATTGAGGTTTAACACACATATATGTCTCCAAAATATGTCCCTAGAGAATTTTTTATTTTCATTTTTCTAAATATATATTTATCTCCAAACTCACGCGGAAAATTTTGACGTGGTAATTAATTATTATTCTATATCCAAAAGACACGAATCACCCGCGGTGAAAAGATGATTGAAAACGATTGTTTAAATGATCAGGCAGTCAGAGTTAAATTGAACATTCGTTTTTTCTCCCCGATAATGACGTTTGACTTTCCATTAATCAAACTCTACAATATGAAAATGATTAAGTCTCTGTCACTCTTGATCAATATTTTGGCTTCCGTTTCCGTTCAGTTTGTTGGGGAATCATAATCGACTTGATGAATTGTTTAGTGAATTGTGGAGAAATTTTTTCTGCACTCTTTAAATAATTCAGGGTTGCCAAACATTTATAATTAATAAATAAAAACCAAATTTTTATACAAACTCATTTTCTTCTTTTGGTAAGACAAATATTATAGAACTTCCTGTTTTTAAAATTTTTGTCTATAAAATTTTTATAACGAACTCATTTGCATCAGTTTTATTTCTTAATTTTCATTGTTTTAATAAAATTGAAAGTTTTTTTGAAAATAAAAAAATTCCAAATAATTACATTTGTCAATTAGAAAATGTAATTGAAAATTTTTTAGGAAATAAAGGAAAACATTTTATTAAAACAAATTTTTATATATGTAAAAAAATATTGTTACTATATATAATTTATTAAAAATTATTTTCATATTCTATTATTCTCTAAAATTTAAACTAAAAATCATTTGCAAATAAATTTTTATCAGAAAATTCCAGGAGAATTAAATTATTGTTGTTATGCAAACTATGTTGTTGTTATGCAAATTACAAAATTTTTTACTTTGAAATATAAATTTTTTAAAATAATTTCATAGTCAAAATTTTAAAAATTTACTTATTAAGTACAAAATTAATTATAACTGTTCATATTTTAAAAATTTTAATAAAATTTCACGAAATAATTCAATATTTTTTTGAAATTTTAAAAATGTCTTTCTAAACAATTCAATTTTTTTTAATTGTAAAATCTTTAAAAAAATTTAATTATTTTTAAAACGAGATCAATTTTTAGAAATATTCTTAACACACTTGGAAAAAAATCAATTTTTTTCTAAATTTTCAATAAATCCTTCGAAAAAATTATACATTATATTCTTATAAATATAGTAAAATTCTTCGCAAGAATTGAATTAATTTTATAAATAGTAAAATTCTTTACACGATACCAATTATTTTCAAAACAATTTTAATTAAATTCTTCGGATCAATTCAAATATTTTTTAATATTTTCCTAAATTTTATTTACTACCTAAAATTTTAATAAATTCTTGCAAACAATTCAATAAGTTTTATAAACACTACAATTCTTTGAAGCAATTAAATTGTTTTTAATCCAATTTAAATAAAACTACACAAAAGAATTCAATTATTTTCAAAAATTTCCATCAAATTCTATTTCAACAAGAATTTTAAATTCTTTAAAAATAATTCAATTATTGTCAAAATATTTATAAAAAATAAAAAAAATTTCATTATTTTCAATTATTTCTTTAAAATTCTTCATATCAATTTAATTATTTCTTAAAATTTTGATAAATTCTTCGAAACAATTCAAGTATTTTTATAAATACCACAATTCTTTGTAATTATTCATTTATGTTTATAAATAGTAAAATCCCTTTGCAAAAATTTAATTATTTTCAAAACAATTTTAACAGAATTTCTCGAAAGAATTTTAATCTTCAAAAATTAACACAAAATTGATTTATTTTCTAAAATTTTAATAAATTCTTCGCAAGAATTCAATTATTTTGATAAATATAGTAATAAAATTCTTCGCAAAAATTCAATTATTTTTAATCTAATTTTAATAAAATTCTTCTTCATAAAATTCAATTCTGCATTAAACATTTTCAATTATAATTTTTAACGAAACTCCATTAGTTTAAATAAAATCCAAGAAATTCTTCAAAAGAATTTATATAGGATTTTTAAAAATTTTAATAAAATTCTTCACGAGAATTTAATAACAGTATTAAATGGAATTTTATGATTTTTAATAATTTAATTTCAAAATTGAAAATATTTGAAAAGAAAAATTATTTAAAAATTTAAGAAACGAAAAAGCAAACAACAACTAATTTTAAAATGGGAACAGATTACCGAATTACGAACTTTATTAATATAGATTTTTAAATAATTGAATTCTTTTTTATTAAAAAATTATTTAAATTCGGCGATGAGTTTTCAATATTCATGAAAATAATTGAATTATTATTGCGAAGAAATTTATACAAAATTTAAAAATATTTGATTTCCTCTGAAATTTCTATTATTTATGAAAATAATCAAATGTTTGGGTATAATTTTATTAAAATTGTTTTTAAATAATTGAATTCATTTGAAAAACTCTAATAGTAGATGTTAAAAATTTTTGAATAGAGAACATGTTTTGAAAATAATTGAAATTTTTCCAAGAATTTATATTATTAAAGTTATTGAAACTATAATTAAATTTTGAAGAAAAATTTTACTAATTTTCGTAGATAATTCAAATTATGATGAGAATATAAAAAAAATTGTTGAACGCAAATTAAAATTTTGTCAAAAATGTTATTAGGTAAAATTTTTCAAAAAAAATTAAATTTCTACAATTATTTCTAAAGTCTTCAAAATTCAATTTGTCTAGTGTTTTTAATTAGAAAATTCTTCTTTAAATTCACTATTTTTAATAATTAATTAAATATATGTTGACAAATTTAACAAGTTTTAAAAGATTTTGAATTGTTTAAATTTTTCAAAACTCTAAGTTTATTAAAATTTCTAATTTTATCCATTCAACATTGAAAGTTTTCAAAAATTTCAAATTGCTACTGTTTGAAGTTAATTTATTTACGTACATTTCAAATGCAACTTTCAAAATTTAATTAATTTATTTGTAAAATGATTCATTAAATAATTTATTTACTTTGATAGTTGTTCAAGATTTAAATTAAAATTTTTTGTCAGAAATTGGAAAATTTTAAAGTTTTGAATTAGAAATCGCAGTAATTGATATAAGTTAAACAAAAAAGACACGAAAATTTAGAATTTTCTCATAAATTTTACAAAAAATAAGTTTTTTTAGTACTTTTGATAAAAATTCCAGATATTTTCCTAAAAACTCTATTTCAGAATATTACATTATAGTAATATTAAAACTATATTTTCCAATTCTCATTTTACTTTTATGAAAAAAAATTGTCTTAAGGGCATTTGAACCATTATGACGTCACAATGTATTCTAAGCATTAGATCTAAAATTGTGACGTCATAATGGTCTAAATTCCCTTAAACATTTCGATATTCTGTTATTTTTAAAATTGCTAATTGTATTAAAAAAAAGGGAGTGAAAAGTCAGCCTAATTGTTGCTAGTAATTTAAGTAAACTTATCTCTTAGATCGTTAATTTTTATATCAAGGCATTTGGGTATATTTTGCGAACAAACAATATTTTTTTGGAAAATTTAGAAAAGCAACAAAATAACAAAATGGAAAAAAAGTTTTCTCGAATACATTGAAAAGAATTTAGGTTGCATTCTTTGACATTAATACATCAGATAATTGTAAAACGTTTTCCTTTAACCAAAATACAATTTTAGGTCACCTGCCAGAAAACTGGTTGGTCAAAATTGTGAAAAACTTTAAGCCAAACTCCGTAATCCATTCGACTGCGCCTAATTCGGATATCGAGTCTTTGGCGCTCGCGGGGGGACGACGACGACAACAACAAAGCGACAAAAATATAAGAAAAGGATTTTTGAAAAATGTCGATCGCTGTGTTGTTGTCCTTATTGAAAGAAAGAAAGAATGAATGAGAAAAAAGTATAACCGACCGGAATCGTGCAGCGTTTTGGAAATTTTGTTTTCGAAAATATTAGGAAAAATATTTATAGGATTTAACTTGGACAATGAATGCCGCCTGAGCCATTAGAACCGATTAGCGGTTGTTTGCACGAGCAATCGGATTTGCAAGTCCCAAGTTTCCATCTCGTGCTGGTATAGATTATTATTGAGACTACTCTTAATAACCTTATACATTATATACCGTTCGGCTTCTTAGCTCGCGTGGCTGGAACGTCGAAGAAGGGTTGGACGGCTGGGCAAATATTTATCGTAATTACCTTTCGTTGCTTATGTTCTCATTCTTCACTGACGAACTGGACAGCGTATATCTCTATATATAGAGAGAGAGAGGAAAAAAAGGGATTTTCTTCCAATTCTAGTGCGAAAAAGTGCTCTGCACTTTTTTCACCATTCAACTGGAAGACTGCAAAATCGACCAGTTGGAATAATAATATTATATTTTATTGTCCGATCTTTGCTTTTGGTTGTCAAGCCTTTCATTCCTTCCATGTTGTACAGCAAGTCGAGCGTACATTTCACAATAAAGGACATTTATATTCGTTGCTCTGGTAAATTTCTAAGGACTCGAAAATTTTTCTCACAGAAGACTTCTCTATTTTCTTGAATATACATAAAATTTATCAAATTATCAAAAGTCTACGTATTTGATAAACTAACAAATTTAACGATTTTTGAGCTAATTTTTTTAATTAAATTATGACCCTAATTCAGAATTTTTAAATTTGCCCCGCAATTTGAAAAAATACAACGCAAAAACACAAAAACTTACATACTTTCTTGAAAATCATTAATTTCAGCATAAATCAATTTGTAGATTGAAATTTTTATTCGTTCCATAGATTTATTTATAAAAAAAATTATAAATAAATAAAAAAATTGTTTAAACAAAGTTTAAGTAATTAATATTTCTTAGTTTTTTTATACTCGAATATCTTCGTTAACAAAAACTTTAAGACTAAATAAAAAAAATTACAATTTAGAATAAAACTTGAAATTTCTAGTTCTAAGTGCAGTTTATAAAAAAATAGAAACAAAAAATTGTTTAAACAAAGTTTAGATGATTAATTTTTCCTAGTTTTTTTATACTTAAATATCTTCGTTAACAAAAACTTTAAGGCTAAATAAAAAAAATTACAATTTAGAATAAAACTTGAAATTTCTAGTTCTAAGTGCAGTTTATAAAAAAATAGAAACAAAAAATTGTTTAAACAAAGTTTAGATAATTAATTTTTCCTAGTTTTTTTATACTTAAATATCTTCGTTAACAAAAACTTTAAGGCTAAATAAAAAAAATTACAATTTAGAATAAAACTTGAAATTTCTAGTTCTAAGTGCAGTTTATAAAAAAATAGCAACAAAAAATTGTTTCAACAAAGTTTAGATAATTAATTTTTCCTAGTTTTTTTATACTTAAATATCTTCGTTAACAAAAACTTTAAGGCTAAATAAAAAAAATTACAATTTAGAATAAAACTTGAAATTTCTAGTTCTAA
Source organism: Leptopilina drosophilae (assembly GCA_032873175.1). Lineage (NCBI taxonomy): Eukaryota > Metazoa > Arthropoda > Insecta > Hymenoptera > Figitidae > Leptopilina > Leptopilina drosophilae. The sequence goes on from CM065482.1 coordinate 2,908,040, forward strand.
GTGCAGTTTATAAAAAAATAGCAACAAAAAATTGTTTAAACAATGACTAAATAATTAATTTTTAATCATCATTTGATGTTTTACTTATAACAAATTACACGATTCAGAAAAAAATAGAAATTTCTAGCCCTAAATTCCGTTTATGGAAAAAATGCCAAAAATAAATTGTTTAAACTATAATTAAATAATTTATTTTTTATAACTTAAATATTTCAGACATAAAAAAGTTCTGGGAAGAACTAGAAATTTTTAGCCCTAAGTGCAGTTTATGAAAAAAATAACAACAATAAATTGTTTAAACAATGTTTATTATAATTAATTTTTAATTTTTAATAATTAGAAGATTTCTGATTGATAAAAAATTGCACAATTTAAAAAAATAATAAAATATTCTAGCCTTAACAATTTTTGTTGTAAAAAAAATTTTTAAATTCGAAAATCGAGCTCCACTGATCGATAAAGAATTAAAATTTATTGAAAAAATTCAATTATTAAAAAATTTTTTTTGATAACATTTTTTTGATATCATTTTTTTGATAACATTTTTTATGAGAATTCAATTTTGACAAACATTCATTTGACATTCAATTAAAATAATTTAGTTAACAATTGAATATTAAAAGCATTTTAGCGTGAATTTTTAAAAATAATTGATAATTGAATTCTTTCAAAGAATTTTAAGAAAATTGGGGAAAATAATTTTGTACATTTTTCGAAGAATTTAGTTAAAAATAATTTAAATCCTGTAAAGAAATTTATTCTTTACGAGAATAATAATTAAATTCTTATAATAAATTTTTATTAAATTTTTTTTTAAGTAATTGAAATGTTATGAAGGACTTTAATATTTATGAAAATAATTGAATTTTCGCAACCAATTTTAAATTACATTTTTTTTTAATAATTGAATTCTTTTGAGAAATTTTATTGAAATAGTAGATCTTAAAAATATTATAATTTCAGTAAAGAGTTTCTTTATTCACACGCTGTTAATGAAAACCAGATGGAAAATTTTATTATATAGGAAAATAATTGAATTCAAGTGAAAAATTTTATTACTTGCAAAAATAAATGAATTCTTATGAAGGATATTATTAAAATTTTTCCAATTAATTAAAATTAAAAAAAAAAAATTTTATGAAAATTTAAATTATTATAAAACGTGGAGATATTTTTTTATATTTCATAAGTTTTTATAAAAATTCTTTATTCCTAATTTATCGTAATTTTACAACAAACTTTTTATTTGTTTAAACAATTTATTATTGTTAATTTATAACAATTCCAAAAACAAAATAGAGAAAAGCAAATTACTACAAAACTGGCAGCTTATAATGGTATTATTTAACGTTAAATAAATTAATGAAATTTTTTGTAACTATTATTTAACATTGTTTAAATAATTTATTGATATTTATTTTTTATTAACTTTTTGCCCACTGCACCAAGGAAGACAAAGTTTTTTTCTAATTTTGTAATTCTTGGATCTATTTATATAATAACCGATGAATAATATAAACATCAAATCACTATTTTAACAATTGTTTAAATAAATAATTGTTGTTATTTATTAACTTTTTTCCTATTGTTCCTAAAAAAATGCACTTTTTCCAATTTTTTGACGTATTTATAAAAAATGATGAATGTCAAATGGCTGTGTTGAAAATTGTTTAGACAATTAATTGTTGTTATTTTTTAACTAAATTCTTCAATTGCACCTAAAAAGGTACAATTTTTTCAGTTTTTCAATTTATCAAATGTAATTCAAAAAACTGAAATACCAGTATTGTTTAATTACTTACAATTAAAAAAGAAATTTTAATAAAATTTTTTCATGTATATTCCAGGGGCAATAAGAAAAAGTTAAAAAATGCCAAATACTTGCTTAAAAAAATGCTAAAATAGCGATTTAAAATTAATTTGATATTTATCGATTATTATAAGAAGGTCAAAAAATTTCAAACTTAGAAAAATACCGCGTCTCTCTGGGTGCAATAGAAAAAGAAGTTGATGAATAACAAAAATTATTTATTTAAACAATTGTTAAAATTAAAATAGTGATTTGACATTTATTTACTTATTTATTGGTTCTTATAAGTATAGGTCCGAAAATTACAAAATAAAAAAACACTCTATCTTTTTAGGTGCAATAGGTAAAAAGTTAATAAATAACAATTGTTTAAACAATTTTAAATAATAATTATTGATTAAATTTAATATTTTATTTAACTTATGTAACATAAAATAATATCATTATAAGCTGACAAAATTTGTAGAAATTGGCTTTTCGCTATTTTGTTTTTGAAATTATTGTAAATGAACAATAGTAAATTGTTTAAACAAAGAAAAAATTCATTATGATAATAGTAAAATATATTGTTAATCATTAGTAACCAGTAATAGTATGAAATACTTTCATGATTCCAATTTTTTCTTACATTTGTACAAAGTACAATACTCTTAGTGTATTTTATTTCACCGCTTGTGAGAAAGATTATTAATTAATTAATTATTAAAGATTAATAACTATTGTTGTGCAAAATAAAAAATTGTCCATATTAATGAATCATTTCTAACTCTATTTAAGGTCAATTTATAAAATATGGTTAAATTATGTTTTTTTTGTTATAAAGAAAAAAAAACTGTATCTTGGTGCAATGGGCAAAATGTTTATAAATAACAACTAATTATTTAAACAATTTTAAATAATAATTACAACAAATTTAATTTATTTAACATTAAATAATACATTAATAGTATAATATTTAATGATATTAATAAGCTGCCAATTTTATAGAAATTTTCTTTTCTCTAATTTGTCTTTACAATTGTTATAAACAAATAAAATTATTTAAACAATAATAAATTGTTATAAAGAAATAAAATTATTTAAACAATAATAAATTGTTATAAAGAAATAAAATTATTTAAACAATAATAAATTGTTATAAACAAATAAAATTATTTAAACAATAAGAAATTGTTATAAACAAATGAAAAGTTGATTTATACTCTATTTTGCCGTAAAATTATTGTCTTATGTTGTTATGGAAAAAAAATTGGATCATTCTTGCAAAAAAAAAAGTGAATAGGAACAAAAGTTGTGCCTTTTTGTATGTTGACTATCGTTCCTGAATTTATTCATATAGGCATTCGGCTGCGATTCTGTGAACAGCGCAGTGAGCTGGCAGGTCCAAGATGGATCACCGAGCGGCTCTGTGTCGTCAAAGCGTCAATTCCTTATAGTATAGCAGATAACTCTATCTATAATTTCTTTCCTATACACTTTTTTGCTCGCTTTTTTGTCATTTTATTGTCCAAAATATGTGCTCTGTCAAACTGTCCCGTCTCTTTAGTGATGACTCTTTACGCTTCTCTTTCCTTTTCTTTTCTTCTCTTTCCTTCTTTCTCTTTCTCTTTTTATTTTTTTCTCTCTCTCTCTCTCTTATTTTTTTTCTTTTCCTCTCGTTTCCGTGACATTTCATCACTTTTACAAAACTCTCATGTATATAATTGTCTATATATAATCTTTATACAATAAAATCTCTATAAGTAAATTTTCTATTATAAAAATTGTTCTCTTATCTTATTGTTAGATTTTTGTTTCGACCAAGAGAGAGAGATAGGGGAAAAAATTGAAAATAAAAAAAGATTAACATACGAAGATAGATCACGTGCCAACTGTCTGTGGTTTCTGGAACAAAACCGGCACCGACAGCCAGAACGTTTAGACTTGTTTGCATACAATTTATTTTTGGACAAAAGAAACAGATCGAGCAACAAATCTCTTTGCCAATAAGACACAAGTTTAGACAGCGTTCTTGATTATTTATGGCATTGGTGATTAATTTTCGGATTGATTTTTCTATAAACCTTTTAAATATATATATATATTTATATATATATAATATATATATATATATATATATATATATATATATATATATATATATATTTATATATATTTATATTTCTACGAAATTTATTTATTTACTGTTTATTCACCTGCGAATGTTATACTTTAATGTCATGTTGACGCAATTTTTTTATTTATTTATATGTTTCTTTATTTATTTTTATATTTTTCGCATTCTTTTAACGCATAAACAAAAGAAAGGTGGAATTTTAGGATCTTCAATGACTTCAACAAAATTAAAAAAAAAAATTTATGATAGTAGAGAATGGAATTATGTTCAAAAATATAATTAAATTTTTTGCGCATGTTTTGGAATTCAATTATTTATAGTTTACATTTTTAATAAGATTTCTCGAAATAAATTTATTCTCTAAATCTGAATTCGTAGTTTTCTGTACAAATGAAATAGTGCGTGGATTCGCGTTTATCAAATGCACAAAATTTTTTATCAAATGCACATTTTTTAAAAAATTTCTCGAAATAAATTTACTCTCTAAATCTGAATTCGTAGTTTTCTGTAGTAATAAAAAATATTGTGGATTCGTTTATCAAATGCACAAAATTTAATAAAATCCTTCGTAGAAATTCATTTATTTTTACTAGTAATAAAATTGTTCACTTAAATTCAATTATTTTCGTAAATAATAATAATTCTTCACAACATTTTAATTGTTTAAAAACAAAATTTAATAAAAAATTTGTTACAAGAATTTAATTATTACTCTCCTGAAGAATAAATTTTTTTACAGGATTTAAATTAATTTTAAGTAAATTCTTCGAAAAATGTACCAAATTATTTTCCACAATTTTATTAAAATTCTTTGAAAGAATTCAATTATCAATTATTTTTAAAAATTCACGCCATAATGCTTTTAATATTCAATTGTTAACTAAATTATTTTAATTGAATGTCAAATGAATTTTTGTCAAAATTGAATGCTCTGAAAAAATGTTATCGAAAAAACTTTTTAAACAACTTACTTATTTCCATAAATTAAAAAAAAAATTTTTTTAATTGTTACAGTTTTCAAAAAATTCGATTAAAATTTTATTAAAAAAAACTGAATTCCTGTAAAAAAAATGTCAGTACCTATATATATAAAAAAAATAATTAAATTATTGCAAAGATATTTGAATACAAAAATTTGTAAATATATAATCAGTCGAACTTTACTATTTTTTAGTTGTAAAAAATACGACTCACTAATTTAGTTAATAGTTTTCTTTTATCAATTGGTAAAAAACTACTAAAGATTAATAAAAACTGTTACTAATTCATTTATTGTAGACTAATCCACAATATTTTATTAGTAGATAACTATTCAAATTCAGATTTAGAGAGTAAATTTCTTTAATACATTAATTAAAGGAAAATTATACAAATTTTCTAAAGAATATGCAATTATTTTCAAAAATGGTTAAAAAAAATTCTTAACTCACGAATTAAATTGTTTTAAAAACAGTAAATTATAAATTCTTTTTAGAGAATTCAATAATTTTCTGAAACATTCATTGAAGCAATGCAAGAATTAAATTGTTACAGATTTCAAATTTTTTAGTCACAAAAATAATTATATTCTATATTATATTATAAATTCTTTGTAGAGAATTTAATAATTTTCTGAAACATTCATAGAAGCAATGCAAGAATTAAATTGTTACAGATTTCGAATTTTTTAGTCACAAAAATAATTATATTCTATATTATATTATAAATTCTTTGTAGAGAATTTAATAATTTTCTGAAACATTCATAGAAGCAATGCAAGAATTAAATTTGTTACAGATTTCAAATTTTTTAGTCACAAAAATAATTATATTCTTTTAAATAAAAACACTATCCTTTAAAATTCAAAATAATTCAAAATATTTGAAAAGAAAACTTTAAATGAAAGCTTTAAAATAAACTTGAAAAGAAAGCTTTATGAGAAAACTTAAAAAGAAAGCTTTAGTAGAAAACTTTAAAAAAGAAAAAAATCAAACATGAACGTTGATGTATTGAAGACAAATTGAAACCAAGAAATAAAAATTTATCAGAATATGCCATGGGGGTAATTTTATTGTTTATCTATGTAAATAATTCTTGATCGTATAGGAAAAAAGTATTTTAATAATTAATTTAATGAGAGCGTTTCACACCCGGATCGGTTTATCCTCACAGTTAATCTACCCTCTATATATAGTGAAGGAATAAAATTGTCCCTATTTGCATACACGGTGGTTGTTATTAAATAAAATTCATTTCATAATTGAATTTTAACATCCTCTTATATAATTTAATAAACGGATGTTAAAAGGATGTTAAGAAGATGGTAAAATCATTGACATAATAAATATATTAATAAAATTAAGAAACATCGGATATTTTTATAAATTTTTATTTCTGTAAAAAAAATTTTCATATCTCCGGAACATTTAGAATTTTAAAAATTTGACATCGAAAAATTACCCTTTGAATTTGAATTAGTAAAAATGTTTATTAATTAGAATATTAGTGATTGGCGTTTTGCTTTTGAATTAGTAAATTTTAATGAAAAATTAGTAGAAATAACTATTTATTAGTGAAATTTACTAATTCAAAAGCAAAAAGTCAGTCACTAATTCAAATTAGTAACGAATTTTACTAATTCAAATTTAGAAAGTGAGGTAGTATTTTGAAATTCTAAAATTCAATATAATTATACCATGTTCTACTTTCTAAATCCGAATTAGTAAAATTCTACTAAGAAGTTGGAAAAATTTTTACTAATTTTTAGTAGTTTTTATATGAACGACTTTCTCCCTTTTCAAATAATAGAATATTACAAATTTTTAGTACAATTTTGCTAAAGTTTTAGTAAAATTCCACTAATTGAAGGTCACTTATTTCACTAATTGAATTAATGAATATGTTTTATCGATTATTAATACAACAGCTCTACTAATTGCTACACTGAAAAAAAATTTCTTTGATTCAAATAACCGAGTAATTGACTATTATCAATTAAATATTTAATTGAAGCAAATAAAAATATTTATTAGAATCAATTATAAATGGTATTTTCTCCCTAAATTTGAATTAGTAAAAAATTTCACTAATTTAATTAGTAACTGACTTTTTGCCTTTAAATTAGTAAATTTTACTACCAAATAGTACTTTTTTACTAATTTATTAGTAAAGTTTGCTACCAAATAGTACTTTTTACTAATTTATTAGTACTCTATAAATCTAAATTAGTTAAAAATATCTAACTATTAGTAAAATCGTGGCTCACTTTTTGCTTCAGCAATTAGTAAAAAATAACTAATTATTAGTAGTTAATTACTAATTATAAGTAAATAAATAACTAAAAAAATAGTCAATGTTCAATAATTGAATTAGTTACTATTACTACAGATTTCAGTCATTTTTACATATAAGTAAATTTAATTAATGATTAGTCATTTTGAACTATTTTATTAGTAAAATATTACTATTTGAATCAGTGACTGACTTTTTGCTATCAAATTAGTTATTTTTAACTAACTCAAATTTACATATAATTATTTTTACATATAAGTGAATTTAACTAATAATTAGTCATTTTGAACTATTTTATTAGTAAAATATTACTATTTGAATCAGTGACTGACTTTTCGCTATTAAATTAGTTATTTTTAACTAACTTAAATTTATAGAGAGTAAATTTTACTACCAAAATTACTCGGTTGTTGAACAAAAAAATTTTTTTGAGTGTAAAAATTAGTAGAGCAGTTTTATTAATAATCGATTTAAATTTGAATTATTAAAAAATGTTTACTAATTTTAATTAGTAACTGACTTTTTGCTTTTGAATTAGTAAATTTTACTTCTAAACAGTACTTTTTTACTAATTTATTAGTAAATTTTACTACCAAAATTACTCGGTTATTTGAAAAAAAAATTTTATTTTCAGTGTAACAATTAATAGAGCAGTTTTATTAATAATAAATAAAACAAATTTACTAGTTCAAGTAAAATAAGAAATTTTTAATTCGTGGAATTCTACTAAAACATTAGGAAAATTGTACTAAAAATTAGATTTATTCTATTAATTGAAAAGGGGTAAAATTTTTTACTAACTTATTGGTAAAATTTTGTACCAAATAGTAATTTTTTTACTAATTTATTAGTAAATTTTACTACCAAAATTACTCGGTTATTTAAAGAAAAAAATTTTTTTTCAGTGTAAAAATTAGTAGAGTAGTTTTATTAATAATCGATTTAAATTTGAATTATTAAAAAATGTTTACTAATTTTAATTAGTAACTGACTTTTTGCTTTTGAATTAGTAAATTTTACTACTAAACAGTACTGTTTTACTAATTTATTAGTAAATTCTACTTCCAAATAGTAATTTTTTATTACTTTATTAGTAAATTTTATTATTAAATAGAAATTTATTACTAAATTTTACTGCCGAATAATACGTTTTTACTAATTTATTATTAAAATTTACTAATTCAAAAGCAAAAACTCAGTCACTATAATTGAAATTAGTAAACATTTTAAGTATAAATTTACAGAGTGCTTCAAATACTAAAACTTTTGGTTCAAATGCCAATTAATTGAGGCCAATATATATTATATTTAATTCAAGTAAATATTTAATTGATAATAGTCAATTCATTGGCTTTTTGAAACAATAAAATATTTTTTTTAAGTGATAGTAGAGTTTTCCTAAGCAATTAGAAAAATCTACTAACAATTAGTAAAATCTACTAATAATTATTAAATTTTCACTATTTGTTAGTAAATTTTTATTATTCGTTAGTAAATTTTTACTATTTGTTAGTAAATTTTTACTATTTGTTAGTAAATTTTTACTATTCGTTAGTAAATTTTTATTATTCGTTAGTAAATTTTTACTATTTGTTAGTAAATTTTTACTATTTTTTAGTAAATATTTACTATTTGTTAGTAAATTTTAACTAAATCATTTGATATGAGACTTTTTGGCATTTCGTTATTAACTTTCAACAATAATTTAGATTCAGAGCGAGTAAGGGAAGAATTTTAGGTTTCCATATATATATGTCAAAACGAATTGGAAATTTTTTTCAATTTTCCGCAAAAACAGTTTTTTTTCGCAACTGAAAGGTTTAAAAATATGAGCGAAATAAGAGGGTTTACAAAAAAAAGTGAAGGGGAGGGTAAATAATGTATATATATATATGGGGAAGTGCATGTTGCTTCATACATTATAAGATACAGCGTAATTAGAAGAGGGAGACGTTGAAAAATTCAATATTTTCATACAGTGAACACGCGCCATATTGAAAATTAGCATTATCACCAGATGGGCTCATGTAATTGCATGCCTTCAACTAGTTTAATTACATTGCTGCACATACGTGTGACAATAATTCATGAAAAAAAACCCACATTATTTACATAAACGTATTCTTACTTGAAAAATATATATACCTTTATAAAGCTGCGAAAATATACTTATTCTTTCAAAAATATATATACTTATTCTTTATACAATAAGAAATTACACAAAATGTATATATAGATTAGTAAAATTTTACTAAAATACAATCGGAAAATTTACTTCTACCCTAAAACATGCCTATTGCGATGATTAAAACCAAAAAATTCCCGGTAAATCGTTAGGTATTAAAATAACACCAAAATGGATTAAATTAACACTAAATTGGATTATTTTAATCCTTTTTGGTGATATTTTAATACCTAACGATTTACCGTGTTACTAATTAATTTTTTCATCATCAGTAGATTTTTTCTTATAAAAGACTGCAAAATTAAAGAAATACTAGAAATTTCTAATCCTATGTACAATTTATGAAAAAACCACATTAATTAATTAATTAATTAATTTAAGTCGTGAAAAATTCTGAGAAAAATTCAAAACATTTAATTAATTTTTTAGACAATTTAATGAATAAGTAATTTTTTGGTTTTAATTATTCGCTGTCTGAATATTATTATTATTCTTATTATTATTAATATTATTATTTTTATTTTTATTTTTATTTTTATTTTTATTTTTATTTTCATTATTATTATAATTATTATTATAATTATTATTATAATTATTATTATAATTGTTATTATAATTGTTATTATAATTATTATTATAATTATTATTATAATTATTATTATAATTGTTATTATAATTATTATTATAATTGTTATTATAATTATTATTATAATTGTTATTATAATTATTATTATAATTATTATTACAGAAATATCATTACATTTGTTGATTTCTTTCCCAAGAACTGCAATTCATGCGATAAATTATGACATCGTAATTAAGTGTAGTTCCACAAGCTGCCTACAATTTATAGGTTTGGTTGTGGTACCCGGGAGGATTTATGAACAAACATAATCAAGCGGCCAGTCAAGTTTTTATCGTCGGAAAAAATGTTTAGAGTATATATATATATATATATACGTTATAAAGCAGATTCTAATAACTGAGAAATCTGAAAATTCACACTATACATGCGCTTGATTAAATGTCATCATCAAATAAACTAAAATAATTTACTCTCGCGAATACACAGATTATAACTTTGTCAATAAATGATTGAACGCGTATATCATTAATCATACATTGTATAGAAAATAATCGATTCAGGTGCTTATAATATATATGTGTTAAATATAGAGTAGAGTGGGGTGAAAAGGACACTTTTTTCACTAGGTTACAAATTCGGAATTTTTTATATTTTCCCTATACTTTTTTTCCTATTTTTTCCAAAGAAATTTTTTCTTTTTAATTCAAGATAAGTATAGTCAACAAAAAGAATATGCTTGAATTAAACATATTTTGTAATTAAATTAAACATAATTTTTATTGAATCATATTTATTATGTATTTATCATATTATTATTTATTGAATCAAAATTATTATGTTTGATTTAAAAACATTTATACATTAAATTTAAAAAATTAAAAAAAACATTTGAAGCATTTAAATTTAATTTTTGATTGACGAAATAACAAAGATTCAAATATATATTGATTTTTGAGTGTAATTTCAAACTGATAAATATGTAAATAAATAATAAATGTAAATAAACTGATGATTGTACTAAAAGTTCATAATTATTAAGCTATAAAATTCTTGTTAAAAAAAACAAAAATAAAATAAAATAAAATAAAAAAAATAAAATAAAATCTCGGGAAATAAAACAATTAAAATTTTGAATGCAAGTGTTTGAAATATTTTGTTAATTAGCAAAGAAGTTAAAACATTTTTAGTTCCTTCTAAAAATGTTATTAAATTCTCGTGAAGAATTTTATTAAAATTTTTGAAAATCCTAATTAAATACTTTCGAAGAATTTCTTTGAATTTTTTTCTAAACTAATGGAGTTTCTTTAAAAACTTTAATTGAAAATTTTGAAAGAAATTGCATTTTATGAAGAAGAATTTTTATTAAAATTGTATTAAAAATAATTGAATTCTTGTGAAGAATTTTATTACTATTTATAAAAATAATTGAATTGTTCGGAAGAATTTATTAAAATTTAAGAAAATAAATGAATTTTTTGTTAATATTTGAAGATTAAAATTCTTTTGAGAAATTCTATTAAAATTATTTTGAAAATAATTAAATTTCTGCAAAGAATTTTTCTAATTATAAAATCAATTGAATTCTTGCAAAGAAGTTTACTATTTATAAAAATAATTGAAATGTTTCGAAGAATTTATTAAAATTTTGAGAAATAATTAAATTGGTATGAAGAATTTTATAGAAATAATTGAAAATAATGAAATTTTTTTCTTCTTTATAAATATTTTCGCAATAATTGAATTATTTTTAAAGAATTAAAAATTTTTGTTGAAATAGAATTTGATGGAAATTTTTGAAAATAATTGAATTCTTTCGTGTAGTTTTATTTAAATTGGATTAAAAATAATTTAATTTCTTCAAAGAATTGTGATATGTAAAAAAATAATTGAATTCTTTCGAAAAATTTATTAAAATTTTAAAAAATAAATATAATTTATGAAAATATTTTAAAATATTTGAATTCATCCGAGGAATTTAATTAAAAGTGTTTTGAAAATAATTGAATTCCTGCAAAGAATTTTACTATTTATAAAATTAATTCAATTCTTGCGAAGAATTTTACTATATATTTATAAGAATATAATTTAATTTTTTCGACGGATTTTTTAAAATTTTAGAAAAAAATTGATTTTTTTTCCAAGTGTGTCAAGAATATTTTTAAAAATTTATCTCTTCCGAGTTATTCAATTAAAATTGTTTTTAAAAAATAATTGAATTTTTGTAAAGATTTTACTACTTCAAAAAAATTGAATTGTTTATAAGGATTTATTGAAATTTTAGAAAATTATTGAATTCTTTCGTGAAATTTTATTAAAATTTTGAAAATATGAAGAGTAATAATTAACTTTGCACTTAATAGGTGAATTTTTTTAAATTGTTACTATAAAATTATTTAAAAGATTAAATTCTTGTAAAGAATTTTACAATTTATAAAAATAATTTTATTATTTAGAAGGATTTATTAAAATTTTAGAAAAAAATTGAATTTTTTCAAAGTGTGTTAAGAATATTTCCAAAAATTGATCTCTTCTGAGGAATTCATTTAAAATTGTTTTTAAAAAATAATTGAATTTTTGTTTTGGAATTTGTTAAAATTGTAGGAAATATTTTAATTTTTTCTTGAAATTTTATTAAAATTATTAAAAATATGAACAGTAATAATTAATTTTGTACTTAGTAAGTGAATTTTTTAAATTTTGACTGTGAAATCATTTTAAAAATTTCTATTTTAAAATAAGAAGATTTGTAATTTGCATTACAAATTTACAACAAATTGAATAACACGTTCAACGCGTAACATTTGCTAGTAATAATAATAATAATAATTTAATATTAATTTATTTTAAAATAAAATAAAATTTATTTAAATTCCCTTTGGTAGAAGCGTAAGGAATTGAATTTTCTCCATTTTGAACTCTTTAAAGTTAAATTTTAATAAAAATTATAATTTTTTGTCAGTAATAAATGATTCAAGTAACATAATCTAAAATTTAACAAAACGTCTCTTTTTGGCAGAAAATTGAATTGTTTATTCAAATTCAATTTTTAATTGTTTTAAATATTCAAAATTAAAATCTTTACCTTTCCACCTAGACGTATTTAAAATTTATTTTTGTTTTAAATCAGAAAACATTAGAGTAACTTTTAATTTGACTGTACGCCTGATTCCTCCTCAAGAAGATAAAATGAGAGAAGAGGATTTTTCCTCTTAAAATAAAATTAATTCTTTCTGTGTGCATAATAGAATTTAAATTGGTTCCCCTAAATATGTCGGAAATTATTATTGATAGTGAAGGTATTAGCCGTATAGGTGTGCGTGTAGAGTGGATCTGACACCCACCCTCCCTCATCCAAACTGCCGTTGGGTGAATTAGATCGTCATCTGTTCTCGCTCCGTAATGCTCTTTGATTGCTTTAATTGGCGTGCCGTATTTACCAACATCAACATTCTTAATCGAATTCAATTTTTCTAAATTAATTTTTTCAACATGTTTCCGTATTATTATGTTTCCGTTTATTATTATTATTATTATTATTATTATTATTATTATTATTATTATTATTATTATTATTTATTTATTTATTTATATATTATTTTTGCATCAAAATTATTTCTTCTCTTTTTGACAAATTAGGGTAGAAGCACCAGTTTTGGCCACTTTAACACCACTTTTGGCCACTAGTTAATAATTATTGTAATTATTTATATTATAGTTTATTTATGTACTTTACTTAAGAAAATACTTAAAATCTCATAGTACTATATTATTATAATAAGAAATATTAATTATAGTGAATAATTAAATGGAAATTTTATAAAAAAGGCCACAACCGGTACAGTGGCCACAAACGGTACTTCTACCCTAAAATGACAAATTTACACATCCTAAAGTTCGAACAAATTTATTTATTTCTTCTACGAATTAAAATTTTATTGCTATATTTTTTGTCACGAACCAAAATAATAAATTATAAAACCTAAATATTTAATTTTATTATAGATATCAAGTATAGAGACGCAGTAAAAAAACAGAACGTTACTTTGCAATAATTTTAATAATAATTGCCAAAACAAAAAAAAACTTATTGAAATTTTTGCAAAGCAACGTTTTGATACTTTTTTTGACACAATTTGATACAAATTAGAAAAAATGTGATTTATAGTTAAACATACATTTAAAAAACAAATTTTTATAGATAGTATTTAGCACATTTTTTTACAGATTGTACAGCAAAAGAGTTTTAATGTGGATCAAGCATACATGAGATTATAATTTTTTTTTTTTATTAATTTTCGAATTATAATATACATGGAATGCGAGTGGTTGAATTATGCTCGATGTGACAATTGAATATTCTGAAAGAATGTATATTTAATAACGGGCACACATATACAAGGCACAAGCTGGTGTAACGGTCCGATGAAATCTTCAGGAACGATCTGATATTTCGTATTCAACTTTTTTATTACTCAATTCCTTACGATAAAAAGGTATATGCATCGCGATGGCATGAGAGATAATCGCATATCCAATTAGGTTTTTTTTTTTAGATGTAATGACTTAAAACCCCTCGATTCCTCAGCATTTGTTTTATATACCCATAGATATGAAGAACGCTTTGTCTATATTTAGATATATTTAGGATAATATATTTCGTATGCAAATCTGGTAGGAAATACTTTCAATTTCGAGGGTTATGACTAAAAAGCGTGAAATTTCTGAAATTGATATATATGAAAGTGAAGGTGATGTGTAAAATTGTCGGTATTAATTCTCAATGACAAAGTAAAAATTATAATCTCGGTGTGAATAGGTTACGTTTTATAAATAATGTTATTTATTAACAATGGGTAATTTTTCAGAAATATTTATTACAAAAACAAGTTTCTCTCTTATATTTTACCGAACTTTTCAGTAAAGTTGGGATATAGTGGCACAATAGTGTCACTATTATTATTTTAATAAATTTTAAATTATTTTTTCAGTAATGATCTTAAAAAAAAATTATGGTGACTCAATAGTGCCACTATTATTATTGTAATAATTTTTTAATTATTTTTTTAGTAATGATCTTAAAAATTTAATGTGTTATATTTATTTCTTATAAATTTGTACTGTAAAAGTTGAAAAACAATTTAAACTGAACGTTTAATATGAATTAAATAAAATTTTAACGTTTATTTTGAAATGTGCGGCTAAAGCTTCGAACGTTCAAATGAACGAAATTTTTTTTCACCTTAAATGATTTTGAAAATTACTATCCAAAGAAGAAAAATAATTGAAATTAAACAATACACTGAAAAAAAATTAATTTGATTCAAATAACCGATTATTTGACTATTATCAAATAAATATTTTCTTGAATCAAATAATTTTTATTTGAATCAATTAATTAGTATTTGCTTCAAATACTGAAATATTTGATTCAAATACAATTTATTTGATTCAAGTAAATATTTATTTGATAATAGTCAAATAATCGGTTATTTGAATCAAATAAATTTTTTTTTCAGTGTATTTAGTTTAGAATTTAAAATTCATTTGTTTTAATTTAAAAAATAATTTTTTGAAAAAGAAATACAAATTAGAAGAAGTAATAAAATTATTATCGTTCATTTGAACGTTCGAAGCTTTATAGAAACGTTATTTTGAATTCCTTCTCGATAGACACTAACGTTACAGGGTTTTTTACTTAATTAATTGATATTTTCTTATTAATTAAATTAAAATTCAACTAATTAATTATTTTAAATTTAAACACTTACTAATTGTTAAATGTTAAATAAACGTTTTTAAATCATAAATAGAGAAAACATGACCTTAGAATATTATTTAATATTTCCAGGCTTTGGATAACATGATTTTTTCGACTTTTTTCAACTTTTTTTTTAAAAACTGCATCTCTTTTCGACTTATTTTCAAAAATTTAAACAATAAAATACATTTTTATTACAAAATTGCAAATTATTTCGATTTTTCCAGCGTGAAAAATAACTATAGACAAATCTTTCAAAAATTAATTTCGAATAATTTTTCTAATTAAATTTGGAAAACACAATTAGAAAAATTTGGAATAATTGAATTTTTGAAAAATTTAATTGAAAAATGATTTATTTTTTTCAACTATTATTATTAGAATTTTTGAAAATCAACTTTTGATGAAATTTAATTGCAATTTTTGTGAAAATAATTAAACTCTGAAAAAAAAATTAAATGAAAAATCGCCGAGATGTAAATTTATAAAAATGAAAATTCATAAAAAATATTGAATTTTAATATTATTTATACTTAATTAATCATTGTTTTACTACAAATTGAATTAAAATTCATTGACTTAATTATTTTAGACACTTATTAATTGTCAAATATGTACGAAATGTTTTTATAAATTATAAAAGAATATAACATGAAATAGCAATACAATTTATCATTTTAGAAAGATAAATTTAATAATTTTCCAAACACACAATTAGAAAAATTTGGAATAGTAGAAATTTTGTAAAATTTAATTGAAAATATTTTATTTTTTTCCAAGATTATTATTAAAATTTTGAAAAATCAACTTTTGAAGAAATTTAATTGCAATTTTTGTGAAAATAATTAAACTCTGAAATAAATTTGTGTATTTTTAAATTATAACATAAATATTTAAAAAAATATTTTTAGAATTTGAATAACTTATTGTTTTAATCTATAAAATAAAAATGTTAACATTTTTCTTTAAAATAATAAAAAAATAATTAAAAAACGGTTTATAAATTGACCTTAAATACAGTTAGCAATGATTCATTAATATAATTTTTTTATTTTGGACAACAATAATTATTAATTTTAATCTTTCTCACAAGCGGTAAAATAAAATACACTGACAGTTTTGTACTTTCTATAAAAGTATGAAAAAAATTGGAATCATGAAAGTAGTTCATATTATTACTGGTTTCTAATGATAAACAACTTATTTTACTATTATTATAATGAATTTTTCATTTGTTTAAATAATTTATTATTGTTAATTTACAATAATTCCAAAAACAATATAGCGAAAAGGCAAATTCTTCAAATTTGGCAGCTTATGATGATATTATTTTGTGTTAAACAAGTTAAATAAAATGTTCAATTAAATTTTCAATAATTATTATTTAACATTGTTTAAACAATTAATTGTTATTTATTTTATAGTTAGTTCTAAAAATAAGAAAATTAGAGAAAATCTATGGTTTTTAGAAGCAATAGAAAAAAGTTAATAAATAAAAAAATAATTATTTGTTTAAACAATTTCTAAAATAGCCATTTAACATTTAACAAGTAATTTAATAAATACAAAACAATTATTTATTAAAACAATTGTTCAAATAGTGATTTAATGTTTAATATTTGTCATAGGTGCAATGGGCAAAAAGTTAATAAATCTCAATTAATTGTTTAAACAATGTTAAATGATAATTATAGAAAATTTAATTTAATGTCTTATTTAATTTATTTAGCATTAAATAATAGCAATATATGCTGCCGAATTTATAGAAATGTCCATTTTTTATTTTGTTTATGCAATTGTTAAAAATCATCGACAATAAATTGTTTAAACAAATGAAAAATTTATTCCATAATTTTTGATTTTTGATAGAATTTTTTTTTCTCTGTATTTTTTAAACGAGTCGTTTTTGTTTTTTGTTCAATCTTATAGAACAAAATATTTTTGGGCCCTAAATTCTCGGCCAAAATTTACTCATATACATCATATTTATGATTAAACATGAATAATTTGAAACTTATTAAATTTGTGGAAATTAAAATCTTTTGTGTGATTCAACCGTTCGTGATTCAACGGATCATGAATTCCTTTCCCAGTATTACAGTATATTTACCCTCTGCCCTGATCTTATTGAATTATATAGTCAAATAAAGAAAATCAAATTTTCTAGGGGCCCTTTACTCTCTATTAAAATTTCTGATTCACTTTGGGAATTCTTCTAATTAATTACAAGCGAACCTGAACCCGAAGGGGTTAATTGATGAAATTTAATGTGATTAATGGACATTTCCTACAACCGAATAACGTTATATGTATTATAAATAACAGTCGGAAGTATCAAATTGTACAATGTTATTATTATACAATATTCATATTTGCACGCACAGGATATGTAATAATGGACTTCTCACTGGACCATCCTTTTGAAAAATATCTAATTACTGTCTTCTTGTAGAGGAACAATATGTATATGAATTAAAAACATCGGTAAAGTGTGTATACATTCAACAGACATTCATTCGCACAATGAAATGTTTCTTAAAATGAAATGTTTCTTTTTATACTCTACTTAACGCGCGGAGGAATATTGTTGCACCCCAAGTTTACTGTTTCTTTTTTTTGGCATTTTTATCTTTTAATTGCATTTTGCAATTAAGAAAAGGTGTACTGAACAAAGAGGAGTTTATGCATTTGTATGTTGTATGTATGTTGTTGCCTGTGTTGAAGAACGCAGGGGGTGTCGCGTGTATGTTGGCGACATATGCACGTATATGAGCCTCAGGCAACCCTTCTGTCTTGTTTGCATTTTTGTTGTACCGGTTTTCCCACTCTATTTCTCCTTTCACGCATTCGGCCATGTCCCTCAGGCCTTGTGAATTTCGACCCATTATCATCCCAAAGTATTGCTGTAATCCTATAAAATTAGGGTATTTAAGTTGCACGGATTTTTAGGATAACATCAATCAATTTAGCGGAGGATCACTGTACGATTTTTGGTGTTCAGTCTTTTCTTATTTTAGTTAATTTTATCCTATTTTACTGAAATTTATTTCTGATTTATTAAAACTTTTCCACAATACTGACCATCTTCACTAAATTTTAGACTTTCTTAAAAATTTTCAACTTAACTGATTAAATATTTATACAGAAAAGTGTTCGAAAAAATTACCATTGAACTTTTAATGTCACATACACTGAAAAAAAAAATTAATTTGATTCAAATAATTCAAATTATTTGAAAAATATTTAATTGATTCAAATACTTTTTAGTTGGATCAAAAAAATATGTATTTGATTCAAATAACTTGAATTATTTGAATCACACTTATTAGAATCAAATAAATCGTATTTGATTCAATTAAATAATTATTTGAATTGAATAAATGAATTTATTTAATACTAATAATAAGTTACTTGAAACTGTTCTTTTATTTATTTCATTCAAATACTTCGTATATTTGATGCAAATAAAAATTATTTGACACAATAAATTTATTTTATTGATTCTAATAAACTTAATTATTAAATCCGAATAATTCATTATTCAAAGCAAATACACTATTTTATCAAGACAAATAAAAAAATATTTCAATCAATTAAATAATTATTTGAAACGAAAATAATGAAATACTTGAAACTCATTTATTTGTTCATTTATTTATTTCACATGAATATTTCATTTATTTAATACAAATAAAAAATATTTCGATAAATAAATGTGTTATTTGGATGCAGAATATACGACATTGGCATTCATAAAGTAGATCAGCCCGAGTTCGCACCAAGTCTTTTAGTGGCCGTGTGGCTTAAATAGGTGCGTTTATAGGCTTGCGGTCAGCGTTATGGGCGGGGGGACGTGAGTTCGATGCCACATGCGAGCGAATATTTTTCATTCTTCGTTTTAAGCGTTATATAAAATAATAAAATTGTGTGTTGTGTTGTGAATAAAAACTGTGTGAACATGTTTATAAATAATGTTGAAAGTCTCTTAAAAAATCAATTAATATGTATAATATAATGAATAAATATAGTATAATAATATATTAATAAATTTAAAAAATACTAAATATTTAAACAAAATTTTTGTATTAAATATAGAATGAAATAATTTTCATATTTGATTCAAATAATTATTTATTAGCTTGAAATATTACATTAATTTGATTTGAGTAATTTAAATAATTGATTCAATTAATTATTTATTGGTTTGGAATAGTCCATTTATTTGAATTCAATAATTTGTATTTGATTCAAATAAATAGTTATTTGATGCGATAAAATCAAATATTTAGGTCAAATAAATATGTATTTGGTTCAAATAAACTTTTTTTCAATGTATATGCTGTATTAAACGTTATATTTCAGGAATAATGAAATTCTTAACTGAAATGCAAATATTTTTCAAATCTACTATTTTATGGGCATTTGAACCATTATGACGTCACAATTTTAAAACTCATGCTTTTCACACTTTGTGACGTCATAGCGGTTCAAATGCCCTTAATAAAATTTCTCAAAAGAATTCAATTATTTAATAAAATTGTAATATAAAATTTGTTGTAAAAATTCAATTATTTTCAATAACTTATAAAATTATTCACATTTCAGTTATTTTAAAAAAATGTAACAAATTTTTATTACAATAGAATTTAATTGTGTCACGCTCCGAAGAAAGGTACCTAAGAATAAGCATAAAATTTGACATTACGTTTTTAATTTTTTGAGTAAATAGATAGAGAATATTTTAATCAATATATAGAAAGAGAATTATTTATTAATTAAAAATTATTATTGATCTTCAGGTTTCTATTAAATACAAAATATTCTATGAAAATTAGTTTCAAATTCAAATAATTAAAAACAAACTTTCAATTAAGATAAATCTAACACGAACCTAACCTATAATTCGCTTAATTCTTAGGTACCTTTCTTAGGAGCGCGACACAATTATTATTCTCCTAAATAATTAAATTCTTTACATGAGTTAAATTATTCATTACATTTTACATACATTCATTACATTTTTAATAAAATTCTTTGAAAAATGTAATTATTTTCAAAAATTTTTTTTATTATTCTTCTCATAAAGAATTTTATCAACAAATTTTTAAATAATTGAATTTTTTCGACAAATTTTAATAAAACTTTTAAGACATTATAATAATATATTACCCTAACTGATTATAATTATTTTCTTCATTTCAATTCAATTATGATTTTCTAAAATTTTTAACTAAAATTCTTCCTTAAATCAATTTTATCAATTATTAGTTTTAAAAAATTCAATAAAACTTTTTCAAAAAAATTAATTCTACAGAATTGTTAGTCAAAAGTTTAAAAATTTTTAAATATTTAAAGCTTCTTATCCAAAATTTTTTCAAAATTCAAATATTTTTTCAAAAATATACGATAATATTTATCTAAAATTTTAACCAAAATTTATTTCTAAATCAATTTTTATTAGAAAATTCTACGAGAATTCAATTATTTGAATAAAAAAATTAAAAAATTTATTGAAAAAATGAATGTTTGTCAAAATTGAATTTTCATAAAGAATTTTATTGACAAAATTTTAAATAATTGCATTTTACTAACAAATTTTACTAAAATTTGCAAGTATAATTACTTTTTTCATAAATCCATAAATTCCAGTAAAATTGAATTAAAAATAATTAAAATTCTGTAATGAGTTTTATTATTATATTATCCATCAGAATAATTGAATTTTTGAAAAGAATTTTATTATTTATGAAAATAATTAAATCGCTTGAAAATTTTATAATTTATATAAAAATATTTGAACTGTTTGAAGAAGTTTAGAAAAAAATTCTAAATAATTTTATTCAAAATTTAAATATTTCAATTGGAAGAAACATTCAATGATATTCAATAAATTATTTACTTTTGTATTTAAAAAACTGAATTATCGACATTATCGTAGAATTTTCTAATATAAATTTTACAAGAATTCATTTATTTACAAATTTTTTATAAATTTCTTTTAATAATTTAATTATTTTCATAAATAATAAAAATCTTTTTAGAAATTTAATTATTTTCATAAATATTAAAACTCATCGTAGAGTTTCAATTATTAAAAAAACTTTAATACAATGTTAATCGAATTTTTTGGAAAATATTATTATTCTTAAAAAGTTTATTAAAATTCGTCAAAACAATTTAATTATTCATTTTTTTAAAATGTGTTTTAATAATTGTTTTCTTTTGAATTTCTGTGAAATGGTTATTCTTTATGAAAATAATTAAATGTTTACGTGTAGAATTTTATTACATTTTTTTTAAATAATTGGATTCTTTTGGAAAATTGTAAATAAAATTTAAAATCATTAAAGTGAAAATAATTGAACATTTTCCAAGAATATTATTGAAATTTTACAAAATAATTGAATTTTAGAGAAAAATTTTATTACACTGTTAGTTTAAAAGTATCAAATGGCAACGAATTGATACTAAAAATGTGGATCAAATAAGAAATTGATCCAGATTTTTGGCATCAATTTGATCCACTTTAGTATCAATTTGATACTCTCAAGAAAACTGTGTATTTTTAAGTAAAAATAATTGAAATTTTGAAAATTCAATTTTTTTAGTGCGTTTTGAACTAAAATTCTTTTCTAAATCCATTAATTTTTGTAATGAATTAAATTTTTTTTATTTAAATTTAACAATTTTAAAAGAATTTAAATTTTTAAAATTAAAAATTTTAAAGTATTTAAATTTTTTTAATTTTTTGAAAAGTCTAAGTTCTTTAAAAAAATTTTCTAATTAAATTCATTCAAAATTGAAATTTTATAGAATTTCAAATTAATACCTTTGAAGCTTATCCAATTTTGAAAATTTTAAATGTAATTAATTTTAAATTTATTTTTTAAATTGAATTAATTTTTAAATATATAAGTAAATTTTTATTTATTAAATAATTTACAAAAATAATTTTATGATAGATCTTTAAGAATTAATTAATTAAATTAATTGTTTCGAAAGAAATTATTATCAGAATTAGAAAAAATCGAAGGGTTTTTTATTGGAATTTATGTTAATTTTATAGTTTAATAGATGAACAAATAATTTACTAAAATTCAGAATTTTTTAAAATGAATTTGAGAAAATTCAATTTTTTTCTTAGTACCTAAAATTATTATTATTTATTTTCTTAATAAATATTTTTGAAATTTGTTACTCGGGGGTTATCAGCGTCATTGATTACAAAGACATCAGATTTCAAAATTCAAAATGGCGGATCCAATATGGCGGACGAAAAAAATTAAATATGAACCAAATTGGCTTAAAACTTGTCACTCGGGGGGCTTTCGAAATTCCTGTTTACTTTAAAATTATGGTCAGTGGTTTTTTGTCAAATATTTTAAACTTTTTTCATGAGGAAGCAAAATGTTTATGAAATGAATACAATTTGGCAGCGATTCTATTTTACTTGTCAATCATTCATATAGTGTTGCTTAAAAAATAGTTTATATATTATACTCGAAGGTAAAGACGGTTGCGAGCACATTATTTCGGTCTATTAGATATTGAGGGTGTTCTTGAGATGAGTATATATATAAAAATATGTATATATAAATGAAGGTACATGGGAGAATTGAAAAAATTGTATATATGAATTGACGATATCGATATATAGGACATTTCTTCAAGTTCCTGCGGGGTCATTGATACCCAATCATCCGTTTATGATTGGCTCATTGTCACACACCGTGTTTTGTCTCGAATTTCTCACAGTTATACCAAAAACTCGAAAATCCATTGAATCAAAAAACTTTAATGAACCCTGTCATGAATTTTTCATGAATTTTTTTTTTTTTAAGTTCTTTGCCTAGAAATCTTCACTATGACAACTGTTGTTAAATTTTCCGTATTTTTGCAGAGGGCTTTCGAATCGAAAACATTTATAAGTTTTGAAACAAAATTTTCCGTATTTTTGCAGAGGGGTTTCGAATCAAAAACATTTATAGGTTTTAAAACAAAACGAAAGATTTACTAGTCCAAAATTATTTCTAAATTAATTGTTTCTAAATTAACACAATTGATCGAATTTGAAATCTATTTTTTAAATTGAAAATCAGAATCTTATTTTGAAAATTTAAAATAATAATTTTAAATAATAATAATAATAGTAATAATAATTTTTATTTCTCTATACTTTGTGTGACTTATTTTTTTACAGACATTTTTAAAATAATGGTTAAATTAAAATAAAGAAGTTTGCAAATGAAATTATTAAAGTTACAATATAAGCATGAACTGTTGACTCGAGATAATTGTATATATATGTATATATCCAATGTGTATAAATAAGAAAGATAAAAAACAGCAGTAATTGGTCCTGAGAAATTGGAATTATCAGACAAGTTTTTTTCATTCAGCTTTCTGTGTATATACACTGCGGGAAGAAATATATCTGAATGAGCTCTTTTTAACCAATCCCATAAAACTGTGTGGTCAATAGTAAAGTTCTTAATTAAATTACGTCAACTTAATAAATACGGTTAGACAATTTACTCTTTGATCTCGCACCACTGACTTTCCTCACGTCAATTTACACTCCAGTTCTTTGAATGATAAATTTAATAAAACGAGATTTTTTCTCTTTATTGAATTCTATTAACATCACAATCTCTTTATTTAAATTAACTCATCTCGTTGATAATTTATTATATTTTATATGTTTCATTGAAAATTGAGTGCTTTCTATGTGACATATTATATATATTATGTTTGTCATAATTTTCACTATACCGAAAATAATTTTTTTCAATTTTGGAGAATTTCTCTTCTTTTGCAGCATTTCTTTTTACATAAATGGATATTATTATTACAATGCTTATTATTAGGTATCAGTTTTTTTAAACAGATTAAAGCTGAACTCAGAAAAATTAAAAAACAAATTTTTTTTTTCTAACAATAATTGAATTTTACGGAATTGAAATTGGATTTATTTTAAACTATATAACAAAATTAACACACGTTCAATTTCATAAATAATGGAAATTATAAAAGTTTAAGTTTCCAAATTTTTATTTTTGAATAAATTAAGTAATAATTGTTTATATTTATATATTCTTCGCAAAAATTAAATTATTTTCAATACAATTTTAATAAAATTTCACGAAAGAATTCTTTTGCATAAATCCATTGAAACAATTCAAATATTTAGTAAAGTCTTTGTAAACATTCAATTCTCGTAAAATAATTCTATAAAAGTGATTTAATCTAAAAAATTCAATTTATTATTTCTAAAATTGTAAAAATTATTTTAAAAATTCAATAATTTTCCCTTTTTAAGAAAATTCTGGTAAAATATCAAATTATTTTCTTTAAAAATTAAAAAATGATACAATTTGGTTTTAAAAAATTTCATTATGTCAATTTTTTAATAAAATTTCACTAAAAAGGATTCAGTAACTTTTTTTTCAATTTTTAATAAAATTGTACGAAAAAATTCAACTATTTTTCAAACTTTTAATAAATTCTTGGAAAAAATTCAATTATTTCTGAAAATAGTGAAATTCTTTAAAGAAATTAAATTATTTTTAATCCAATTTAAATAAAATTACAAGGAAGAATTTAATTATTTTCAAAAATTTTCATAAAATTCTATTTCAACAAGAATTTCAAATTCTTTAAAAATAATTCAATTATTGTCAAAATATTTATAAAAAAGAAAAAAAATATTATTATTTTCAATTACTTCTGTAAAATTCTTCATACCAATTTAATTATTCCTCAAAATTTTAATAAATTCTTCGAAAAATTTCAATTATTATTATAAATAGTAAAATTTTTGCAATAATTCATTTATGTTTATGAATAGTTAAAAACTTTGCAGAAATGTAATAATTTTCAAAACAATTTTAATAGAATTTCTCGAAAGAATTTTAATCTTCAAATATTTATATAAAATTCATTTATTTTCTAAAATTTTAATAAATTCTTCGGAACAATTCAATTCATTTTTTTTTTAAATTTTATTTTTATAAATAGTAATAAAATTCTTCGCAATACTTTTATTATTTTTAATACAATTGTAATAAAATTCTTCTTCATAAAATGCAATTGCTTTCAAAAATTTTCAATTAAAGTTTTTTAAGAAACTCCATTAGTTTAAAAGAAATTCAAAGAAATTCTTGGAAAGAATTTAATTAGGATTTTTAAAAATTCTAATAAAATTCTTCACAAAAATTCAATTATTTTTATAAATAATAACATTTTTCAAAGAAATGCAATTATATTTAATTTAATTGTAGTAAAATTTTCCGAAAGAATACAATTATTTTTATAAATATAAATGAAATTCAATTATTTTCAAAAATTCTTTCAAAAATTTTCAATTAAAGTTTTTTAAGAAACTCTATTAGTTTAAAAAAAATTCAAAGAAATTCTTCAAAAGAATTTAATTAGGATTTTAAAAAATTATAATAAAATTCTTCACGAGAATTTAATAACATCTTTAAATTGAAATCTATTATCATCAAATTTCTTTTATAAAATTCTTTGCAATAATTCGATGATTTTCAATAAATTAATTTTAAAATTGAAAATATTTGAAAAAGAAAAACTATAAAAAAATTTAAGAAACAATAAAGCAAACAACTAACTTCAAACTGTGAACTGATTTCTGGTTTGCACGAATTTTATTACTATAGATTATTCAGCAAATAATTTTACTTAATAATTCAAAAACGATTTCTACATTGAAAAGAACATTTATTTGATTCAAATAACCTATTATTTCTCTATAATCAAATAAATTGTATTTGAATCAAATATTTCAGTATTTGAATCAAATAAATTGTATTTGAATCAAATATTTCAGTATTTGAATCAAATAAATTGTATTTGAATCAAATATTTCAGTATTTGAAGCAAATACTAATTAATTGACTCAAATAAAAATTATTTGATTCAAGTAAATATTTATTTCATTATAGACAAATAATCGGTTATTTGAATCAAATAAATTTTTTTTTCAGTGTAGGGGGTAACGTAGCGGCCCCTAAGGGGGCCGTTAGACAATAAGGATGGATATTTCGTTAGAGAATTTTTTCTCTTAATACAAAATTACTTTTTTCCTCATAAACATACGTTGTCTTTGAATTAAGAAAGTAATTAGAAAATTGTATATTGGGAAAGAGAAGAAGACGTGGTTCACACCGCACTCGAATTTTTCTCTCTCTCTCTCTCTATTTTTTTTTCTTTCGTTCTTCGCCATCGAAATGCAACGCAATTTCGTCGTGATCATCTGCGAATGTTCGCGGTTCGATTAGGGAGGGAATAAAGCAGCGATTAGGCATTCCAAAGTTTCTTCGGGAGTCGGTTTTGCCTTTGCATTCGAAGTTGCTCGAGCAAGTTGCTTCCTGCGGAGCTCAGCCAGCAGGAAGTCCGAACTGTGCAACAAGTGGTGCCCAGGATCAAAGGTCCTTTTACTCGAAGCAAATCGTTGCCTCCAAAAGAGTCTTGAATGACCCTTTCCTTTCCTCTCCTCTTCTCCTCTTCGTTCTTCTTTTTTTTCTACTCAATTGTTTCTTAATCGCTCAACATCAAACTGTAATATGATTATTCTTACCAAACTCAATTGCAATTCATTAGTTTTTAACATTTACCCAGGGAAAATTTTTACTATTTTAGTGTCTTGGCCAAAAAAAAAATTTGTGTGTCTTTATTTAACTATTTGTTTATATTGTTTATATTTGTTTATATTATATTTGTTTATATTATATTTGTTTCTATATATTTGTTTTTATATATTTGTTTCTATATATTTGTTTCTATATATTTGTTTCTATATATTTGTTTCTATATGGGTGAATTTTCTGAAAGTGACACTTTTAAATTTTAGTTTTTCAATTAATTTTTTTCTTCAATTATATGGTTTTTTCTATTAAAACTACTTAATTTCATACTCAAGAGAAAGATTTTTAGGTTGCGCAAAATTAATTCTTAAAAATATTAAAGTTTTTTTCATTTGAAAAATATTATTGTTGCTCAATTAAATTAATTTTATTTAATTGGCGAGCTTTTCTATTAAAAATTCACGCCAATATCGCGTTCACGAAATCGAAAATAAAATTACACTGCTTCAAAATTAATAATTTGTATGTTTTAATACCAAATATATTCAATTAGATGAAAATATAAATGTATTTAAAGTATTTGATTTAATGGTAATTTGGGTTAATTTTTTCAAAGCAATGCAGGTAAATACTAAAAACAAAAGAAAAACTCGCATATTTCAAGGAAAAGGCTTCGGAGATGAAAAGCTTCGGAGATGAAAAATAAATTTTCTTTCATATTTGTATACACTAGGGTGCAATTAAAATATCTTTTTTAGTAAAACACAAATCTCACACCCTCATTTTATATTACCATCGAAATATTCCGTTAAATTTACTTCTACATTCAGTTATTTATTAAAAAGGAAGGCTTCGGAGATGAAATTAATTTTACTCGGAGAAAAATGTAAATTTCGATTATTTATAACAGCAATAATTTTTCTCCTTTTTGTAGATAAAATATAGGAAAATTTAACGTCTGATTCTCAGCTTTATTTTAATGTGCAT
This sequence comes from Leptopilina drosophilae, assembly GCA_032873175.1. NCBI lineage: Eukaryota > Metazoa > Arthropoda > Insecta > Hymenoptera > Figitidae > Leptopilina > Leptopilina drosophilae. The sequence goes on from CM065482.1 coordinate 2,936,358, forward strand.
TAAAATTTTGTTTAAGATATTTTTAAAGTATAAAATGTCAGTAATCATTGTAAAGTAATTTTAACCTAAAACTGAAGACAAAGTTTAAACATTTTTATCAAAAATAAAAGTGAGGTCTACAAATTTTTAAAATGCACATAATAATAGAAAAAACATTGTACTTTCTGAAAATATTTTTTAAAAATTTCTGGAATTTGAAAAAAACCATGAAAATTTAATTTTATTGTAGAAGTCCTATTGGAGACATGTTGAAAAGGCTTCGGAGATGAAAGTAATTTAGTTATTACGTAAATTAAGTTGAATAAAATTATTTACTTTTCTTTTAAAAATGATAAATAAGTGCTAAATTTTCACTATGGAAATTGATAATAATTATTAAAGAGTAGATTTTGTAAAATTAATCGAGACATCAAAAATGTCACTTTCAGAAAATTCATCCATATATTATGTCAATAAAAATTTACTAGTGAATCGAAGGGTAAAACTTAAATTTCAATAATTTGAATAATTTTAATAATTTTTTGTTTTTTTAATTTTATTTTTAATTTTTAAATTCGATTTTTGTTTCTGTAACTCTTCTTGAGAAATAAAATTAAGAGTGTATAGTTTTCCCCACAGCAGCGAAACTTTTTCTGAACATTTATTCAATCCGAGCATTTAATTCTTTACACAACTTTTAGTTAACTTTTCAGTTAAACATGACGAATATTGCAAGTAAATATTTAATAAATTTTTAGGAAAGTTTTTGTGGGAATTAGTTTTTTATTTGGAAAAATGATGATGATGATGCTGCTGGTCGATGAATTCAAACAGCAAGAAGCTGAGACTTGGTGAAATAATTGAATAATCAATATGAAGATTTGAGATGGTGATTAACGACACAGGGGATGACTTTTCTGCTCTCGATTGACCTGCGACCTTCGTAATGAAAAGTCAGACTCTGAGATGACCTCCAAGAGCCATTCACATAATGGGAACCGTCCTCCCTTTATACCAAAACATTTCCTCTCACTACCCGTCGATTATTATTCGTCTCAATTATAAATTCCTAAAGATTTCCTCTCTACGTTCCATTCGACTCAGAAGTTAACTATTTGACTCGAAAAGTTATCTTCTATATTTGACTCAAACATAAACTTTCATTTGGCTCAAAAAATATCTTCTATTTGACTCAGAAATTAACTTCCATTTGGCTCAGAAATCATACCAGGGTTGCCACAAATATTTAATTTTATTTTTCCCTGACTTTTCTACTGATTTCCAGACAAAATTCTCACTTTTTCCCTGACCATAAAAAATATTCTGATTCACTCTAAAAATTATTAGATACTCAAAAAAATGTTCTATTAAATTTATTTACAAATTTCATTAATTGTAAAATTATTCAAAAACATCAATAACTAAATTTTTAAATAAGTATTTAATTATTACATTTCCACAGGAATTTAAAATTCTTCAGGACATTCAAATTCAAACCTTTTTGAAACTCAACAATTTATAAGAATATTATTACAAAACATAAAGAAGCCGATCACCTTCTTCATGTTTTGTCATAATTTAAATAACCATGAAATTTTTCAACAAAAATTTAATTATTTACAAAAATCCTAATAAAATCCTTCGCAAGAATTCAATTATTTTTAAAAGTAGTAAATTTTCTCAAAAAAATTCAATTATTTGAAAAAATTGTAATAAAATTCGTTGCAATAATTCAATTATTTTCATAAACAATAAATCGATTATTCGTTAACTTCATTTTTTTAAATAAATTTTTATTAGAAAATTCTAGAAAAATTCAATTATTTAAATTGAAAAATAAATAATTTATTGAATACTAGAATGTTTGTTAAAATTGAATTCTCATAAAGAATTTTATCAAAAAAATTTTTAAATAATTGAATTCTTTTGATAAATTTTAATAAAATTTTTACGAATAATTACATTTTTTAAGGAATTTGATTAAAATATTGTATCAAAAAATAATTAAAATCCTGCGATGAGTTTCATTGTTCATAAAAATAATTTTAAAAAATTTTCAAAAATGTTATTAAAATTTTTATAAAATAATTGAATTTCAGTAAAGAATTCAATTATTTACAAAAATAATTAAATTTCTGTAAAGAACTTTGTTAATTTTTTTTTAAATAATTGATTCATGCGACGAATTTTATAAAAATCTTTTTAAATAATTGATATTATTAAAAAAATTAAATAAAATTTTGTATATTTAATAATTGAACTCACGTGGAAATTTTATTATTTATGAAAATAATTGAATTATTTCAAAGAAATTTATTGCAATTTTCATAAATTATTGAATTCCTGTGGAATTTTTCCAAGAAGTTTATTAAAGTTTTTAAAAATAATTGAATTTTGAAGAAGAATTGTATTATTTATAAAGGTAATTGAAATTTTGACGAGAATTTAAAAAAAATTTTTGAACATAATTAAATTTTGGAGAAGAATTTTTTTATTTATAAAGACAATTGAAATTTTGACAAAAATTTTTGACCATAATTGAATTTCCGCGAAGAATTTTATTACTTTTGAAAATAATTTTATTCTTCCAACGAATTTTATTCAAGTTTATAAAAATAATTGAATTTCGGTGAAGAATTTTTATATTTCTAAAAATAATCCAATTCTTGTAAACAACTTTGTTAAATTTTTTTCAATAACTGAACTCTTGCGGCGAATTTTATAAAATTCTTTTTAAATAATTGATATTTTTCGTAAAATTATTTGAATTTTTTTATCATCAATAATTAAATTCCTGTGAAAATTTTATTATTTATGAAAATAATTGGCTTATTTAGAAGAAATTCATAAAAAATTTTGTAAATTATTGAATTCCTGTGAAATTTTTCCAAGAATTTTAATAATGTTTTTAAAAATAATTAAATTTCGAAGAAGAATTGTATTATTTATAAAGATAATTGAAATTTTGACGAGAATTTAAAAAAAAATTTTTGAACATAATTGTATTTTGGAGAAGAATTTTTTTATTTTTAAAGATATAATTGAAATGACCAGAATTTTTTTAATTTTTGAATATAATTGAATTTCTGCGAAAAATGTTATTACTTTTTAAAATAATTTAATTCTTCTAACGAATTTTATTCAAGTTTATAAAAATAATTGAATTCTTGAAAAGAACTTTGTTTTTTTTCAATAACTGAACCCATGCGACGAATTTTATAAAATTCTTTTTAAATAATTGATATTTTTCGTAAAATTATTCGAATTTTTTTATATTAAATAATTGAATTCCTGTGAAAATTTTATTATTTATGAAAATAATTGGTTTATTTAGAAGAAATGCATCAATTATTTTGTAAATTATTGAATTCCTGTGGAATTTTTCCAAGAAGTTTATTAAAGTTTTTAAAAATAGTTGAATTTCGAAGAAGAATTGTAATATTTATATTTATAAAGATAATTGATATTTTGACAAGAATTTTTAAAAAATTTTGAACATAATTGAATTTTGGAGAAGAATTTTTTTATTTTTAAAGATATAATTGAGATGACCAGAATTTTTTTTAATTTTTGAATATAATTGAATTTCTGCAAAAAATGTTATTACTTTTGAAAATAATTGAATTTATGTAATTATTTGTAATTTTTCCAAAATTAAATTTTTTTAGTATTTTTAATTAAAATTCTTTTATCAATCTAGTATTTATGAAAATTGTAAAAATTATTCATTACATAATTTATAAGTCATAATTTTATGATAGTTCTTTAAAAATTCAGTTATTTAAAAAGAAATTAGTGTCTGAAATAGAAAAATTTCAAGGTTTTGTTTTAAAATTCGTGGTTATTTTTATAGTTTAAAAGGCAAACAAAAGAACATCAAAATTTAGAGTTTTTTCATGAATTTTTGAAATTGAATTTTTTCCAGTACTTTTACTAAAAATCTCTGACTTTTCCTTGACTTCCCTGACCAATTTTCCAAACAAAAGAACATCAAAATTTAGAGTTTTTTCATGAATTTTTGAAATTGAATTTTTTCCAGTACTTTTACTAAAAATCCCTGATTTTTCCCTCTGAATTCCCTGACTTTCCTGCATACCTTTTGACTCAAAAATAAAATAATAAACTTCACCACCGTTTCTCTAAGGATATTAAATTGAAATCAATGATATCAATCAATTTGATCAAATTGATCAAATTGAGTCAAAAAACCAAATTGAGACGAAGAAACAAATCGAAATTTGTTTTTTCGTCTCCATTTTTTATAACCTCGGAAAAATCGTGCGAGGAATAAAATGAGCGCAATGTTTCCATAAATATTATAAATACACAAGTTCCAAAGTCACTGAAGTGGTGCAAATTACAAGAAGAAGAAGAAGTAGAAGCAAAAAAAAAAACAAATTGGAACCTCCTTTGAACAAAATCCAAATAAACGAAAGGACGACACAGACTGATGATGGACATTGTTTGAAAAGTTGCGAGGATCGAAAAGAAACGAAACGTTTACATTCGCGTCGCTCTTTGCCACAGGAAAGCGACAAAGTGATTAGTTACAGACGCCATTCAAGTGTGTCTTTATTCGTTCAACATTCGTATGCAAATTCAGTTTTACTTATAGGCTTTGACATGCAACACTCACGCGGTAAAATATAATATGTAGTTTAGTGTCGCGCATATAAGGCACTTTATACTCTCGTTTTAACGATTTCACAATGTTTCGAAAATTTTCAACTCTTTACGGTAAAAAAAGAGAGAGAGAGAGAGAGCTTGTTGTGATTTGTGATTGAAACACTTTGAAAACACTTGTCAGTCGAAATGGTCTCTCTTATTTTCCCCCTGATTTTTGCCTCTCCTCCCCCTCTCTCACTCTCTCTCACTTGTGTCTGGGTCCTTTCACAATCAGTATCTTGATTAATGCGTTCAAGTCTTCTTATCTCTAAATCGTTTTAAATGTGCGCGCTCGTTCATTTACATTTTCATTTCTCTATGAGAGTGTATTTATTGCGCAAACTCATGCCTATTGACATGATAATTCTCATTTCGTTTATAAATTCAATGAAAAATCGGTGAATTAGTCACACCTCGGATATATATTCTATATACTCAAGGGAGAAAGTAAAAATATGTGTCATTTTATTTCTTTATTGTTTCATATATTGGAATTTGTCTTATATCTTAATAAGACATTTTTTTAAATTAGGCTTCGTTTTATTACACGCGTCATTTTTTTTCAACTTTTGTATTATACTCATCGGCTCTCTAAATCTGAATTAGTTACTTTCTGTTTTTAAAAATAGAAGAACTTTTTTTCATTAAAAGACTTGTTTTAAGAAATAAATCTCAACCTTAAAACTCAACTTTAGAATTTAAAATCATAAAGTGAAAAAAAATTTAATTATGATTCAAATAATCGATTAATTAACTATTATCAATTAAATATTAAATTGAATCAAATAATATTTGTTAGAGTCAATTAAGTGCTATTTGCTTCAAACACTCAAGTTAATGATTCAAGTATTATTGAACCATTTAATTGACTCCATTAAATATTATTTGATTCAAGTAAATATTTAATTGATAATAGTCAATTAATCGATTATTTGAATCAATTAAATTTTTTGCTAAGTGTATACTCTCAAGACTATTAAATCGAAAAGTTGTTCAAATTCAAACGGAATTTTGTAATAAAAAATGGTCCGAAAATAAATTTTATTTACAATGTATCTAAAAATTCAGATTTAGAGACTTTTTTTAATTCTTTAACACAAGAAATTGTAGGGGATTCAAATCACGGTAAATCGTTAGGTATTAAAATAACACCAAAAAGGATTAAAATAATCCAATTTAGTGTTATTTTAATCCATTTTCGTGTTATTTTAATACCTAACGATTTATTGTGATTTTAATCAATTTTGAAAAAAATGCTCACCGTTTATTGGATTCGCCATTTTTAATTCTTTAAATCTGCCTCAGATTCAAAATCAGCGACCCTAAAAACCCCCGAGTAACAAGTCTTATGCAAATTTGAGTAATTTTGAAAAAAATGTCCGCCATTTTGGATTCGCCATTTTGATTTTTTTAAATCTGACCTCAGATTCGTAATCAACAGGCAAAAAACAATTAAGTAACAAAATTTAACAAAATTTCATTATAATAATGAATAATTAGTAATTGTAATACCAATTTAATATTTAGTAGAAAATATGACGAAATGTCCACGAAATTATTTTCTAATTTTACTACATAACAATTAGTGAAATTTTACTATTTTAGTAAATTTTATTAATTTAACTTTTCTAACAATTAGTAGAACAGTTTTATAAAAAGTCGAAAAAATAATTCTTCTGCAATTCATTCAGTGAAGCAGATGACTAATAGAAATTAATAAAATTTTACTAATAAAAAATGAGTAAAACTTTCGTTAAAATTAGTAATATTCTATTAATTGAAAAAGGGGAAAAAGCCATTATTGAAAAAGACTAACAATATTAGTGAAATTTTACAATTTGTTAGTTGAATTCAACTAAATTAGATTTAGAGACTAAGCCACTAATTTACATTAATGAAAAAAAATTTTTTAAATAATTATTATTTTAAAAAATTGCTTTAAAAAAATCTTAAGAGATAAAATTTTGTTAACAACAGGTAGAATACTAATAAAAAATAACGAAATTCAACTTTTAAAACATAAGATTTTATTCTTTAAAAATCAAGTTTCTGCACTAAAATTTAAATGTCAGGAAAATTTTTCTAAATTTCAGTATTTAAATTACTAAAAATTAGTAATAATTCAATAGCAATTTTGAAAAAAATTTTCATTTCATTATTCGATTATTCAGAGGAGGGTTTAAAAATTTACATTATTATCAAAAAAAATTATTGAAATCTTCCATTAAATTCTTTTTTGTAGTAATTTTTTGAGATGAATTCAATGCTCATAAAATAAAACAGTACAAAAATTCTTCATTTTAATTTTTATTTTACTTAAATATTAATAGTAATTTTACAAGTCATCCGCAATTTTAAAATCTCGTATAAAAAATCCGAAATGAAAAAATTAGTTTTTACAATTTTTAAAATAATTCTTTTTAATAAAATAAAGTCTCCAGTTAAAAATACCAAAAAAGTACCATTTTTATTAGATTTATTAAATTTTTTTATTTGCAAATTCATTTATATAATTTTCTATCATATTTCAAATCATTTTATAATTATTTTTTAATATTTTTTTATTTTAGAAAGCTAAGATTTGAAATTAGTCAGAAAATTAAGTATAAATGAATTTCCAAATAGAAAAATTCAACAAAATTAATAAAAATGGTACATATTTAGCATTTTTAACCTGAAAACAATATTTTATTCCAAAAATATGGTATAAAAATCGATTTTTTTCGTTTGGTAATTTTGTTGTTGTTGCAAAAGAAGAAAATTACAGTTTGTTTTAAAAATCAATCAAATTTTATGTATAAAATAAAAATTAAAAACTGTCAAAATATATTCTGACAGATTTTATTTCTTTGCCATTGAATTACTTATTACAAAAAATAATTTTATTGAAGATTTAAATTATTTTCTTGATATGTAGTTAAAAATTTAAACGAATCCTCCCCTTAAATATTAATGAAAGTATTAAAATAAACAAACGTGACGCACTTCGATGAAAGGCACCTATCAAATCATTTTAAGGTTAGGTTTGTGTTATTTTAACCGTTATATTAAAATTTTTTAGTTCAATTTTATAAATAGAAAATAAGTTCTAATTAACTATTTTAAACGTAATAACGGCGTAATAACAATAGGTATTTACATTTAGAGCTGTTCGCATTTTGCGAGTTTCAGTCAAAAAATTAGAAACATAACCTAAAATTTTTCATAACTTTTTGGTACCTTTCTGCAGAATGCATCTGAAATGGATAAAAATCGCGCATAAAAATAGAGTAAATCAATGAAGTAAATAAAAAAATATAAATAAACTAATAAATAAAATAATAAGTGATAAATAAACTAATAAATAAAATAATAAATAAAAAAATATAAATAAACTAATAAATAAAATAATAAGTGATAAATAAACTAATAAATAAACTAATAAATAAAATAATAAGTAAAATAATAAGTAAAATAATAAGTAAAATAATGAATAAAATAATAAGTAAAATAATAAGTAAAATAATGAATAAAATAATAAGTAAAATAATAAATAAAATAATAAATAAAATAGTAAGTAAAAAAATAAATCAAATAATAAATAAAATAAAAAAATGAAGTAAATAATACAAAAAGTATAAAATAATTAAATGAGTAAAGCAACAAATATATTTAAAATAACTATAAACGAATAAAGTCAATTAAATAAATGATAAAAATTTAATTACTGCACTTTTTAAAATTTAATTTCTCCAGCTGACATTTTTAGGAAGAAATGAAACAAGTTTCTTTTTTTATGTTTTGCTTTCATACATTCATATATATATGTTTTTATTTCCATCATCATAATTTTTTTTCTCGTTTTATTTTGCGGTCTGTGTACGCACGTCGCGCGCTACACCAGCAAATTAATATATCCGCTTTTTAATCCCAATGTAGAGGTTAACTCCATAGTTGAGGGAGAAGATAAAACGAGATAAGACAAGGGGCCACGCGACAGGAAGACACTGTTATGCTTTCTCGACGAAAAAAAAGAAGCCAAGACCTTGTATTTTGCCTCTAAATTTTTATTGCTCTAGGCGCATTATTGCGTCGAAATAATCACGTAAGCAATCAACTAAAACCATCTCAACAAGAGTTTATTCAATTTCTTTTTAACTCCCCAAAAAAAAGAACCTTTCCTTTTATATGCGTTGTACAAATATTTTTTCTCGTAGTTTACATTTTATTTTATTTACAAAAACGATTTAAAAAAATTTATTATTTATATTTATGAAAATAATTTATAAAGTTTGTTATTTATGTTTATAAAATTATAAAAATAATTTATAAAGTTTAATATTTATGTTTATAAAATTATAAAAATAATTTATAAAGTTTATTATTTATGATTATAAAATTATAAAAAAAATTATTCTATATGTAGAGAAAAATAAATATTTTGCGTACAGTTAGTAAAAACTTAAATATTATTAAATAATAGTTTTTATTATTTAAAGAAATTCGCTGCCGTTGGCGTTGTGCCTCACCCCATGGGGGCCATTAGATTACGTTCTCTATAAGGGACCGTTACGTTATGCCAAAAATAAGGTCAAATTTAACCTAGGAAATTAAATAGTGACTTGTAGTCGACATAAAGCCTCAAGGAAGGGGGCGTTACGTTACGATAATACCTAGAAATTAATGTAAAGTCCCCCATCAAGGGGCCGTTAGATTACGCCAAAGAAGTCAAAATTAATCTAGAAGTTAAATACGGACTTGTTGTTACTATAAAGTCCCCCTTCAAGGGGCCGTTACATTACGCAAAAATCTATGTCGAATCGAACAGACAAATTAAATACTGACTTGTTTTCATTCTATTATTCTTTTTTTAATTGTTTCACTGTCGCCTTTATTTTCAATTGTCTCTATATTTTCTTGCATTCCGTATTTTAATCCCCTTTCGAAAAAAAAATTTTAAATCGATATCCCACGTTTCGTTGCCAAAATAAAAAAAAAATTATTACGACTTATCGAATTTTTGTTTCTCCCATTTAAATTTTCGCCGAAAGAGCGGGTAATCGATGAAAAATGTCCTCATCTGAAAACACGAGTGAGATAAGTAAAGATCGGCGGGCGGTTTTTTCATTTAAAAAAAAAATGAAAAAAAAGAAAAAAATCTTTGGAGAAATTAGCGGTTGCTTTGGAGAGTTTGGACACCCCGTGGTGCCAACAAAAGAGTTACAAGTTGTTCGCACCTCGACACGGAGGATTACACGGCCATAAAATAAACCCCCGACTAGATTATAATGTTTTGCTCTCGCTCGCACTTTCGCCATATGTGAACATAACGTATCTTCATCGCGGCATGGCACACCAAAAAAGAGGGAGAGAGAGACAGTCAACTCTTTACCTGCCCAAGGACAAGAGCGCAATTCTTTATCCGACACGCTAATGCTCCAGGAGGACCGGAAAGCGTAGCGAAAGATTCGCACAACCAACCATTACACTACTATATTTTTTAAGATCATTAGGTCAATTATGCACTTGGAGGTGAATTAATAAAATTTCGTCCAACTCAAAGATTTTGACTTAAGATGGCATAAGTTTCTTAAAATTATCCTCTTGGAATTTTTTTTTCATCTAGATCTCTTTTTATTGGGGTATTTTGGTACCCCAGTCGAAAATCTGTCATTTTTTAGTAATTTTTGGGTAATTTTTTTATTTTTCAGAGAATTAAGCCTAGCCTATAGTTTGTAATCTTCATTTAGCTTGCAAAACAAAATTACTGCAAGCTATTACATAATTTATGTTTAATAATTTTTGTTTAATAATTTTTGTTTAATAATTTTTGTTTAATAATTTTTGTTTAATAATTTTTGTTTAATAATTTTTGTTTAATAATTTTTGTTTAATAATTTTTGTTTAATAATTTTTGTTTAATAATTTTTGTTTAATAATTTTTGTTTAATAATTTTTGTTAAAAAACGATAAAAATACTTTATTTCAATTTATTTTTTTCACCCACTAATTTCCCTGGAGAAAGAAACACAGATTAAAAAAGTAACTATTCTGAATTTGGCATTAAGACTAGTGATAATTTTCGACATTGAAAATTTTGTTTAAAAAAATTTTTTTAGCCAATTTGTTATAAACAAATGGAAAAAAATTAATTTTCATAAAAAACTAATAGTACCATTCGATTCTACGGGAAAAACTGCTACGAGATCATATATTACGTAATTTTTTAAAAAAGACCTATTGTTATAAACAATTAGCTTGAAACATTTGTTATAAACAAATGAAACAAAATTTATTTTCAATCAAAACTAATAGCACTATTCGACTCTACGTGAAAAAATACTACGAGAATAAACATTACATTATTTTTAAAAAAAGACTTATTGTTATAAAAATATTATAAACAATTAGCTTGCATAATTTATTATAAACAAATGATAAAAAAATTCATTCTTATGAAAAAATAGTAGCACCATTCGATTCTGCACGAAAAAGAACTACGAGAACATAGATTACATAATTTAAAATAAAAACATTTTGTTATAAAAATATTATAAACAATTAGCTTACATAATTTGTTATAAACAAATGGAAAAAAATAATTTTCATAAAAAACTAATAGCACTATTGAATTCTACGCGAAAAACTACTACGAGATCATATATTACATAATTAAAAAAAAACCTATTGTTATAAACAATTAGCTTACATAATTTGTTATAAACAAATAAAAAAAATTCATTCTCATAAAAAATAGTAGCACCATTCGATTCTATACGGAAAAGTTCTACGAGAACATAGATTACATAATTTAAAATAAAAACCTTTTGTTATAAAAATGTTATAAACAAATAGCTTACATAATTTGTTATAAACAAATGGAAAAACATTAATTTTCGTAAAAAACTAATAGCACTATTGAACTCTACGCGAAAAACTACTACGAGATTATATATTACATAATTTAAACAAACCTATTGTTATAAACAATTAGCTTACATAATTTGTTACAAACAAATGAAAAAAAAAATTCATTCTCATAAAAAAATAGTAGCACCATTCGATTCTACCCGAAAAAGTACTGCGAGAACATAGATTACCTAATTTAAAATAAAAACTTTTTGTTATAGAAATGTTATAAACAATTAGCTTGCTCAATTTTTTATATAATCAAATGTAAAAAAATCAATCGCAGATGTCAAAAAAGTTTTTATTCTGATCCCGGTATATAATCTAATACTAATTTTCAACGTTAAAAATTTCGTTTAAAACAATTTTTTAACCAATTTGTTATAAACAAATTAAGAAAAATTTAATTTTATAGATAAATGACAGCGCCATTTTACTGTAGGCAAAAAATCACTACGAGAACATACGTTACATAATTTATTAATAAAGACCTATTGTTATAAAAAATGTTATAAACAATTAGCTTTCAAAATTTGTTATAAACAAATAAAAAGAATCATTTTCATAACTAAAATATAAGTACAATTCGAATCTACGTGAAAAACTACTACGAAATCATATATTACATAATTTTTTTAATGAAGACCTATTGTTATGAAAATGTTATAAACAATTAGCTTGAATATAGACTCGTTCCAGTTAATGGGTAAAGAAAAGCAAATTTCAAAAAATTACCTACTGAGATCCTGGAATAGAAACTAATGATAATTTTTAATGTTTAAAATTTTGTTTAAATAATTTTGTTTAAATAATTTTTTTAAACAATTTGTTATAAGCAAATTAAGAAATATTGATTTTTATAAGAAACTAATAGCGCCATTCGATTTTACGGAAAAAAGTACTATAAAAACGTACGTTACATAATTTTTAAAAAAAGTTTTGGTATTAAAATTTTATGAAAAATTAGCTTGCATAATTTGTTATAAACAAATTGAAAAAATTCATTTTCATAGAAAACTAATAGCACCATTCGATTCTACTCAAAAAAACTGCTATGAGATCATATATTACATAATTTTTGTAAACAGACCTTTTGTTTTACAAATGTTATAAACAACTAACCTGGATAATTTGTTATAAACAAATTAAGAGAAACTGTTTTTTATAACGTTATATGTAACATATGTTCTTATAGTAGTTTTTAGCGTGGAATCGAATGGCGCTATCAGTTTTTTTATAAAAATCAATATTTCCTAATTTGTTTATAACAAATTGTTTAATAAAATTATTCAAACAACATTTTTAACATAAATAATTATTATTAGTTTCTATATCAGGATCTTAGTAGGTACTTTTTTGAAATCTGCTTTTCTTCATCCGTTAGCTGCAACGAGTCTTTATTCAAGCTAATTGTTTATAACAATTTCATAACAAAAGGTCTGTTTAAAAAAATTATGTAATATATGATTTCCTAGTACTTTTTCACGTACATTCGAATGGTATTCATATTTTAGTTGTGAAAATGATTTTTTTTCATTTGTTTATAACAAATTCTGCAAGCTAATTGTTTATAACATTTTTATAACAATAGGTCTTTATTAAAAAATTATGTAACGTATGTTCTCATAGTAATTTTTCGCCTACAGTAAAATGGCGCTATTAATTATCTATAAAATTAAATTTTTCTTAATTTGTTTATAACAAATTAGTTAAAAAATTGTTTTAAACGAAATTTTTAACGTTGAAATTAGTATTAGATTATATACCAGGATCAGAATAAAAACTTTTTTGACATCTGCGATTGATTTTTTTACATTTGATTACAACAAATTGAGCAAAGCTAATTGTTTATCACATTTTTTATAATAATAGGTCTTTATTAATAAATTATGTAACGTATGTTCTCGTAGTGATTTTTCGCCTACAGTAAAATGGCGGGTAGAATCAAATGGTGCTACTATTTTTTCATGAGAATGAATTTTTTTTTTGTTTATAACAAATTATGTAACCTAATTGTTTATAACAATAAGTTTTTTTTAAATTATGTAATATATGATCTCGTAGTAGTTTTTCGCGTAGAATCTAATAGTGCTAATAGTTTTTATGAAAATTATTTTTTTTCCATTTGTTTATAACAAATTATGTAAGCTAATTGTTTGTAATATTTTTATAACAAAAGGTTCTTATTTTAAATTATGTAATCTATGTTCTCGTAGTACTTTTTCGTGTAGAATCGAATGGTGCTACAATTTTTTTATGAAATTGGATTTTTTTATTATTTGTTTATAATAAATTATGCAAGCTAATTGTTTAGAACATTTTTATAACAATAGGTCTTTATTAAAAAATTATGTAACATGTGTTCTCGTAGTAGTTTTTCTCGTAGAATCGAATGGTGCTATTAGTTTTTTTTAAATTAATTTTTTTCATTTGTTTATAACAAATTCTGCAAGCTAATTGTTTATAACATTTTTATAACAATAGGTCTTTATTAAAAAATTATGTAACATGTGTTCTCGTAGTAGTTTTTCTCGTAGAATCGAATGGAAATCATTTGTTTATAACAAATTCTGCAAGCTAATTGTTTATAACAATAGGTCTTTTTAAAAAAATTACGTAATATATGATCTCGTAGCGGTTTTTCCCGTGGAACCGAACGGTGCTATTAGTTTTTAATAAAAATGAATTTTTTTTCATTTGTTTATAACAAATTGTTGAAAAAAAAATTTTTTTATAATATTTTTATTTTCAAAAATTAATGTTCAAAAATACAAACGGTCCTAAAAGGGAGCAAGTTTTGTGAACTGTGTTACCCCAAATGGGGTACTAAATAAAAGTAATGTGATCGAGCGTATGATGCAGCTAGAGGTCAGATTTTTTCTCTCCTTCTCTCTCCCTCTCATTTCGCATATAAAATATATTTTGCGGCAACATATTTGGTAAAAGCGTGGGCTACTTTTACTAAACGATAGACAAGAAGCCTTTTTGTCATGTCTGTGTTTTAATGCATTAAACGAGCCACTTGTTACTCTCGCGTCTATCATGCAATACACACTCGAATTGCTACCACGTGCGCCTCTTAAACATGAAAGACACACATTTATAATAACGACAGTGTCGTTTTGATATTGCGTGCGTAACGTCGTTCTGCGTTTCCTGCGTCTTGCGTGTGGGCGCCCCTCATTGTTTCTGCGTACAAACAAAAGCTCTATTTGAACTTTAAGCGCAATTACATTCGATATATATATAAGTACTCCTTACAATAAAAATTACGAGAAATGTTATATACCTTCGAAATTAGTGCAAATTCAATTTCAAACTTTCTTTATTTAGATCAACGTTTTTTTAAACAATTTTCTTATTTCGCGATATTGGACACTTGACAGCTGTCAAAGCAATACTGTCAACTTTTAAAAATTGTATTAATTTTGGATAAAATGACTCTAAAACGATTTTTGAAGATGCTAATTATAAATTTGAACTTAAGTTGACAATTTGACATTTGACAGCTGTCAAGTTAATTGTCAACTTTAAAAAATTGAATTTATTTTGGATAAAAATTACTCAGAAAGAATTTTTAGGGTCGTTGAATACAAATTTGAACTTGAATTGACATTTTGACAGTTGATAGTTGTCAAGTCAGCTGTAAAATCAACTGTCAATTTTTAAGAATTGTATTTATTTTAGATAAAATGACTCTAAAATGATTTTTGAAGGCGCTAATTATAAATTTGAACTTAAGTTGACAATTTGACAGTTGACTGCTTTCAAATCAACTGTCAATTTTTCAGAATTGTATTTATTTTGAATAAAAATAACTCTAAAAGGGTTTTTGGGGTTGTTCATAATTAATTTTATCTTGAATTGGCAATTTGACAGTTCTAAGCTGTCAAGTTAACTGTCAACTTTTAAAAATTGTATTTATTTTTGATAAAATTACTCTAAAACGATTTTTGAAGATGCTAATTATAAATTTGAACTTAAGTTGACAATTTGACAGTTGACAGCTGTCAAGTTAACTGTCAACTTTAAAAAATTGAATTTATTTTGGATAAAAACTACACAGAAAGAATTTTTAGGGTCATTGAATACAATTTTGAACTTGAATTGACATTTTGACAGTTGATAGTTGTCAAGTCAGCTGTAAAATCAACTGTCAATTTTTAAGAATTGTATTTATTTTAGATAAAATGACTCTAAAATGATTTTTGAAGGCGCAAATTATAAATTTGAACTTAAGTTGACAATTTGACAGTTGACTGCTTTCAAATCAACTTTCAATTTTTAAGAATTGTATTTATTTTGAAAAAAAATGACTCTAAAAGGGTTTTTGGGGTTGTTGATAATAAATTTTATCTTGAATTGGCAATTTGACAGTTCTAAGCTGTCAAGTTAACTGTCAACTTTTAAAAATTGTATTTATTTTTGATAAAATAACTCTAAAACGATTTTTGAAGATGCTAATTATAAATTTGAACTTAAGTTGACAATTTGACAGTTGACAGCTGTCAAGTTAACTGTCAACTTTTAAAAATTGTATTTATTTTGGATAAAAACTACTCAGAAAGAATTTTTAGGGTCGTTGAATACAAATTTGAACTTAAATTAACAATTTGACAGTTGATAGTTGTCAAGTCAGCTGTAAAATCAACTTTCAATTTTGAAGAATTGTATTTATTTTGGATAAAATGATTTTTGAAGGCGCTAATTTTAAATTTGAACTTAAGTTGACAATTTGACAGTTGACTGCTTTCAAATAAACTGTCAATTTTAAAGAATTGTATTTATTTTGAATAAAATGACTCTAAAATGATTTTTTGAAGGCGCTAATTATAAATTTGAACTTAAGTTGACAATTTGACAGTTGACTGCTTTCAAATCAACTGTCAATTTTAAAGAATTGTATTTATTTTGAATAAAATGACTCTAAAATGATTTTTGAAGGCGCTAATTATAAATTTGAACTTAAGTTGACAATTTGACAGTTGACTGCTTTTAAATCAACTGTCAACTTTTAAAAATTCCATTTATTTTGGATAAAAATGACTCTAACAGGGGTTTTAGGGTTGATGATTATAAATTTGTTCTTGAATTAGCAATTTGACAGTGGACAGCTGTCAAATCAACTGTCAATTTTTATGAATTGTATTTATTTTTGATAAAATGACTCTAAAACGATTTTTAAAGATGCTAATTATAAATTTGAACTTAAGTTGACAATTTGACAGTTGACAGCTGTCAAGTGAACTGACAACTTAAAAATTGTATTTATTTTGGATATAAACTACTCTGAAAGGGTTTTTGGGGTTGTTGATTATAAATTTTATCTTGAATTGGCAATTTGACAGTTCTCAGCTGTCAAGTTAACTGTCAACTTTTAAAAATTGTATTTATTTTTCATAAAAATGATACTTAAAGGATTTTTTGAGTTGTTGTTTATAAATTTGAACTTGAATTGATAATTTGACAGTTGACGGCTATCATGGCAGCTGTCAATTTTTATAAACTTTTTTTTTATATATAAAAGTGTTCAAAAAAGGGTTCTACAAGTTCTGATTTCGAATTTGGTGTCCTATTGACAATTCGACAGTTGACAGCTGTCAAACCAACTGTCAACTTTCATGAGAATGTAGCTTTGATAAAAATGTCCATAAAAGAATTATCATGATCGCTAATTACAAATTTAGTGTTATAAACATAATTTGACAGTTGACAACTGTCAAAGCAACCGTCAATTTTTATAAAATTTATTTTTTTCTATATAAATTTATCAAAAAAGGGTTCTTACAGTTTCTGATTTCGAATTTAGTATCCAGATGACACTTTGACAGTTGACAGCTGTCAAACAAACTGTCGACCTTCATTATTTTTTAATTATTTTTTATAAAAATGACTGTAATAGGATTTTTGAGGTCGTTGGTAAATAATTTAATGCCAATTTGACAGTTGACAGCTGTCAAACCAACTACCAACTTTTATGACGATGTATTTTTTGATAAAAGTGTCCATAAAGGATTTCGGCGTCACTGATTACGAATTTAGTGTCATAAACACAATGTGACTGTTGACAGCTGTCATAATAACTGTCGACTTTTTTTATAAGTTTTTGATAAAATTTATCGTAAAATACTTTTTGGAATTGCTGATTACGAATTTAGTGTTATAAACACAATTTGACAGTTGACAGTTCTGTCAAAATAACTGACAACTTTGTTTTCTATTTCATTAAAATCACTCTAAAAGGGTTTTTAGGGTCCCTGATTACAAATTTAGTGTCAGAATCACAATTTGACAGTTGACAGTTCTGTCAATTGTTAATTTGTGTTTATGACACTAAATCCGTAATCAGCAATCCCAAAAAATATTTTACGATAATTTTCAGCAAAAACTTTTTATTAAAAAAGTCGACAGTCATTTTGACAACTGTTAACTGCCACATTGTGTTTATGACACTAAATTCGTAATCGCAGCGATGCCATATTCCTTTATGGACACTTTTATCAAAAAATACATCGTCATGAAAGTTGACAGTTGGTTTGACAGCTGTCAACTGTCAATTTGGCATATGAAATTCTTTATCAACGACCTCAAAAACCCTATTACGGTCATTTTTATAAAAAATAATTCAAAAATAATGAAAGTTGACAGTTTGTTTGACAGCTGTCAACTGTCAAATAGTCAATTTTTCAATTTGACAAAAAAATTCGTAGTCGGTGACTTTAGAAACTTTTAATTTCATGTAATTAATTTTTTTACTGTTCAGGTACAGTATAAGATATATTTTTGTCTTTGACGCCATTTTGAAAACGCCATTTTTTAATTTCAGCGAAATTTTCAAAATTGTAACAGTATAATTGTATTTATTAGTTCAAAACACTTTAGTGAGTTTCAAAAGCTTTTTTTTAATAATCAATAACATTATTTTTATTATTATTATTAATATTATTATTATTATTATTATTATTATTATTATTATTTTTGCGACAAATGTCATTGATTTGATAGCATTTTTTCTCAGTGTATATCAAAACTTTGATTCCCAGATAAATAAAAAAAATTCAGTCTATTATTAATGAAAATTTTCGTTTTCAGATGAACTGCGCACCGGTACAATATAATGTCAAAAGATTGGTGCAAAAAGAAGCCTAATACACATTAATCTAGCCACATAAATAAATAGTATTATTGTCGAAAGTTTGATCGCATTGTTGAGGCAATTTTCGAAATCATTAATAACGTGAGAGAAAGAGTCACGCTTTTACATATATAGTTTGGCGGGAATCGAGTTTTAAGGGGTGGAATCGATGTCTGACGTTGACGTTAACGCAGATATGTCTCCATCAGATATTATACCCTCATCGAATTTGTTTGACGTTCTCGCGCTTGGTTACAAACTTATTGAAGAATAAAGAAGTGTAAACTACTCATACATGTGAGGGTATAAAATGGTATGCACATACATGTATATATAGATCGTTCATATACAGATAGTAATGCATCGAGACGAAATGTTAAGTCACCCTTCGACAAAGCGGGTACCATGACTAATCGATGAACACGCACCCGGTCACAATGGATAGATCCAAAATTCGCCATTCTGCATACTTTTCTATATATATAAGTTTGTTTCTTCATCTGCACAAAGATAGATCAAAAACGTCCCATAAACACGTCATGTTTATGAATTCTAATAATGAAACACAACAAACCAACTCCCATTTTTGGTAACTCCCTTATGCTATATGATGTTTGTGTTTCTAATGCTCTTGGAGAAAAATAAGAATTGCTGCTCATTTTTACCATATTTTTGTGTTATATATACTGGGGAAAAATTTATTTGGATCAAATAAAAATTATTTGGATGAAATAAAAATTATTTGGATCAGATAAAAATTATTTGGATCAAATAAAAATTATTTGCTTCAAATAAAAATTATTTGATTCAAATAAATCATTTGTGACGCGCTCGCAAGAAAGTTACCTAAGACGTAAACAAAATTATAGGTTATGTTCGTGCTAGTTTTATCTTAATTAAAATTTTTTTCAATCATTTGAATTTGAAACTATAATTTTTATTGAATATTTTGGATATAACAAAGACTTGCAGATCAATAATAATTTTCAATTAATATTTGATTCTCTTGCTGTATTTTTACTGGAAAAATTAAAAACATAACCTAAAATTTTTTTCTTCTTAGGTACATTTCTATGGAGCGTAACACTACATTTATTTGGTTATACTTATTAACCAAAAAACAAACAAACAACAAACTTATGTATTCGAACCAAGTAAATATTTATTAGACATGAGTATATTTTATTCCATTGTATAAAATAAATGTGACGCGATCTGAAGAAAGGGACCTTAGAAGCAAAAAGTTTAGGTTATGTTTGCAATTTTTTAGATGAAAATACAAGAAAAGGATCAACTGTCAATGTGAATTATTTATTTTTAAGTCTTCATTACAACTAAAATATTTAATGGTTACTGATTTTAATTTGCAATAACTAAAGAAAAACTTCCAAACAACAAAAAAGTAACTCTAACATAACCTAAAAGTGATTTGATTATTTTAAGCGATTTGCTTCTAAGGTCCCTACCTTCATATTGCGTCACAAATAATTATTTGTACCGAATACAAATTACTTAAGTCAAATAAACGGAATAATTGGATCTAATAAAAATTTAAATCAATTTTGAAAATTAATTCATTCAATAATCCATAGCTTTTAATTGAAATAAATATTTATTTGCCTCAATAAAATAATTTTTTTCAAATAACTTAATACTTGTTTGTATCAAATATTCAATTATTCATCATGATTAATTATTTTATTTGAGACTAATGTCCCTTTAATTGCGCGAAATAATTAATTATTTAGTCCAAATATAAAATTTATTTGTATCAAAACAAAGCATATTTGAATTCAAAATTATTTGTTTGTATTAAATAAATGTAACTTTTTGCACTTCCGTAAGTAAAAAAATAATAAAAATAATAAAAAATCAAATTTTCTACTATCGATTCAACCTTTTAAGAGACTCAAGTTTAGAAGTATTAGGTATTGAATTTTTTAAATTAAATTAAAATTTTCAACCAACGGGGATCGAAACCCAGACGCACGCCTATGTAACCTAAGACCTATAACCGAAGAGC
This sequence comes from Leptopilina drosophilae, assembly GCA_032873175.1. Classification (NCBI taxonomy): domain Eukaryota; kingdom Metazoa; phylum Arthropoda; class Insecta; order Hymenoptera; family Figitidae; genus Leptopilina; species Leptopilina drosophilae. Next base: position 2,957,048 of record CM065482.1, read on the forward strand.
CTTAATGACATCGACCACCAAAATGTCTTCAAATATTATTTTCGATAATTTCAACATTTTTATACTATTTGTTCTTATTATTTTTATAAAACTATTTAAAATCAATGTGAATCTTACTAAAATTATTATTTAATATATTTCACACATATTTATTATTTATATAATCGATTTTTTTAGTCTTAAAATAAAATTATCCAAAAATTAATTGAGACAAATAATTTGTATTTATACATAACATTCATTTATTTGAATGAAGTAAATAAATTAATAAATAACTCATTTATATTATCGTTTCAATAAGTGATTTATTTGATCCAAATAATTTTTTTATTTGTTTTTATTAAACACTTTAATAGCACTAAATAATGCAAATACTTGCATTAAATAATTTATTTTACTTGATGCCATAAAATAAATTAATTCTGCCAGGTAATTTTTATTGAAACCAAATATTCAATTAATTGAGTGAAATAAATAATAAATTGTTTCAAATAATTCATTATGGTTTCAATAAGTTAATTACTATATCCAAATATTTTTTATTAGTTTCTGTTAAATATTAAATTTTTCTTAAATAATGCAGTATTTGAATTAAATATTTTACTCTACTCGAAGCAATGAAATAAATTAATTGTGGCAAATAGTGATTATTTATATCAAATGTCCAATTAGTTGAGTGAAATAAAGAAATTAATTGTTTCAAATAACTTAATATTTGTATTAATAAAATTCAATTCTTAGAGTCAATTAATTATTTATTTGTCTCAATTAAGATTTGTTTCATTAAAAAAATGATATTCGTATAATTCAAGTTATTCAAAGCAAACAAATATTTATTATATCCGAATAAAAATTATCGGAATGAAATAAATGTTTATTAGATTCAAATAAAAATTGTTTGAATCAAATAAATATTTTATAATTTGATATTTGATATTTTTATAATTTTATATTTGATATTTTTATAATTTTATATTTGATATTTTTATAATTTTATATTTGATATTTTTATAATTTTATATTTGATATTTTTATAATTTTATATTTGATATTTTTATATTTTTATATTTGATATTTTTATAATTTTATATTTGAATAATTTTAATTAATTGAATCAAAGAATTTTTTTTTCAGTTTAATAATCAAACAATTTACTCTAAAATCCCGAGCAAACTAGTTTCAAGTGAATTTCATCGATTTTTAATTTTCATGACTGCCATATTGGATCCGCCATTTTGAATTTCTAAATATTGACTAGATTCGTATTTAGCGATCCTAAAAACCCTCGAGCTTGCTTGCTAAATTTTTTGCCTTTTTCTATTGATTTAAAATTTTTTCCCGCCTTGTGCGCAAATTTATTCACATTATTGCAAATTATTCAAAACAATTGCAATAAAAAACGTGTATAAATTATTCCTTTTCTATTGTGGACAATAAATTATTTACAATATCTGGTAAAAAGCAAGTAAATGTTTATACATTTTGTATCTACAGTTCTAATCGCAGCATTATTTATCATCACAATATAAATAAATTGAATTACAATTCAATAAACGTGCGGCACAATTTCTAACTCATACGAGTATAATAGTTTTAAAAATTAATTCTTGCTCTTGATTAAAAATTTTATTTCTCTATAATTCTCTCGTAGTAAATATTTTGCATTAATTTTTTTTTCATTTTTTTTCACCTTCATATATAATAAGGAAATAATATTGTCTGAGTAATATATTCATACTACAAGAGTGATGTATATATGTGGATATTATCGAAGACAGTTATACATGATAAATTCAAAACATATTCTTCTATTTTCATTTGTTAATATAAAATGTTAGAAATTATTCAGATATATACATCGTGCCGCGGTGTATGAAATAATTATATCCATTTACTTGGATATAGCAAAAATAATTAGCACATTTATGCAGCATAGATTCAGAAAGCAATCCGTACATAAATTATCATAAATTACAATTGTTTTTTACGATGATCAATAATAAAGCGAGTAGCGCTGACTTTTAATTTAAAATAATGATAATTTGAAAACTATATCATTGAAAACTTGATTAAAAATTTGCCACTTAAAATTGCATGTAAAAAATAATATTTTTTAAATTAATTAATTTAATGTTTTAAATTTAAAAGAAATTTTTAGTTTGTAAAATTTATATTGCAAATAAATTTAGAGTGCCAGCAATAGCGGTTAAACTTTACTCTATAAAAATTCTAAATATTCTAAATATTCTAAATATTCTAAATATTCTAAATATTCTAAAAATTCTAAAAATTCTAAAAATTCTAAATATTCTAAAATTATTCAATATTCTAAAAAAGTTTCACAATTTTTTTCTGAAAAGTTTTCATAAACTATATAAAAAATTGAAAGAACCATTATTTTGGAAATAAGTTGTATTAAAAATGCGATGCGCTTAATTTAAACTTCCGTCAGACGCTATATTAATTGAAATTGTCACGTTATTGAAATGGTTGGAAGGAAAATATGATTGTGGAGAATTAATTTTGAACATTGTATATCATAGACGTTATAGATTGTAATGCAGAGAGAAGGAAATAAAACGAATGTGCGCTGGATACATTGGTTGCAATTCAATTCAATGTCTCTATGCACAACACTCATTCTCATCTCATCCACGAAACGAATCAGTCTGTTAAGCAGGAAGTATACTCTGAGGGAACCTTAATGTTCATTGCCGAGAAAATTTTTGATCGAGTCGCTGACCACGCTTAAATAGCGGGACACATGTCATCAATTGCACACGTGCACTGTCTAAACTTCAAAAACAATTTATCAATTCATTTGAGACTAAAATAAATCACTTGTATTTTTACTGCGCCCAAAAAAAGAAAACAATGTGTGAGTTTTTTTTTATATACGCAGGGCTGACATTGAGTGCGTTAGGATGTGTTGAAAATTTAGCCAGACTGTATCCAAACAGAACGAAAGTTTATAGCAAGCTTGGCGTACAATCTTGCCAAGCTTGTAGAACAAGATTGCAGAAAAAGCTTGTATTCAGCGCAAGTCTTGAAAATTCCATGATCCTCAATAGTTTTGAACGTTCAAATGAACGAAATATTTTATATTGAAGATATTTTAATAAATTACTAATCATAAAAAAATTTTAAAACTGAAATTTTACTTTTATAATCTGAGTAATTAATTTTTTTTTATAGTAACGCAAAATAGTTGCAATAAAAATTTAATTTTCAGAAGAAATAAATAAATTTCGTTCATCTGAACGTTCAGAACTTTAGGCTCTTAAAATTCCTCAACGCTGTTAGAAAAACACTAAAAAAATTAAATTTTTGAAACGCCACACTCTTTAAATCTGAATAAGTAAAAACTCTTCCACTTAAAAAAAATTAATGAACACTTGAAATATGTGGAAATTAACTTATTCATACCTAAGTAAAATTTCACTGATTTTAAGTGTTATGTGCACTTAATTTTTAAGGGAAATAGTTTTGAAACATGAATAAGTACATATGCACTCACAGAAAAAAACTGAACTCAAAATAAGTCAGAAAAGTGACTCATTTTGAGTTGCAACAAAAATGAGTCAAATTTTTTTCTGTGCTTTTTCAGATTTTCAGTCTCTTCTTCTAAACATTTGCAATAAAATACAAAATTTTTAGTATAAAATTATTAAATTAATAAAACTTATGTTGATTTTTACAATTTTACAATTTTTTTACAATTTTTTTTATGTTGATTTTTATGATAAAATTGATATTAATAGTTATAAAACAAATAACTTTAGACAAATCCTTTAAACATTATTTTTGATTAATTAATCTAATTAATTTTCCGAAATACACAATTAAAAAGATTTTTAATAATTGAAATTTTTGTAAATTTTAAGTTTAAACAAATAATTTTTTTTAAGAGTTTTATTACAATTTCTCCAAAATTATGGTACTTTTAAAAGATTTTGATTGCAAACCTTAAAAATAATAGAATTCTGAAAAATTTTAGTTTTTTGAAAATTTTCCTAAAAATGGCAATTATATTTTTATAAAAAACAAAATTCTTCTCTAAAAGTAAATTACTTTCCATAATTTTAGTAAAATTCTTGGAAAAAATTCAATTATTATCACAAATTTTTTCAATACAAGAATTTTCAATTTCTACTAATGTTTTTACTAATATTTATTATTATTATTATTATTTTGATTATTTATTATTAAATTTGAATTATAAAATATTTTACTAATATTTTTAGAAAATTTTTCAAAAAATTGCAATAATTTAAAAAAAATTTTTAGAAAATTTGACGCAAACATTTAAATATTTTCATAAATAATAAAATGTTCACAAGAAGTCAAAAATTTACGAATTTTTTTTATAAACTTTTTGGTAAAAATTCAATTATTTGCATAAAAAACTTTTATTTAGAAATTCAATTATTTTTAGAAATAATAAAACGTATGACAGAATTTCAATTATTTTTAACACATAAAAACTTAAATTCCTCGAAATTGTAATTATTCTTAAATACTTTATTAAACTTCGGCAAAAGAATTTTCTAAATAATTTTTCAATAAAAATTTACATAAAAATAAATATTAGTTAAAATTTCAGATAATATTTCAAAATTAATATGATTTTAAAATTGATACATTTACAATTTTCGAAAAATAAATAAACATTAAAAGGTTTTAATTTAAAATTTCAGAAAAATTTCCATGTTATTGAATTTATTGAAAAATTTTTAAGTTTAAACTTAGATTTTTTTAAAATTTGAGATAAATGAACTTTAGAAGGTTTTAATTCAAAACTTTACAAAATTTGAATTTTCAATTAATGCGTATTTGCAAGTTTTAAAGAACTTCAAATTTTTTCAAAATTGTAATAATTCAAACTGTTCTTGAAATTAATTAAATTTGTCATTATAGATTTTATTTATTATTTAAAATAAAAGATTTTGAAAAAATTTACAAATGATAGCAAAAATTCAATTATGTTCAAAAATTTTAATAAGAATTTTAGCAAGAATTCAATTATTTTTTAAAATTTTCTCCAAAATTTAATTATTTTGCAGAATATTTAATAAAATTCCTGACAAAATTCCATTTATTATAAAAAATTTGTCTAGTTTTAATGATTTTAATAACATCTATTATATCATTTGATAAAATTTTTTAAAGGAATTCCATTATTTAAAAAATTTTAATAAAGTTCTACGAAACATTTCATTATTTTCATAAATAATAAAAAATTAGCAGAAATTCAATTATTTACAAATTTTATATGAATTTTTTTCTCAATAATTCAATTATTTACAAAAAATTTAAAAGTTTTTTTGTCAGTGATTAAATTATTTTCTTTTAAAATAATAAAACTCATGGCAGAATTTCAATTATTCTTAGTACAAATTTAATCAAATTCCTCGAAAAATGTAATAATTCTTAAAAAATTTAATAAAATTCATCTAAAAGATTGTAATTATTTTAAAAATTTGTTGGAGAATTCAATTTTAAGTGGCATTCGAAAATGATTTATTTTTGTATTTAATAAATTAAATTCCCGTAGAATTTTCTATTAAAAATTTATTTAAAAATAAAATTTTAATAAAGTTTTACGAAACATTTCATTATTTTTTGTAAATAATAAAAAATTTGCAGAAATTCAATTATTTTCAAATTTTATATGGATTTTTTTATTTATTTAAAAATAAATTTTAGTTAAAATTTTCTAAGTAATAATTTAATATTATTATATATGAAAATCATTATAGCATAAATTTTTAGAAATAGTTTAATTTTGACACAGTTTTAAATCAAAATTTTTCATTCTATTGCGACTAACAATTCTGTATGTAAAATTATTTTGTTTGGAAAAGTTTTATTCAATTTTTGTTTGAAATTATTTATTTGACATTCTTATTTACAATTTTTTTTTTATTTTCATTTTTTATACTTTTACCTAATTGAAGATCGTCTGAATAATAGAACTCTTGTACTTGGAAAAAATGAATTTTGATAAACTGTTCTTGAAATTTCGAGTAAATATTTATTCCTTAATACCTGCCTTTTGCTGCGGTTAAAAATTTGAGAACCCTTTACAGTATTAAAATGAAGATATTTAAATTTAAATTTTGAACTATAAATGTTATTTTGTTAAAAATTCAAAGTTTTAATTCCAAAAAAAAACCAAATTTCAATCAGTAAAAGGATTTAAAACTATAATCAAACAGCAGGATTGCTTAAAGAAACATTTACTCTAAAGGACCCCGCAGAATTTACAATAATTTTGGCTCCCAGTGGATATTTTTTAAACTTTGGATTTCAAAGTTAGTATTTAGAATAACAAGAACTATAAAATCCCAAAGTTACATAAACATTGACTGAGAGCGAAATATAATGTAAATCCTGCAGGGTTCTTTGAAGAATTTTTTTATCAAAATCGAAATTTTGATGATGCAATCTTATGTTGTATGCTTGGCAAGTTTGTATGGCAAGCTTGATGTTTTTTTTTTAAATGCCATCAGGATATTAATAAAAAAATATCATTTTGTGATAAAATAATAAAATAATAATAAGTAAATAATAATAAATAATAAATATATAGAATGATAAATAAATCAATAAAGTGGTAGCAAACTGCTAAATTGCAATGAAGATGAAATCCGTAAAGTTTATAAAAACGAAAAAACAAAAAACAATTTTTTTTCAAGTTAAGTTTATGTCTAATTTTCATGATCTCTAATTTTTAAGTAATTAATTGTCACTTAAGATACAATTATTAGAAAAATAGAATTATTTAAAATCAAAAATAGAAAAAAACCGTCATATTATTTTTTCGTTTTTAAAAAACGTTGCTGACTTCGGCAACAGCTCGGAAAAAATTCATCATATTATCGTGTGTTGTAAACAAAAAATTTGCTACACAAGTAAGATTTTTCTTCATAATCGAGTAACTTGTTGATGAAATATACGCACATGATAACCGAGGGTAGTGACTGAATAACTGAGTGACACTCAGTTGACGTCCTTTCCGGTGTGTCTCGTGTTACAGCGAGCCTGTTAACCACTTATATTAAAGTTACATGAGGCGCGTGCCACCCACCCAAAGTCCATTTTTTTCTCGCTCTTTTTCAGCATTTTTATTGCATTCATCTAATCTAATCACCAAAATCTCCAGAAAAAAAATAAAACCCCAAATCTTCTTTATATTCGCACCACAAAATATAGCAGAAACAGCAGCTGCAACAGAAATTAATTTTTCATGTATGTGTGTGAGAAAAAAATCCATTTTTCAAGAGTCGATTAAATTGCATACGTATATAATAATGATGATTGCAATCCAGCACAGCAATTAGTGCCTAAGTTCCTAAGTATGTACGATGAATTGAAGTAGATGTCGATTAAAATAAAAAGTGTCGATCGTAAGATTGCGAAAGCGAAATAATTATGCTGGTCCCACTTGAGAGTTTTTCGATCAACAAAAATATAAATCGGCTCTTACTCGATAATGGATGAGGCATTGTTGCACAGCTGTGCCTTTGGTTAACTGGGTTCATTTTAAGCTTTATGTATATGTGTGCGCTTTTTTGTATATAGAAAAGATCCTTTTGCCTCAGCCAGTTCATTTTTTTTCACCCCTCAGAAAACTCACTCACTCACTCTCTCTATGATCTTTGTTCGTTGTGGTGCGGTGTTTGTTTTAAAGGTTCCACGAGTGCTGTTCAAATGAGCAACGGGTTTATATTATTGGTATACACGTTTCTATGATCGAAGCGAGTGGGTCCTTCTATCCTCGGGGTCTAGTTTCAATCACGTGCTAATACCGTTCTTTATTTATATAAACTTTATTCATCCTTCGATTTACATCTCCATACACGCGAAAGGGAAATAAAATTTCTCCAACAAAAATATTGTATAATGCTGGTTGAAAATATTTTCGTGCCAGTAACGCAAGCCGAAACATCCCTAAAAATTTACTTTAGTGAAAATTGTGTAAGGATTTGAGTCCCACTAAAAATTTACTTTCAAACTTAGAAAAATTTACTTCAGTGAAAATTGTGTACACGGAGAGAGATTTTGTATTAATATTTGTTAAAATTGGTAATAGAATTTAATATATTTTTTTTAATTTAGGGAAATCGTGTTTTATATTAAAAATTAATATTGTGCATATTAGTAGGCAGCTCTTAATATATTTTAGAAAAATTATTAAAAGAATTATAATCTTTAAAACTGACTATATTAATAATTAATTAATATTTTGTTAAACAAAGTTCTTAATTTATTTTAAGTTATAAATAAATAATTTTGTATGCTGGGTCAAAATTTTATTGAGAAATGTTTCTCATAATACTGTTTTTAAAATTGTTTGTTTCTGGAAACTGATTTCTATTAAAGTTATATCCAATTTAAAGTTATTTGAAAAAACTCATCATTTAATTTATTGGCATAAGAATTTTTATGCATTTTATATAAAATGCAGCATTTCTTAAATTATTTTTTAATATCTTCTAATGAACTAGTTTATAGTTAAAAACTCTAAAAGAAATTGAATTTTGAAGAAGTTACAAATGATTGCAAAAATTAAATTATTTTCAAGGCAGTAAAACCATTTTTATAAATAATAAAACTCAACACAGAATTTCAATTATTTTTGACACAATTTTAAAAAAATTCTTCGTAGAAATTTAATTAATTTCAATAATTTATCAAAATTCAATTATTTTCAATATCTACTATTTCAATAAAATTTCACAAAAAAATCCAATTATTTAAAAAGAAATATATTATTAAAATTCGTCTTAAGAATTTAATATTATTTTTCAAAGTAATAGATAGATTCCTTCGCAGAAATTCAGTTATACAGTCAAAAAATTAAAAAACTTCCCATCAAAATTTCATTTATTATTATAAATAATAACATTTTTCTCCAAAATTCAATTATTTTCAAAAACTGTTCTCAAATAAAGAATTTTTAATATCCAGTACTTTAATAAAATTTCCCAAAGAATTCAATAATTAAAAAACTTTTTAACAATTCTAAGTAAATATTTAATTGTTTTCATAAATAATAAACATTTAATAAGAATTCAATAATTTTTTACAAAGATTCAATTATTTTTTATATAATTTTCATCAAAATTTCTCTAAAAATGAAATTATTCTTAAAAATTTTATTAAAATTCGTCAAAATAATTCTTTAAAAGTTCAACAACTTTAAGAAACATTCAACTATTCAATAAATTATTTATTTTTGTATTTAAATAATTGAATTTTCGTAGAATTTTCTAATAAAAATTAATTAAAATATGAATATTTTAGTTAAAATTTTAAATAATAATTGAAAACTCTCTAAATTAATTAGTAAAAATATTTACTAATTTGAATTGGCAACTGACTTTTTGCTTTTGAATTAGCAGATTTTACTAATAAATAGACGTTTCCATTAATTTAATCGTAAATTTTTACTTATTTATATTTAAAGAGAAATTAAACTTAAATGTCCGAAATGCTATGAAGTTTGGCTCGGATAATTAAAGTCTTCTCTCTTATAAGCGAATATTTAGAGTAAAACTTTTCTGAAAATTAAAAAAAAATTTTCCATATATATCTTTAGGCGAAAATTTTTTAAATTTTCAGAAAAGTTTTACTCTAAATACTCGAGGATTAAGTTTTCAAAACCTAATAAATCAAAATTTTGCTATTTTCAGAAATTTAAATAAATGACAATTCTTACTCTCTAAATTTAAATTAGTAAAAAAGTTTACTAATTGGAATTAGTGACTGACTTTTTGCTTTTGAATTAGTAAATTTTACTAAAAAATTAGTAGAAATGACTATTTGTTAGTAAAATTTACTAATTCAAAAGCAAAAAGTCATAGTCACTAATTCATATTAGTAAACATTTCTAATTTTCTACTATAATTCAAATTTAGAGAGTACATTAAATTACAAATTCTTACATTCATTCTTACAAATTAAATTTCATGTAGGAAAACATAAATAAATTATACATTCTTAATTATTTTTTTAATTATTAAGAATTAATTATTTTAAATAATAAGAATTAATTACTTTAATTAATAAATTAATTAATTATTTTAATTAATAAATTAATTAATTATTCTATTCATTTCTTAATTATTTTTTCTATTTATTTTACTGTTTGCTCCGTTAGTAATTCAAATGTCTATTGCAAAAAATGAATTTAAAGGCTTTAGTAATTTTTCTAATAAAAAAAATTAAAAATAAAAATCATCATCGTCAGGCCGAAATATTTTTCAAACTGAAAATTCTTAGGTAATAAATCTTTTTCCTCAAATTGAACATTTTATGTTCAATGTATTTTATTTGTTTTTATTTTATATTTTTACTTTATTTTTTATTTTTAAGTGCGATAAATCGATTTCTAAGAATTTTAATATTTTGAATATTTGTTGTGTTTATCTCAATTTTTCTTAAAAATGGATTTAGCAACTTTTAAAAAATTGCTCCTCATTTATTGAAGTGGGAAATTTTAATCATTACAAAATTTTTCACTAAACTTTGCAACATAAATTTTTAATAAACTTTTAGAAAAATTTCCGCACTGTGAGTGAAAAAAAATGTTGATTTTAAAAAATCTGACATCATATTCGTAATCACAGACCCTAAAAACCGTCAATGTAACAAGTTACAAGCGAATCCGCTGAGTTCTTAGAAAATCGACCGCCATCTTAAATACGCCATTTTGGATTTTTCAATTCTGACTCCAAATTCTTAAACTTTTTGAAAACTATTTTTAAAAAATTGAATTAGATATGAATTTTTGGATTACGGGACAAAAAATTCAATTCAAAAAAATCTAGACCGAAAAATCCAAAAAAAAAGTTTAAAGTATACAAAAACTTTAAAATTAAAAATGTCCAGAGTATAAAAATTTCAAAAAGAAAAATGTCCAAAGTCTAAAAATATAAAAATAAAAATTTCTAAAGTACAAACAGTTTAAAAATAAAAATGTCTAAAGTACAAAATCTTCCAAATTAAAAATGTCCAAAGTACAAAAATTTCAAAAATAAAAACGTCCAAAGTACAAAAAGTTTAAAATTAAAAAAAATCTATAGACATTTAAAGAAATTTTTTATTTTGCAGCTTTTATAATTTATAAAGTACAAAAGCTTCAGAATTAAAAATTTCAAAAATAAAATTGTCTAAAGTAAAAAAAACTTTAAAAATAAAAATATCTAAAGTACAATAGCTTCAAAAGTTAAATTGTCCAAAATTCAAAAACCGAAAATAAACGCAACGCATGTAAGAAATCACGTTTTTACTTTTTTATAATATAAAAAGAAAATTTCAAATTTTAATGTTAAAATCGCTGGATTAAAATTGTTTATCCTACATAAATAATAAAGTTCTTCCCGAAAATTCAATTATTTTCGTAAATAAAAACTTTAATTATTTACGAAAATAAAAATTTTTAGAAAAATTTCGATATCTTTAATAAAATTATTAAGGACATTTAAACCATTATTTCAAGAAATATGATTATTAATAATGTAATTTAATTAACTTATAATAATCAAGTTTAACATTTTTAGTTTTTGAAAATTTCAATTGATAATGTTTATAATAAGAATATTTGAAAGCTTATTCAAAAAAATAATTAAACTTTTCATTAGATTTAGTTTTCAAAAATATTATTACAATTTTTAATAGTAATCGTGTTTTTTGAATGAAAATCCTGAAAAAAATATTTGAATTATTATTTAAGAATGTTAAATCTTGATTCTTTATTGAATAACTGTTTAAATTTAAATTAGTTAAAATGTTCAGCTTATGAATTTGTAAATTCAACTAACGAATTGTAATTTCTACTAATTTTTAAGTAAAATTTACTAATTTAATAGCAAGAAGCTAAAATGTTTAGCTTTTGAATTTGTAAATTTTACTAATGAATTGTAATTTCTAGTATTTTTTAAGTAAAATTTACTTATTTAATAGCAAAACGTTAAAATGTTTATAGCTTACGAATTAGTAAATTTTACTAATGAATTGTAATTTCTACTAAATTCTTAGTAATGTTTACTAATTTAATAGCAAAAAGTCAGTCGCTAATTGAAACTATAAAGTAAACATTTTTATTAATTCAAATTTAGAGAGTTTAAAAATTTTCTGGAATTCAGGAAAAAGGAGATTTAAATTTTTGCGACAACTTCGAATAAATTATTAGTCAAATTTTTTTGTATTCATTAAATCGACTAAAACAACTATTTTTGCTTCTTGGAGTCAAAAAATATCCTAAAAAAAGTTTAAAAAATTTCATATTTTTTTCAAATTATTCTAGTCTCTAGTCTCCATCTATAGCGTCAATTCTGACGATTTCTGACAATAACCAACATCGTTAGCAACAGCAGAGGGTTTGGAGAAATAATCCTCTTACAGTAATAATCCTAACAAGATCTATAAAAATAAAATACACTTTTCAAAATTTTCGAATTAATTTTTATTTGGTTTACTATCATTAAACCCTCGGAGTATTTAACTCTATAGAATTTCTCTGAACTCGTAGAAGAAAGTCGGTCGTCATCAAAAGGTCCAAAAAAAAAAGTTATGGTCACCACGCTAATTCCGCTTCCGCTGGGGACTAATCGAGACAAGGGGAAGTCTTGCCTTGACACAATTAAATAGTGTCATGCATCATCATCTTCTCGGACGTAAATCGATTTGCTCGGACACGTGCATCACTCTCTCCTTCACTTATAAATATTTATCTCCCGAAATTTTTATTTAACAATTTAAACCCATTATATATGCGCAAAAAGAACATCAAATTTTTACATCAAATCAAAACATTTTTCTTGGTTCCTAAAGTTAACCGAGTTGAAGTTTTCACTCAAAAGTAAATTGTACTATACACGGAAAGAAAAATATTATCAAATTTTATAAAAGTAGTTTGGAAGTGTTAAGTGTAGGACAAAATGCGACATAGGTAAATTTTAATAGCAGAAATACTAAACATTAAAAAAAACTTATATAAAATTTAGTAAAATTATATTCAAATTTGTAAAAAGTTTTTGATACTTGATTTAACTTTACTAAATATCTTATAATTATTTAAATGTTTTGTACTTTTGGTATTCAAATTTACCTTTGTTGCATTTTGTTCTAAACTTGTAAAATACTTTTATGAAATATGTTAATAACTTTCTTTCTGTGTATACGTTGAAAAAATATATATTTGTAAAAAATTAATCTAATTTCGAACGTATAGGAAAATTTACTCTAGAAAGTACTAAAAGTTACTAGAAATGTTGTAGCAGAAATGTTTTACTATAAAAGTATGGTAAAAGTTACTTTACATTTTTCTCCGTGTACAATGAAAAAAAAATTTATTTGAATCAAATAAAAATTATTTGAATCAAATAAAAATTATTTGATCCAAATAAATCATTTATTTGGTTATAATCCAATAAATGTGTATTTGAACCAAATACATATTTATTTGACCTAAATATTTGATTTTATCGCATCAAATAACTATTTACTTGAATCAAATACAAATTATTCAATTCAAATAAATGGAATATTCCAAACTAATAAATAATTAATTGAATCAATTATTTAAATTATTCAAATCAAATAAATGTAATATTTCAAGCTAATAAATAATTATTTGAATTAAATATGAAAATTATTTCATTCTATATTTAATACAAACATTTTTTTTTAATATTTAGTATTTTTTAAATTTATTAATATATTATACTATATTAATTCATTATATTATACATATTAACTGATTTTTTAACAGACTTTCAACATTATTTATAAACATGTTCACACAGTTTTTATTCACAACACAACACACAATTTTATTATTTTATATAACGCTTAAAACGAAGAATGAAAAATATTCGCTCGCATGTGGCATCGAACTCACGTCCCCCCGCCCATAACGCTGACCGCAAGCCTATAAACGCACCTATTTAAGCCACACGGCCACTAAAAGACTTGGTGAGAATTCGGGCTGATCTACTTTATGAATGCCAATGTCGTATATTCTGTATCCAAGTAACACATTTATTTGTCGAAATATTTTTTATTTGTATTAAATAAATGAAATATTTAAGTGAAATAAATAAATGAACAAATAAATGAGTTTCAAGTAATTCATTATTTTCGTTTCAAATAATTATTTAATTGATTGAAATATTTTTTTATTTGTCTTGATAAAATAGTGTATTTGCTTTAAATAATGAATTATTCGGATTAAATAATTAAGTTTATTAGAATCAATAAAATAAATTTAATGTGTCAAATAATTTTTAATTGCATCAAATATACGAAGTATTTGAATGAAATAAAAAAAAGAATAGTTTCAAGTAATTCATTATTAGTATTAAATAAATTCATTTATTCAATTTAAATAATTATTTAATTAAATCAAATACGATTTATTTGGTTCAAATAAGTGTGATTCAAATAATTCAAGTTATTTGAATCAAATACATATTTTTTTGATCCTACTAAAAAGTATTTGAATCAATTAAATATTTTTCAAATAATTTGAATTATTTGAATCAAATAAATTTTTTTTCAGTGTATATTAAGAGAGAAAAATTGTTGAAAAAATGGTTGAAAAAAATTAGGATTGGAATCACATTTTTTGTACCCACACTTTTCCGACTAGTAAATTTTTGATTCATAGAGAGATGCGAGAAATGAATGAATCAGACTTTATGTGCCGCGCGCACTAAATAGAATGTTTCATATGTAATGCAAAGATTCCTGAATGAAGTGGCACGAATTACTGTCTAATTGCCGAGATCGTAGAAAAGCAGTAGAGTTGAATGAATGAAGAAATGAATGAATGAATGAAGTACACTGAGGACACATATATATGGGTGAATGAAATAAGCGACGAGTCAAGTCCTTTTACACAACTCGACAATATATACGTTATAAGAAATAAAAGTATAAAGTAGTCTAGGGGGCAGCTGGTCGCGGTCGCGAGTCAAGATGTCAAGCGTTTGACCCGCGGCCAACCACCAATGAAGAAAAGGTCCAACCAAGACCCAGGATACGAGGTCGTTCATTTGACCTCACGGCGCACGCCGGATGTCACCAGTTTTCTCTGCAAATTGCCCGAATCAAATACACAAGTCCTCGCAACTAATGCAAACAAAAAAAGAACCGCTGCCAATTTATACATATTTTTGTTACAATTTTGGTGCCCATTTCATTCGTTTTCGTAAATCTCGTTGTATTCATCACGGTAAATCGTTAGGTATTAAAATAACACCAAAAAGGATTAAAATAATCCAATTTAGTGTTATTTTAATCCATTTTGGTGTTATTTTAATACCTAACGATTTACCGTTATTTTAATACCTAACGATTTAACGTGATTTCATGATCACTTTGCTTCCTCATGGAGATGTTAATAATAACAAAGTATAAATAAATTAATTAATTAATACGGTAAAACAAAAAACAAAAATTACAATAAAGTATAAATTTTGAATAAATATTCTCAATCCCTATAATATTGTTTTCTCTCCATTTAATACTTTCTCTTAAAAAAAATTTCCTTCATAGTCATACAATTTCTGTTTTTTAAAATATATCAATAACTTCTCGATTTCTAATCGAATTAGCTTCAAAAATAGATCAATCGAAGCGTTTTTTAATGCTCTACAAGACGATAATGATAGTTTTAAAGTTATTTCTACACTTCTTAACAAAAATTTCAAAAAAGTCTTCTTTTCCAAAATTTTTAATTTTTAAAACTTCAATATCTCCGGTGAATATGGACGAAAAGTGTTCATTGAGGGCTCAAAAGATGCGTCTAAAAAAACTACAAAATTAGAGAAAAACATCTATAGGTATCCTAACATTTTTTTAAAGTTGTGGGCAAAAAACGTTTTTTCGAAAAATTAAAAATCAAAAAAATATATAGTTAAACTTTATTAATTTATCTCAAAGTAGTCTCATTTTATGCCCGCCGATGGGACCTACAATTTAAAAAAAAATTCAGCCCAAAAGCTCTTTATAATTTGGAGATATTTATGAAAATGTGATGTTTACCATCACATACAGAATGACAGTTTTTGAAAAATTAATTTTTGACTCCTGAGGTCGAATAACATGAAGATGTGTTAAAAAATCGAACTCTAAAAATAATAATTATAATAATTATATAATTTGGGTATTACTACAATACTTCCTCTATATATAAGGAAGCAGTATAAAAATTTATTTACAAAATTAAAAAAAACTTGATGACTATTTGTTAAAAAAGGGAAAACAAAATTTATCGGTTGATTTATTGACCAATCCCTAAAAATTAAGTCAAAAAATGTTTCTTTAAGGAGGACCCTCTTGCTTTTTGAAAAAAGGGAAGCCTTTCCAGAAAAAATTTTTAGAGGCTAAACATTAAAATTAGAGGCGTAAATTTATGAGCAAGTAAAAAAGTTAGCGTGACTCATATGTTACTAGTAAAAATTGTAACAAATAAAACTTGAAAATAAATTGTAAATTGTAACAAATAAAAAATTGAAAATAAGTTGTAAATTGTAACAAATAAAAATTGAAAATAAATTGTAAATTGTAACAAATAAAAATTGAAAATAAATTGTAAATTGTAACAAATAAAAATTGAAAATAAATTGTAAATTGTAACAAATAAAAATTGAAAATAAATTGCAAATTGAATCAAAAAAGTAGAAATAAAAAGCTAAATGAATATTGAGCTGAGGTTAATAATGTAAATGCTTGTATAAATGGAATATTTTTTTCCCCATTATGTATCTATGTGTGTGTGTGTGTTTCGCGGCTAAAATATCTGGTGGCAAATGGTCAACAAAGTGATCGAACAATGAGCGAAATTAAAGTCGTCATGGGAAACCCTAACCTCTTACGCTCCAACGCACTTGGAGCCGTTTTCTGTTCACCCCGAGCTCTCTTCATTATTCTCGTCATCTTCGATGCGTGCACTAACGCACCCCAATATATGTCACGTGACCTGTAAACAGTTTAGCGAATTCTGTCTCACTCGATCAAAGGACAAAAATTTAAAGCTAAACAATTTTTTTTCTCCTAAATATATTGATGACTCTAAACTGAAATAGAAAAGAACTGAAAGAGAAGCGAACTGCAAACTTAAAAGTATCAAATGGTATCAAAGAATTGATGCCAAAAATGTGGATGAAATAAAAAATTGATCCAGATTTTTGGCGCCAATTGAAGGTCCCAATCAAAGAACCGGTTATAAAATTTTAAGACTGAAAATTCTCGACTTCTGAATCAAAAATGGATTTAAAATTTAAATTTTTTTCAAAACAATTCGTATTTGTATAAAGATTATCAAAATGTTCCTAAAAAAGTGTGATTAAAAACAGTTGAATTATTTTTACAAGCAGTAAAATTTCTCAAAAAAATTAAATTATTTTAAAAAAATATAATAAAATTTGTGGCAATAATTCAATTACTTTCATAAATAATAATAAATCGATTATCCGTTAATTCATTTTTAAATCAATTTTCATTAAAAAATTCTAGAAAAAAAAATTTGTTTGTCAATAAACTTTTAAATATATGAATTTAATTTGACATATTTAAATAAAATTTTTAAGAATAATTACATTTTTCGAGGAATTTGATTAAATAGATATATTGTATAAAAAATCATTAAAATTCTGGGATGAGTTTTATTACTTATGAAAAAAAATTAAATTTTCTTAAAATTTACATAAAATAATTGAATTTTGAAGAAGAATTTTACAGGAACAGTTATTTGGAATTTTAACAAGAATTTTTTTCAATTTTTGAACACAATTAGATTTCTGCGAAGAATTTTATTACATTTTAAAAATAATTTAATTTTTTAAACGAATCTTTTTCATATTTATAAAAATAACTGTATTTATGTGAAGAATTTTATTATTTATATAAATAATTGAATTCTTACAAAGAATTTTATTCCAGTTTATAAAAATAATTGAATTTCGGTGAAGAATTTTTTAAATAATTTATATTTTTCGAAAAATTTCATGAATTTTTGTATTTTAAATAATTGAATTCCTGTGAAAATTTTATTACTTATGAAAATAATGGAATTATTTTGAATTAATTCATAAAAATTGAATTCTTACAAAATTTTGACAAGAATTTTATTAAAATTTTGAAATATTATTGAATTTAGATGAAGAATTTTTTTATTTATAAATGTAATTGAAATTTTGAAAATATTTTTTTTAATTTTTGAGAATAATTGAATTTTTGCGAAGAATTTTATTAATTTTGAAAATAATTTAATTCTTCCAATGAATTTTATTCAAGTTTATATAAATAAATGAATTCTTACAACGAATTTTATTCAAGTTTTTAAAAGTAATTGAATTTCGTTGAGGAATTTTATTATTTATAAAAATATTTTTATAAAATTGATATTTTTAGAAAACTTTTATTAAATTTTGTATTTTAAATAATTGAATTCCTGTGAAAAATTTTATTACTACTTATGAAAATAATTTATTTATTTTGAAGAAATTTATTAAAAATTGAATAATTGAATTCTTGTGGAATTTTGTCAAGAATTTTATTAAAACTTTTAAAAATAATTGAATTTTAATGAAGTATTTTATTATTTATAAAAATAATTGTAATTTTGACGAGAATTGTTTTAAAATTTTTCAACATAATTGAAATTCTGCGAAGAATTTTTGTAACTTTTGAAAATAATTGAATTTCGGTAATCATTTGTAATTTTTCCAAAATCTAATTTTTTTTAGTATTTTTAACTAAAATTCTTTTATCAATCTATTATTTATGGAAATTGTAACAATTATTCATAAAATAATTTATAACTCATCAGTTATTGTAGCTATTATTAATTTTATTTAATTATTATTTATTATTCTTTATTATTATTTATTTACTATTTATTATTAATTATTAATTTTATGATAGTTTTAGAAAATTTAAGTTATTACAAAGAAATTATTGTCAGAAATAGAAAAAATTGAAGGTTTTGAAATGAAATTTGTGGTAATTTCATAGTTTACGAGGCAAAAAGAAGAAAAATTCAGTTTTCTCATGAATTTTAAAAATTCAATTTTTTCCTGTACTTTTAGTAAAAACCCCTGACTTTTCCCTGAATTCCCTGACCAATTTTACTTTCCCTGACTTTTCCCTGAATTCCCTGACTTCCCTGACCTGTGACAATCGTGTAAAGCTTCATTTGAAGATAAATTTTCAATAGAAAATTGATTTTCGAAAAAAATGGACTTATGCGGTTTCTGCACAAAACGCTTCATTTATAAATTGGACGGTTTTTTCAAGAATTTTTTCTTGAAGAAAATATTTAAGATAAAACATTTAATAACAACAATGTAAGCACAAGAATTAAAAAACAATGTTATTGAAATTTGCTTTTTTCTCTTTAATTTTTACAATTGTGAAAAAATTAGTAATAATAAATTGTTTTTTTTATGATTTTAAGCTTTTTAATTTACAAATTTACAAATATAGAAAATCATTACGTGCTAAAAAATTCTCCGTCTGTAAGAATCTAAATTGATATCAAAAATAGAGAAATACAGTTTTAACGATTAAAAATAAATGCTTTGAAAACTGAGACTAAAATTAAGTCAAATTATTTTTTTTTATTTTCGTCTAGCGATAGAGAAAATAAATAATCCGAACTAAAAATTGATCTTTTGGGAGAATATCGTTATCATTGTGTATATAGTGGATGTGGAAAAACAGGAAAAGTTTCGAATTGAATATAGTCATTATATAGCATACAATAATATCGTTCAATTGTTGCTTCGCTACACACAGAGTACTTTATTATCACTAGTGCGATGCAATCGCGTGATTTGCTTGACAGTGGAATGACCTCGTTACAACTGCATGTCAATTGTACGATGATTGCAGAATGAAATCAAATCGTGCCAAATGCAGGGGTTCCGATAGTAATTCTCGCGTCTACAGTATATATTACACAATACTTATTATTATTATATACGCACATTCACACTTTTCCTCTGCCAAGAAAATAAATTCAAATTCATTCTTTAAAGCATTAGGGGAGCTATTATATAATTGGCATAAAAATTCATTCAACTCACTGCAAACTTAAAAGTATCAAATGCCAACTAATTGATACCAAAAATGTGGATCGAATAAAAAATTGATCCAGATTTTTGGCATCACTTTGATCCACTTTAGTATCTTTAGTATATTTGCGATACTTTCAAGAAAACTGTGGTTAGACTCAAAAAGTCCTTTCTTGGTTTGTTTTACTTTCCCTTGGCAGGTACAAAACTAACACTGTTTTAAATAATCTAAAATAATCATCTAAAAATGTCAAAATAATCCCCAAATGGATTAAAGTGATCCAAAAATTGAGATCAAATGATGTTTTGATCCACTTTTTGAGATCAATTCGTTGCAATTTGATACTTTTTAGGTAACAGTGAAAGTTTAAATCATAAAGAGTGTAACTTGCAAGACTAAAAATCCAGCAAACAAAATTTAAACGAAACAAAATAGTCACTGTAAATAATAATAGAAACAAAAAAGGAAGATAAGACAAAAATTAACGAATAAGAAATAA
The DNA here is from genome assembly GCA_032873175.1 of Leptopilina drosophilae. Lineage (NCBI taxonomy): Eukaryota > Metazoa > Arthropoda > Insecta > Hymenoptera > Figitidae > Leptopilina > Leptopilina drosophilae. Next base: position 2,977,638 of record CM065482.1, read on the forward strand.
CTGAATAAAATTAATGAATAAAATAAATAAATAAAATTAATGAATAAAATAAATAAAAATAACAAATAAATAAAATTTAAAAAATTACTAAATTTTGTTTTTAACTTTCGGTTATTTTTTGTAACAAAGATTTAACGAGCACAACTTTGCTGACACTGTAAGTAATGGATATGCGTTTATCAACGATAAAAAGAATGCAAATGGAAAATTTGTTAAAGGCAGGAAATGATTCTATCGGTTATTGTAGTGAGTCAAAGCGCATAAATTGCGGAAGCCAATTCATTACTAGTGTTGATTGAATCAATTGGAAGGTACCTTCGTAGAATTCTTATTCTCATTCATCCACCGCGATTTACTCATTCTAAATGAGAAGATGCTTTCTTGCTTATAAGTCACTTGAATTGCCCTCCCACTATCATAATCCATCAAAAGAACATGAAAATGTGAACCATGTGTGATATCATCCAATAAAGAAAATTATTAGTTGTATTCTCCATTATATACTCGCCTCACACGTACTGAGAAACATTTTCAACTTTTTTTTAATCTTTCGTCAAATTTCTTTCAACTCCCTTTTTCGCAATAACATTTAATTCTTATTTTCAGGAGTCCTGAAAATTTAATTTATTTTAATTTAATAATAAATGAATAAAATAATTAATAAATAAATAATAAATAATAATACTTAATTAATTAATATCATCATCATTATTATCATTTATTTATTAGTAATTAATAAATTTTACTTCACGCTTCACGTTTAGTGAAGGGTCTTACTAATGAGTTGACAATTGTTTCGTGAAAAAATCTGGGAAACAGTTAAATAATAAATTTTAATTTATTAGGAAATTATTATTTGTAGTTAACTTTAAAACAAGTTTTCGAAAATAAGAAAAAAAAATTTGTTTCACAAAAAAAACCTTTAACTGGAACAGCGATAACTTTTTCGCTAAAATAGCAAAAGTATTCGTTGAAATAACTAAAAATTTCGCTAATATAGTAAAATTTGTAGTTGTTCCAGGTGAAGATTTTGTTTCCTATTCAATAGCAAGTAATATATTTCAATTAAATATCACATCAAGTAAATTTAATGTATTCATTTAAATTTAATGGAAATTTTGTTAATTTTTGAGAGATATTCACCAATTTTGTGAAAAGAGTTTTAGTCTACAATTTTCTGGAATTTTTCATAACTTTAGAAAGTTATGAAATGAATTATAAATTCCCTAATTTTTTTTGGAAAATATATTCATTAGAAATTTCGTAAACTTTTCACTAACTTTTAAAATGATATTCACTATTTTTTTGGCGAAAACATATTCATTATAATTTTAGCAAACTTTCATTAATTTTTTTTAGGAATTTTCACGATCTTTTTAAGAAAAAACATTTTTTCCAAAAAATGTAGAACATTCACCATAAATAATTGGTGAAAATTCCCAAAATATTTTACAGTGCGTAGTCTTAGATTATTGAAAAAAAATTATTTGATTCAATTAATTCAAATTATTTATAAAATATTTATTTGATTGCAATAAATTTTATTTAGATCAAATAATTTTTATTTTAATAAATAATTTTTTAAAAAATAATTGTTTGATTTGAATAACTTGAATTATTCAAATATCATTTTTTTTAATCAAACAAATCTTAATTGACACTTAATTAAATAATTAATTGACTCTAAGAATTGAATTTTATTAATACAAATATTAAGTTATTTGAAACAATTAATTTCTTTATTTTACTCAACTAATTGGACATTTGATATAAATAAGCACTATTTGACACAATTAATTTATTTCATCGCTTCGAGTAGAGTAAAATATTTAATTCAAATACTGCATAATTTAAAGAAAGTTTAATATTTAACAGAAACTAATAAAAAATATTTGGATCTAGTAATTAACTTATTGAAACCATAATGAATTATTTAAAACAATTTATTATTTCTTTCACTCAATTAATTGAATATTTGGTTTTAGCAAAAATTACCTGGCAGAATTAATTCATTTTATGGCATCAAGTAAAATAAATTATTTAATACAAGTATTTGCATTATTTAGTGCTATTAAAGTATGTAATAAAAGGAAATAAAAAAATTATTTGGATCAAATAAATCACTTATTGAAACGATAATATAAGTGAGTTATTTGAAACTATTAATTTATTTAGTTCATTCAAATAAATGAATGTTATGTATAAATACAAATTATTTGTCTCAATTAATTTTTGCGTAATTTTATTTTAAGAATAAAAAAATCGATTATATAAATAATAAATATGTGTTAAATATATTAAATAATAATTTTAGTAAGATTCACATTGATTTTAAATAGTTTTATAAAAATAATAAGAACAAATAGTATAAAAATGTTGAAATTATCGAAAATAATATTCGAAGACATTTTGGTGGTCGATGTCATTAAGGCTCTTCGGTTATAGGTCTTAGGTTACATAGGCGTGCGTCTGGGTTTCGATCCCCGTTGGTTGCAGATTTTAATTTAATTTCAAAAATTCAATACCTAATACTTCTAAACTTGAGTCTCTTAAAAGGTTGAATCAATAGTAGAAAATTTGATTTTTTATTATTTTTATTATTTTTTTATTTATGGAAGTGTAAAAAGTTACATTTATTTAATACAAGTAAATAATTTTGAATCCAAATTTGCTTTGTTTTGATCCAAATAAATTTTGTATTTGGACTAAATAATTAATTATTTCGCGCAATTAAAGGGACATTAGTTTCAATTAAAATAATTAATCATGATGAATAATTGAATATTTGATACAAACAAGTATTAAGTTATTTGAAAAAAATTATTTTATTGAGGCAAATAAATATTTATTTCAATTAAAAACTATAGATTATTGAATGAATTAATTTTCAAAATTGATTTAAATATTTATTAGATCCAATTATTCCGTTTATTTGACTTAAGTAATTTGTATTCGGTACAAATAATTATTTGTGACGCATTATGAAGACCTTAGAAGCAAATCGTTTAAAAAAAATCAAATCACTTTTAGGTTATGTCAGCGTTACTTTTTTGTTGTTTGGAAGTTTCTCTTTACTTACTGCAAATTAAAATCAGTATTCATTAAATATTTTAGTTGTAATGAAGACTTAAAAATGAATAATTCACATTGACAGTTGATCCTTTTCTTGTATTTTCATCTAAAAAATTGCAAACATAACCTAAAATTTTTGCTTCTAAGGTCCCTTTCTTCAGATCGCGTCACATTTATTTGATACAATGGAATAAAATATACTCATATCTAATAAATATTTACTTGGTTCGAATACATATTTATTAGATAATAAATAACCAAATAAATGTGTCACGCTCCGAAGAAATGTACCTAAGAAGCAAAAAATTTGAGGTTATGTTATTAATTTTTTGAGTAAAAATACAGAAAGAGAATCAATTATTAATTGAAATTTTTTGTCTCAAAGAAATTTTTCTATGAATATTCTCAGCTTTTTATTTGTCTTAAAGAAAATTTTCTTTGAATATTCTCAGCTTTTAATTTGTCGTAAAGAATATTTTCTTTGAATATTCTCAGCTTTTTATTTGTCTTAAAGAAAATTTTCTTTGAATATTCTCAGCTTTTTATTTGTCTTAAATAAATTTTTCATTGCATCAAAAATATAATTCAAAGAAATAATTTCTTTGATTCAAAAAACCTTGAAAATTGTTTTTCTTAAACGGAAAGAAAATTTTTTTCAACTGATGAAACAAATTTTATCTTTCAAAGATAAAATTTCAAAGAGTGAGTTTGAAAAAACCGATTTTTTGGTTTCAAGAAGAAATCCTCTTTCTGGGTGCAAAAGAAAAGTACAAACATATATCGCCAATGGAAAGAGAGTATTTACTCGGTTGCCATTGGCGATGTTTCGTGCGATTGAGAATATTTCTCGGAGAAACAATTACGTGTCTGTCTAACGAAGCTAATTGAAGCCATTCAAGATCATGGTGAGTTAGTTAGACATAGCGTATACTGTTGTGTATGGAACTACAGAAGCTGTCTCCTTCGCACACGACAAAAAGATGTTTGTAAGCGATGAAGCACTTTTCGCTTTCTCTCCTTCTCACACTGCTGTTATTTTCTCCCTCCCTCTCTCTCTCTTTTTATTCCATTCTCTCAAGCAAGACCCTCTCTCAATGTGTTTTAATAAAGCTGAATTCTACACAAGCACGTTGCGGTGTTGTGCGCGATACATTTCCGGTCACCACCATGAACTTCTCTTTCATTCATTCTCTTATATATAAAAATACTTTATTCCCCTCTTACTCCCCTTACGAATTCTCGAGCATTTTTGCTTGATTCCCTCGTATACGATTCCATATTTCCAATTTTATATTTTTGTCATTTTGAGCAGTCGATGAAACTGCCAGCTTATCAGCAGTCTTTAACAGCATGTGATTAGGTTCAAAATATGATTATTTCTTCAACCACTTTTCTCTTTAAATATTTTTAATATCACAGTTTTTTTGAAAGTATCAAATCAAATTTATACTAAAATAAATCAAATTGATGCCAAAAATCTGGATCAATTTTTTATTCGATCCACATTTTTGCGGTATCAATCCGAAACCATTTGATACTTGTAAGTTTGCAGTGAAATTGAGCTAAAACTTATTTGTAAACGAAAGTCTAAAATACAATAAAAAAGAGCAGTGATTTGAAAAAGTATTAATATTTTAAAAATTAATTATTATAATATACTTTAAAATTAACAGTTTTCACCGCCACTTTTAGGGCCGATTTCACCAACACCGATTAATTAAAAGTTAATCAATGATAAAATCCTCAATTAACCAATAAATCCTCAATTAACCAAATAAAAAATTGGACTTTTTCGACATTTAGACAAACGTAGAGCCTGAAATATTAAACAGTTTCACAAAATACCCTCGAATATTATTAATGATGAAGAAGTGTGTCAATCCTATAACAAAAACATCTTATGCCAAAAGTTTTTATTACTGTATTGCAACAAATGTACACTGAGAAAAAAATACTGTTGGTTCAATAGCACCGATGCTATTGAATTTAATTTTTTTGAAGCAATAATTTCTGTATTGAATTAAGAAAATATTTGTTAAAATATAATAATTCATAATTTAGAACTAGAAGCATATAATATGTCGTTTATTGCGACAAACAAATATTTCATTGATTCAATAGCATTTTTTTCTTAGTGTAAAATTTGGCCTTTAAACTGCTTAATCATTGATTAACTTTTAATCGGAAGTTGGTGAAACTGGCTCTTAATCAATTTTTAGTCTTTACTGATTTTAAAGTGTTTTGTTATAATTTATTTTTTATGTAGATTTAAACTCTTGCAGATCAGTGCCCTTAGATTGTAGTACATTTTTCCCAAAATACGATTTTCCAAAAACAAGTTTCCCAAAATACGATTTTCTAAAATCAAGTTTCCCAAACAATAGTGGTTTCTAAAGAACATTTTTCCCAAAACCAGATTTACCCACAAGAATACATATTTGTGTAAGTATTTAGTTTCAATGACAAATTTTAATAAAGTTTTTAAGAATAATTTCTATTTTTCAAGAAATTGCAAAAAAAATTGTATTTAAATTAATTGAAATTCTGACAAGAATAATTATTGTATTAAAATTTTCGAAAATAAATTAATTTCGAAGAAAAATATTACATTACTTATTTAAAGAAAATTAAAATTTTGACAAAGAATTCTGTTAAAATTTTATTACAAATAATTGAAACTCTGCACCGAATTTTATGATTTATGAAAACAATTGAATTCCTAAAAAGAATTTTATTATTTATGAAAGCAATTGAAGGATTGCAAAGAAATTTATCAAAAATTTGTAAATAATTGAAGTTCGTTTGCAAATTTTATTTTATAAAAATAATTAAATGTTTGCATAGAATTTTATTAAATTTAAAAGAAAATTGAATTTTTTTGGATAATCATATTGAAATAGTATAGATATTAAAAATCATTAAATTGAAGAAAATTTTAGAAAGTATAATTAAATTTCGGAGAAAATGTTTTTATTATTTATAAAGATAATTGAAATTATGACAATTTTTGTAAATTTTTTTGTAAATAATTATGGAATTTTTGCTAAGAATTTATATCACTTTTGAAAATAATTAAATTCTTAAGACAGATTTTATAAAAATTTTTTTTTAAATAATTGAATTGTTTTGTGAAATTTTCTTAAAATAGATATGATATGACTGGATATTTGCAAATTATTATTATTATTATTATTATTATTATTATTATTATTATTATTATTATTATTATTATTATTATTATTATTATTATTATTATTATTATTGGTTACAACATACAATTCTAAATTCTTCGTATTTTCATGTTTTTATATTATTTTAATGAAATTAAATTTGTTCGTTATTATTTTATAATTGTTTTAATTATATTTATCCACTGGACGTAATAAAAAAATAATTCACACTATAACTAATGAATAATTTTATTTTGGGAAAATATGCGACTTTGGGGAAAAATATTTTTTGGAAATGACAACGGGATGCCAAAAATCTGGATCAATTTTTTACTTGATCCACATTTTTAGTATCAATTCGTTGTCATTTGATACTTTCAAGTCAACAGTGTATACTTTAGAATTTTTTTTTAAAAATTCCAGCTATTCGTTTTATTAAATATTTAAAGAGAAAAGTGGTCGAAAAAATTAGCATTGAATTTCTAAGTCACATGCTGTGAAAATTTATTTTAATGATTAACATGAGCAGCTAATGAAATCAAATTGGTAAAAACAAAAAATTTTTGTTACAGGGAATTTTAAGCTCTTGGCATGAATAATGTTTTTAGATTCACAAACTTATAAATGGGTGAATTTTCTGAAAGTGATATTTTCGATGTCTCGATTAATTTTACAAAATCTACTCTTAAATAATTATTATCAATTTCCATAGTGAAAATTTAGCACTTATTTATCATTTTTAAAAGAAAATTAAATAATTTTATTCAACTTAATTTACGTAATAACTAAATTACTTTCATCTCCGAAGCCTTTTCAACATGTCTCCAATAGGACTTTTACAATAAAATTAAATTTTCATGGTTTTTTTCAAATTCTCAGAAATTTTTTAAAAATATTGTCAGAAAGTACAATGTTTTTTCTATCATTATGTGCATTTTAAAAATTTGTAGACCTCACTTTTATTTTTGATAAAAATGTTTAAACTTTGTCTTCAGTTTTAGGTTAAAAATAGTTTACAATGATTACTGACATTTTATACTTTAAAAATATCTTAAACAAAATTTTAATGCACATTAAAATAAAGCTGAGAATCTGACGTTAAATTTTCCTATATTTTATCTACAAAAAGGAGAAAAATTATTGCTGTTGTAAATAATCGAAATTTACATTTTTCTCCGAGTAAAAATTAATTTCATCTCCGAAGTCTTCCTTTTTGATAAATAACTGAATGTAGAAGTAAATTTAACGGAATATTTCGATGGTAATATAAAATGAGGGTGTGAGATTTGTATGTTTTACTAAAAAACATATTTCAATTGCGCCCTAATGTACACAAATATGAAAGAAAATTTATTTTTCATCTCCGAAGCTTTTCATCTCCGAAGCCTTTTCCTTGAAATATGCTAGTTTTTCTTTTGTTTTGAGTATTTACCTGCATTGCTTTGAAAAAATTAACCCAAATTGCCATTAAATCAAATACTTTAAATACATTTATATTTCCATCTAATTGAATATATTTGGTATTAAAATATACAAATTATTAATTTTTAAGTAGTGTAATTTTATTTTCGATTTCGTGAACGCGATATTGGCGTGAATTTTTAATAGAAAAGCTCGCCAATTAAATAAAATTAATTTAATGGAGCAACAATAATATTTTTCAAATGAAAGAAACTTTAATATTTTTAAGAATTAATTTTGCGCAACCTAAAAATCTTACTCTTGAGTATGAAATTAAGTAGTTTTAATAGAAAAAACCATATAATTGAAGAAAAAAATTAATTGAAAAACTGAAATTTAAAAGTGTCACTTTCAGAAAATTCACCAAAATACTTGAAGTGCCGCAACAATGGATATATTCTTTTATTTGTTTTTCTTGCTCTTCTCGCAGTGTTCAATTTTTATCTCTCTCTCTTGGTTGTGTATGTGTGTAACTCTCCCGACACTCATTCATTGAGGCGTTCATTCATTCATTCATTCGTTTAACACTTTTGTGTGATGAGATACATACGGGTCGCAACTACACGTACCGCGCCTGGGAATCTCTTAACTGTTTTGTATAACCTGATTAGGGTAAAATGCCGCTTTGCACATCACAAAAATGCGAGGGTGTGATTCCGAAAAGAGTGTGTTGTGGATTTTATGATTCTTGTTTCCTTTGACTCTTTCGCTTCTTTGTTTTCTATAACATTCATATATAACGTACATTTTATACCTGTGGGAAAAATTGTATCAGTCGGTTTTTATATTATAGAATAATGCCAAGGTTGTCACAAGTCAGAAAAAGTCATTGAAGAAATAAAAAATTGCCAAGAGTCAAAATGTATAAATTTTCAAGTTTCAAAATCTTTTTGACCTAAATTGTCACCACAATCAACACCACCGTGTTCATTGTTCAAAATACAGAAATTTGCGGACAAAATTTTGTTTGTTGTTAAATTTTGTTTTTGAACGCATTGTTTTGGTCGATTTTCGAAAAATGTATACAAAATTTAATTATTTTGAGGGTTTGATTAAAAATTTTTTTTACCACTTTCTTGTTGACAGTTTATTTTGGCAAATATTTGGGTAATTCTCAAGAAACGAAATTTAATATCAAAAGCCATGATCAAAAGCAGGCGAAAATATTAAACCATTCCAGGTCTCGGAATATTAGGAATTTTTCGACTTTTTTCCACTATTTTTTAATAATGCGATTTTTTAAAACTTTTCTTCCACATTTAGCGACAAAATTCCAGACGTTTAGCATAAAATGCAACTTATTTCGATTTTTACATAATGAAAAGAATTACAATAGACGCAATTCTTTGAAAATTAATTTTTTTATTACAACAAATATTTGAAAAATTATTTAAATAATTTTTCTAATTACGTCTTCGAAATCTATACTTTAAAAAGATTTTTAATATACTTTTGGAAATTATTAAAATTTAATTCAAAATAAAATCATTTTTTCAAGTATTTTGTTACTATTTTTAAAAATTCACTTCTAAAATAAATGATGTTTTGGAAAATAATTGAATTCTTACAAATTTTAAAGAATAATCTTCAAGTGTAAATTCAATGAAAAATAAATTAATAAAAATTAAGTTCTAAAAAAAATATTAAAATAGTTTTGGAAAAAATATTTTTTCGAATTATTTCGTTCTAATTTTTTAAAATTCAATTATTTTCAACACATTTGCAATATTCGACATTTTCAAAATTTCCGAAAATTCAAATACATAAAGAAAATTTAATAAAACTAAAGTTTTTAACAATTATTTTTCACTTTTTGGAAAAATAATCATATTTGAAAATTTCAATTAAAATACCTACTTCAAAAAATTATTTTTCTTTTAAAATTAAAAAAAATGTTCATTAAATATTTTCCAAAAATTGCATTACAATATTTGTTAAAAACTGATTTTTAAAATGTTTTATCATAACTTTTTAAGATTTAAAATACAAATAATAATTAAAATAAATACAAATAACTTTGTTCGAATGTATTTAAATCTTAAAAAATTATGATAAAACACTTTAAGAATCAGTTAAATTTAATTAGTTTTTTTTTACAAATATTACAATATAATTTTTGGAAAATATTTAAAGAATTTTGGTTTAAAAAAAATTGTATATGAAAATAATTTTTTTAGTATTTTAATTAAAATTTTCGAATATGATAAAATTCGAATTCGAATATGACTAAAAAAATCATTTTTTTAGTATTTTAATAAAAATTTTCGAATATGATTATTTTCTCCAAAACGTTAAAAATAATTGTTTAAATTTTTTAAAACTTACTATTTAAGAATTTATAAGAAATAATTTATCATCAAAATTATTCAAAAATTTGACTATTTTTAAAATATTTTTTAAAAACTCAATTATTATTTTAAAACTACTTTATCAAATTGAAATTATTTTTCAAAGATTCTACTATAAATTTAAATTATATTTTTTAAAAAGATTTTACCATTGTTATTTAGAAATATTTTTAGAAAGTTAATGCTACGAATTTTTTTATTAAAATTTTTGAAAATATACCTCTACCTTAGTAACTTTAAAAAAATAGCCGGTTTCAATGATAAAAATTTGAATTTTCTTAGTTTAAATAATTTAATTCTCGAAGAAATTTTTCAAGAAATTAAAACAAATTTAGTTAAAATCATTGTTTAGTTAAAAATTGTAACAAATTATTGAATTTTCCGAAGGGTTTCTAGTTTTAATTTTTAGAAATTAGTAAATTTTAGAAGTAGAAATTTAAAAAATATTTTTTTTCTTTCTTTCATTAATTTTAAATCACTTTTCGAACATTATTGTTTCAACAAATAATTGTTTTTATTCAGTAACTCTTTTTCTATATTGCACTTAAAAAGATGCAGTTTTTCTAATTTTTAAATATTTAGACCTAAATATAAATAACTATATATATTATAATAACTATATATTTAGACCTAAATATTTATAACTGATAATCGTTAAATGTCAAATGGCTGTTTTAGAAATTGTTTAAACAAATAATTGTTAATTTTTAATAACTTTTCATTTATTTTACCTATAAAATGCATTTTTTCCAAATTTTGCAATTTTCGGACCTAGTTACAATAACCGATGAATATTTTTATCATTAAATCACTATTTTGACGATTGTTTAAATAAATAATTGTAATTTATTAACTTTTTTCCTATTGGCTCTAGAAAGATGCAATTTTTTCTAATTTTTCAAATTTCAGAAGTTGAAAAAAATTTTCTGTGAAAATAATAAATATTAGAACAATTAAATATTTATTTTGCAGAATTATTCGTGTTTTGATTTTGAATTTAAAAATCAGTGACGAAGCAGGGAAATAGAAAATAAAATTAAAAAAAGGACTTTTTCGACTTTTTTCTATAAGCGATTTTTTTGCTCGTCAAATTCGATCAGAGGCTTGGTATTAAAATTTTTATTTCGTTAGATTAGAGCAAACGACGATTTAATTCACTGTTGTTCATTGCATGTTTTAACGAACGAGTCATCGCACAGATTACACTTACACTCTTATATGCGAAGGTACATTTTCTTACGTCACATCAGCTTTATTCGATGACTAAACAATCGTACAATAAGAAAATTAAAAAATGCGGACGTTCTCTGATATTTTTTATTGAATGAGAAAACAAGATCATTTTTATTTCCTCGTTAACTTCCGTTTTCACCGCATATTTACAGTAAAGAAGAAAAATATTAAATTTTCATCAGTAAAAAAAATATATTTATTATTTGTGAAAGTTTAAAACAAGATAAAAATCAACACACACGCGACTTTTTTCATCATTTAAAAAAATCGATCTGGCCTCTTTTCGCCACCAACGTTTATATAAATACACGATTATTTTGACATCGCCATCTTGAACGTTGACTATTTATAGAGGGTGCACCAACCACTGCACATGCATTGAAACAGCCATAACGTATACGCACGTAAATGTATTACCAACACCACTGAAAGTAGAAATCGGATAACTTTTATGGCTTGCGTGTGTGTATATGTGGTTCCTGTATCCATAGGGTGGCACGTCAATAGATTTCCGTAGTATGGTGTGTTACATTATTTTCACTTGGGGTGCCATATAAGCACTCTCCTTCCCATGCAGCACCCCGCATCTCCGACTGGTTTCGCCACAAATGGAGTTTCTTCAGGACCCCGAATCGAAAAAAAGGGGGAAGGCAGATTTTAGAGTCTATGGGGTGCACACTTTCGTAATGGTGGCTGGCTCTGCGGTTAATCGACAGCGATATACTTTGCCATGGTCAATGTTTTGTCAATATTTCCGCTTTCCTCCACAGAGTGTCTGTAATCTCTTGCTATGTTTGTTTTAATTTTAATTTTCCTTGTACCTTGTGTCTTACTCCTAAAATTAGTGTTTGAATATTAAAAACTAGATGTGAATGTTTTATATTAAACTAATCCAAACACAGTTAAAAAACCAACCAAAATTGTTTTAAAAGGCATCAAAATTAGGAACAGTTTTGATAATCCAAACACTGCATAAATCATTTAAACAAGGTATCTTAGGTATCAAAATTGGGAACAGTTTGTTTTAAAATTTTGCCCAATTTTGATACAAACTGTTCCCAATTTTGATATAAACTGTTCCCAATTTTGATACCTTTTAAAACAATTTTGATACCTTTTGAAACAATTTTGCTGATCCAATCCAAACACAGTCAAGAAACCAATCACAATGATTTTAAAAGGTATCAAAATTAGAAACAGTTTGTATCAAAATTAGGAACAGTTTTGACAATAACTGTTCCAAATTTTGGTACAAACTGTTCCCAATTTTGATACCTAAAATACCTCGTTTAAATGTTTCATCCTGAACTAATCCAAACACAGTCAAAAACAAATCAAAATTGTTTCAAAAGGTATCAAAATTTGGTACAACTTTTGTCAAAACTTTTCCCAATTTAAATACCTAAGATACCTAAGATACATGATTTAAATGTTTTATGTTAAAATAATCTAAACAAAGTTAAAAACCCTACCAAAATTGTTTTAAAAAGCATCAAAATTAGGAACAGTTTTGATAATCCAAACACTGCATAAATCATTTAAACAAGGTATCTTAGGTATCAGAATTGGGAACAGTTTGTATCAAAATTACGTACAGTTTTTATCAAAATTACGTACAGTTCTTGTCAAAACTATTCCCAATTATGATACCTACGATACCTAAGATACCTTGTTTAAATGTTTTTTGGTAAAATAATCCAAACAGAGTTAAAAAACCAACCAAAATTGTTTTAAAAGGCATCAAAATTAGGAACAGTTTTGATAATCCAAACACTGCATAAATCATTTAAACAAGGTATCTTATAGGTATCAGAATTGGGAACAGTTTGTTTTAAAATTAGGATCAGTTTGTATCAAAATTGTTCCCGCTTTTGATACAAATTGTTCCAAATTTTGATACCTTTTGAAACAATTTTGCTGATCGAATCCAAACACAGTCAAGAAACCAATCAAAATTGTTTCAAATGGTATAAAAATTTGGAACAGTTTTTGTCAAAACTGTTCCTAATTTTGGTACCTACGATACCTAAGATATACCTTGTTTAAATGTTTTATGTTAAAATAATCCAAACGCAGTTAAAAAACGAACCAAAATTTTTTTTAAAGGCATCAAAATTAGGAACAGTTTTTATCAAAATTTTGCCCAATTTTAATACAAACTGTTCCAAATTTTGATACCTTTTGAAACAATTTTGCTGATCTAATCCAAACACAGTCAAGAAACCAATCAGAATTGTTTTAAAAGGTATTAAAATCAGGAACAGTTTGTATCAAAATTGGGAACAGTTGTGACAATAACTGTTCCAAATTTTGGTACAAACTGTTCCCAATTTTGATACCTAAGCTATCTTGTTTAAATGTTTTATGCTCAACTAATCCAAACACAGTTAAAAAACCAATCAAAATTGTTTCAAAATGTATCAAAATTTAGAACAGTTTGTATCAAAATCGGGAACAATTTTGATACAAACTTATCCTAATTTTAAAACAAACTGTTCCCAATTTTGATACCTAAGCTATCTTGTTTAAATAATTTATACAGTGTTTGGATTATCAAAACTGTTCCTAATTTTGATGCCATTTAAAACAATTTTGGTTGGATTTTTAACTCTGTTTGGATTATTTTAACATAACATATTTAAACAAGGTATCTTAGGGTATCGCAGGTATCAAAATTAAAAACAGTTTTAACAAAAACTGTTCCAAATTTTTATACCCTTTGAAACAATTTTGATTGGTTTTTTGACTGTGTTTGAACTAGTACAGCATAAAACATTTAAACAAGGTATCTTAGGTATTAAAATTGGGAACAGTTTGTACCAAAATTTGGAACAGTTATTCCAAAACTTATTATTAAAACTGTTCCCAATTTTGATACAAGCTGTTCCTACTTTTGATACGTTTTAAAACCATTTTGATTGGTTTCGTGACTGTGTTTGGATTGGATCAGCAAAATTGTTTCAAAAGGTATTAAAATTTGGAATAAATAAATTGAATTAAATAAATACAAATAACTTTGTTCGAATGTATTTGAATCCTAAAAAGTTATGATAAAACACTTTGAGAATCAGTTAAATTCAATTAGTTTGTTTTTTTACAAATGTTGCAATGTAATTTTTGGAAAATATTTAATGAATTTTGGTTTAGAAAAAATTGTATATGAAAATAATTTTTTTAGTATTTTAATTAAAATTTTCGAATATGATAAAATTCGAATTCGAATATGACTAAAAAAAATAATTTTTTAGTATTTTTGTTAAGAACTGATTTAAATAAATAATTAAAATAAATGATATTATTTTAACATTAATCTAAATTGCCCTTAGATAACGAAAATTGCTCTTCAGCAAATAAAATAAGAAAGGTAGTAGATTCTTCCCTGTTCGTAAATATTAATTTCATTTACGTGACAATAGTGTCATATAAATAAAAATAGAATTTGTAAATGAATATCCTTTTGGAAAAAAGGAAAAATAAAAAAACCATTAATGAAATATTTATAATATATGTATTTTCAAAACTCTTTGTATTTTGAATATAACAATTTCTTTCAAACTGACCAATAGGTAAATCCCAAAATAATATATGCAATTAAAATTGTGTGTATGTATGTGTAATTATCAATTTTTATTACTCACTTTTAAAAAATGCTCGTTCCCTTCTTTTGTATTAATATGCTGTCAATGTTGATGCTTCTTTAAGTAAACCTTTTATTCTTTATTCAAATAACTTTAATGTCAATTTTAGAATTGTAAATTGAGACTACCTTTTGTGTCTTACAAAAATTAAACAAAACAAGTTTATATGACTTGTAAAAAATATCAATTGCAGGTACTCTTGCCTGACTTAAAACTGCCTTTGACTTAGTTTTGCCAAGTTTACGCGGGCAACTGCCCAGATTTCCCTTTGTCGATTCTTTTTATTGATCAACAATTAGGTGGGGAAAAATCTTTATTTGCAGTTTATTGCTAAGTGAAATTCTGACAGCTTGCAGAATTTGGTAATTGCAACATCTAAAATGTAACACTTTGTTATTGAGAAAGAATTTAAGTTGACTTACAATTAGAGAAACTTCAGCTTATAATATTAAAATTTAAGCAAAATTTCAATCTTGCTTAATTCTTTGTGCTAATTTAAAATGTGGGTTGATAAAAAATGATTTGTGTTACAATTGATTTTTAATTATAATTATGTATTGTGTAATGATGTTGAGTGTGTTACTAGGTTAATAAATATTACTTTAGTGTATTTTATATAATGCAAATTAAATTCGCTGATTTGTATAAAAATACGAATTTCATCGTAACAATTTTAATTAAAATTTTTGAATATGATATAATTCGAATTCGAATATAACAATTTTGATACAAACTTATCCTAATTTTAAAACAAATTGTTCCCAATTTTGATACCTAAGATACCTTGTTTAAATGTTTCATGCTGAACTAATCCAAACACAGTCAAAAAACCAATCAAAATTGTTTCAAAAGGTATAAAAATTTGGAAAAGTTTTTGTCAAAACTATTTCCAATTATGATACCTACGATACCTAAGATACCTTGTTTAAATGTTTTATGTTAAAATAATCCAAAGAGAGTTAAAAAACCAACCAAAATTGTTGAAAAAGGCATCAATATTATAGGAACAGTTTTGATAATCCAAACACTGCTTATATCATTTAAACAAGGTATCTTAGGTATCAAAATTAGGAACAGTTTGTTTTAAAATTAGGATCAGTTTGTATCAAAATTGTTCCCGATTTTGATACAAACTGTTCCAAATTTTGATACTTTTTGAAACAATTTTGCTGATCCAATCCAAACACAGTCAAGGAACCAATCAAAATTGTTTTAAAAGGTATCAAAGTTAGGAACAGTTTGTATCAAAATTGGGAACAGTTTGTATCAAACTGTTCCTAATTTTGATTTGAAACAATTTTGATTGGTTTGTATCAAACTGTTCCCAATTTTGATAATACTTTTTGAAACAATTTTGATTGGTTTGCATCAAACTGTTCCCAATTTTGATAATACCTTTTGCAACAATTTCGATTGGTTCCTTGACTGCGTTTGGATTAGTTCATCATAAAAAATTTGTACAAGAAAGGCATCTTAGAAATGTACGGACGCAAATTGTGTTGACAACAGTTTAACAGCGTTATGTTGGAGTGTAAGAAATAATTTATGTAAAGTTTTTTCGAATACATTGTGTGTATAGATGCGGAGATAATGAGAAAATTTGTGTTGAATGTGTCTTCTGTATTGTGTGTGACGCGAATGAGACGTGACCCACGCCTTGGCGTCTCATTTGAACATATATATAAGCATTGGTAAATGCGACACACAGTGTACCCGGCATACATACCAGAGACCACTTGCCACTTGGAGCAATTGGCTGAGCAAGTGTTTACTGTCCCCTTGTGATACGTGATGCTATGCAACCTTCATCATCAAGTCCACAAGGCGCTGTCAGGCACCGTTATACCAAACAACCAACTCCTTAGCCTAAAATTTTTATCCCCCGCCTAGTTGGGACACGTTTTTTATTTTCAAATTCTCATCAACCATCATCCTTTCAAAACAACTATAAGAATTTCACCTTTGACGTCTTGTCATTGTTTTCAATTTTTATTACAAGAAACGCTATCGAAAAATGGTGAATAAAATACTCCAATATGACCTGAACTTGATTTATTGAATTTCTGTGATCTAAACATAGTAACCTTCGAATGGAGATGTGAGCGTTTTTAAAAAGTATGGTTATAACAGTGACAATGTGTGTAGAGAACGAGTTCATCGATATTCTTCCTTCCATTATTGTCTCTTATAACCTGGATACATTTCTACTATGTGTATATATGTGTTTGCGAATTTAACTCAGTAAATGTGTGTATATACTTAAATATACACATTAAGGAAAAAGTGTAATCGTCAGATCTATATACGCCTACAATGTAATGTCAACTCTGTTTTAGAAGCAATTTAGTAATTATAAATTTATAATGAAACTATACAATGTTGCCGGGTGACAAAAATAAGGTTAAGGAATACAAAAATAAACTTCCTATAAGACGCGTGTCTTTCGTTATTTATTAATTCTACCAACTTGTTCGTGCACTAAATTCAAACACTGTATGTTCAGCTCGAAAGTATCAAATTACAACACTGAGAAAACAATATATATTTGAATCAAACATAATTATCTTTGTTATACAGTCAACCAACAATAATGTCACAAATTTCATTTCATCAATTTGATTTACCTATGACAATTTACTGACATTAAAATTACTTTTCCTGCGACAAAATTCTTTTTACAGCGGAAAATATTAATGTTTACAGAAAATGAATAATATTCATAAACTTTAATAATTTATAAAAACTATAATTATAAACTTTTCTGAATTCAATTATTATTTTTTACAATTTTCAACTAAAGTTCACCTTTATATCAATTTATTTAACCATTTTTCCAAAATTTCTTCTAGAATTCCACTATTTAAATACAAAATCTGAATTTCTTTTATAATTATGACTCTCCAAAGATTATCCTTAATTTTTAAAAAAATATATGGAAATTCTTAGAATTAATTTTTTTAAAATATTATTAAATAGTTTTTAAACTATTATTATTGTAGTTTTAATATTATATTATATTATATTATATTATATTATATTATATTATATTATATTATATTATATTATATTATATTATATTATATTATATTATATTATATTATATTATATTATATTATATTATATTATATTATATTATATTATATTATATTATATTATATTATATTATATTATATTATATTATATTATATTATATTATATTATAATAGTTATATTATAATACTATTATATTATAATAGTTTTCAAATTTTGAAAAATTTCCAAACAATTAATGTTCGGTAAAATATTTTAAAAATAATTGGTTTTTGAAAAAATATAAATAAAAATAATAGAATTTTTTTAAGAATTTTAATTAATAATCGGACCATGCTTACTTAAAAAATTTAATAAGTCCAAAAAGTAAATTTTGAATCTTAAAAAATTATTCCAAAACAATAATCTAATAATTAATTCTTACAAATATTTTAATGTAATTTTTCGAAAATAATTGTATTCCTTAAAAAATATTTTTGTAATTTAAAAAAAACTAATGAATTTTTTTTAAGAATCTGAATTAAAAAATTTGCATCATTATTGCTTTCTCCAAAACATTAAAAATAATTCTAACATGTTATTATTTTTTGGAAATATGTAATTAAAAATATCAAAACTATTGAATTTTAAAAAAAGAGAAGCTACTTTTTATTATAAAATTTTCCTTTAAAGATTTTTTATTAAAACTCTGATAATTTACTTATTATCTTCAAAATTTACAATTTATTCTTATTCAAGAGTTGGTTTTCAAAAATTTTAACAACATGCTTAAAATGAATTAATTATTTTTAATGAAATTTTTCAAAATTTTAACTAAACAAAAGCTATTATTGAAATATTTGATTACAGTTATATTTTGCATTGTAAAAATAAAAATAAGTTGCACTTTTTTTTACTAAAAATTGTCGTAGTTTGTTGCAATATTTGCGGAAGTAATGTCGAAAAAGTCTTGATTAATATTATTTAATTTAATTAAAATTATTAATTAAGATTAAAAAATCTTAATATAATTTCGAAAAAAACTAAAGAATTTTTTTAATGAATCATAATTAAAAATTTTAAACATGATTTTTTTTCATCAAAACGTTAAAAATAAATCTAAAATTTTATTATTTTTTGAAACATGTAATTAAAAATATTAAAACAGTTGAATTTTAAAAAACTAGAAGCTAATTTTCATTTAAAAATTTGTTTTTCTCTCAAAATTTATTTTTACTCTATTTTTACTGCACTTTCAATCCATTTTCATTCCAAATTTATTTTCACTTCATATTCACTCCACTTTCACATTTACTCAAAAAATTTTTTCTCTCTATTTTCACTTCACTGTCACTCAAATTTTTTTTCAGTCCACTTTCACTTTCATTAAAAAATATTTTTTACTCCATTTTCACTTCATTTTCATTCACAATTATTCTCCACTGCTTTTATACTTAATTTTCACTTTCACACAAAATTTATTTTTACTTCACTTTCAATTTCACTTAAAATTTATTTTCACTCCAATTCGACTTCAGTTTCTCTCAAAATTTTGTATTCCACTTACACTTCACTTTCACTTTACTTTTCCTTTCACTCAAAATTTATTTTAACTTCAATTTTATTTTACTTCCACTTTCATTAAAATTATATTTTCAATCCACTTTCACTTCACTTTCACTTAAAACTTATTTTTACTTCACTTTTACTTTTACAACAACATTTCAAGTAAATTATACTTCATTATTCTTTTTCTTCAATATGAAGGAATGTTCACAAAGTTGACCCAGGAAAAAATGAAGTGAAAATTAAGTAAAAATGAATTTTTGGTGAAAGTGAAGTGAAAATTGAGTGATAAAATATTTTTAAAAAAAGTGGAGTGAAAACAATTTAAAGTAAAAATGATGTGAAAGTGGAGTGAAAATAAATTTTGAATGAATATAAAGTGAAAGTGGAGTGAAAATAAATTCTGGGTGAATGTGAAGTGAAAGTGGAGTGAAAATAAATTTTAAGTGAATGTGAAGTAAAAATGGAGTGAAAATAAATTTTTAGTGAATGTGAAGTGAAAGTGGAGTTACAATAAATTTTCAATGAATGTGATGTGAAAATGGAGTGATAATAAATTCTGAGTGAATGTGAAGTGAAAGTAGAGTGAAAATGGAGTGAAAATAAATTCTTACTGAAGTGAAAGTGAAGTGAAAGTGAAGTGAAAGTGGAGTGTAAATAAATTCTGGGTGACAGTGAAGTGAAAATGGAGTGAAAATAGATTTTGAGAAACAGTGAAGTGAAAATAGAGTTAAAATTAAAATAGATTTTGAGTGAAAGTGAAGTGAAAATAAGGTGAAAATAGATTTTATGTGAAAGTGAAGTGAAAATTGAGTAAAAATATATTCTCAGTGCATGTGAAGTGAAAGTGGAGTGCAATTGGAGTGAAACTAAATTTTTATTAAGCGTGAAGTGAAAGTGGAGTGACAATAAATTTTTAGTAAATGTGAAGTGAAAGTGGAGTGACAATAAATTTTGAGTGAATAAGAAATAAAAATTGGGTGATATTAAATTCTGAGTGAATGTGAAGTGAAAATAAATTTTGACTGAAGTGAAAGAGAAGTGAAAATAGAGTGAAAATAGATTTTGAGTGAAAGTGATGTGGAAATGGAGTGAAAATAGTTTTTGGGAGAAATTGAAGTGAAAATAGGGTGAAAATAGATTTTGAGCAGAAGTGAAGTAAAAATGGGGTTAAAATATATTCTCAGTGAATGTGAAGTAAAAGTGGAATGAAATTGGAGTGAAAATAAATTTTTATTGAGCGTGAAGTGAAAGTGGGGTGACAATAAATTTTTAGTGAATGTGAAGTGAAAGTGGAGTGACAATAAATTTTGAGTGAATAAGAAATCAAAATTGGTTGATAATAAATTCTGAGTGAATGTGAAGTGAAAGTGGAGTGAAAATAAATTCTGACTGAAGTGAAAGTGAAGTGAAAATGGAGTTAAAATAGATTTTGAGTGAAAGTGAAGTGAAAATGGAGTGAAAATAGATTTTGAGTGAAAGTGAAGTGAAAATAGGGTGAAAATAGATTTTAAGCGAAAGTGAAGTGAAAATGGAGTGAAAATGGATTTTGAGTAACAGTGAAGGAAAAAAGGGGTAAAGACAGATTTTGAGTAACAGTGAAGTAAATATAAAGTGAACGTGGAGTGAAAATAAATTTTGAGTGAAAGTGAAGTGAAAATACGTAATCGATTCTCTGGAAATTATGGAAAAATCGTGGAATTCTATAAATGGAGAAATTTTGTAGAAACCCTGTTACGAATTTGCTTCTTAGGATTTAGAAGCAAAAAAAATGCTATATACAAGCGATTTTCTACAACTTCTCTATACATATGACTCTTTATACGCAGTACGTGAAAATTAAATGATTAGTTGTTAAAAAAGTATAAATGAGGGCACTATAGTTTGTTAAAGGTTACGTCAGAGTAGGTCGAACACATAACTGTCAATATTGACAAATATACATAAGAGGCAAGGAGAATTCATGATAAACTTTGCCAATTTCCTCGTTTGTCCTCGTGAATTCATAATATAAATGTCGGTGTATAAAGAAAGACGCAAAGCAATGGTCATTCGACATTACCGAGCACGTATATAGCACTATATATATACAATATACAAGACGACGAGTGTGGATATTCGCAGCGAGGGACGTAAAGGAGGCGCGATATTGGTATGATACATTGAGACAATGAGGCGTAAATAAGATAATGGGATACGCTCGTGTACGCAACGAGGAAGAGTGTTTAACTTGAGCGTTTGAAGGGCCGAGATGATGGCATGAGAAGGAGACACACCGCTTGTGAGAAAGTCGAGCGAGAGGAAGACAGAGTATTGAGGATCGGCAGATGGGATTGTGACCCGCACAGCCTGCCCACTATCAGACGTGCCTTGCATCCCTATGTGTACCTTAATTTTAAGTGCCCCACATCGCATCGTCTGCTATATATATACAACTTGAACGGATCTTATTAAATATTAAGGTACTTTGCACAAGTTCGAGATAAACGCGAGCCACACCACGCAAAAGGATTCAACACTTTAAACATTATCTTATCACGCTCTCTTATCTCCAGGCTAATTGTCCAATGTATCACACACTCGTTTTATGATTCGTATATGGTATGCATTATACCTATTTTACCATTATACACTAAAAATATTACCATTAGATCATTACCATACCAATTACCATTTCACACTATCAGGGCTCGAACTAGGGGGTCAGTATCATTTTGACACAAAATTTTTCTTGAAGATTGTTGTATTTTACAATCAGAGATATTGTTATTTTGTTCAATTGATAAAATAAAAATTGTTATTTTGAACAAACAATGTAATTAAACTTATAAAATAAATAAAAAAATATTTTCATTGTAGAATATTCTAAAATAAGTTTTTTTTTTGCATTTTATTAGTAATAGAAAATAAATGAATAGAAAATAATATTTAAAAAATTCATGAATATTTTGTGTAAACTTTTTAATTAATTTTGGAAATTTAAAAATTTATGCTAATACCATCATTCAACATATAAAGTTAAATTTATCAGAAAAAAAAGAAATAAATTAGTCTACAATCTATTTAAAAAATGATTTCTCCGTTATAAAAAATCTAATACTGTGGATATAAATAAATAATTTAAATTAAGATATTTTAAAATATTATTCTTCCTTTTTCCATTAAAACTAATAAAACATGTAAAATCCTATTTCAGAATATTTTATATTGAAAATCCATTAAAAAATTTTTTTTATTTATTTATATTTGTTGTTCAAAATAACAATTTTCATTTTACCTGTTGTACAAAATAATAGTATCTACGATTGTACAACATAACAATCTTCAAAAAAAAATTTGTGTCAAAATAATACTTACCCGAACTAGGTCCGAAAGCCTCAAGTCCGTAAAAATCAGTTTTCAGAAGCAATCTGACGGACATTCAAATCAAAAGTTAGTCCAATGTCAATTTTGTAATTTAATTATTTTCCAAGGAGTGATGAAGGGCAAAGAGATGGATCCCATTGCTCCAATGTAAAATATAGTTAAATTGATTTAAGAATTTCATTGATTGTAAAATTATTCGGAAACATTTTCTTTTTACACTGAAAAAAAATTTAATTGATTCAAAATAACCGATTAATTGATTATTATCAATTAAATATTTACTTGAATCAAATAATATTTAATGAAATCAATCAATTGGTATAAGAATCAATACCTTCAGTATTTGAAGCAAATATGAATTGAACCATTAAATCGACTCTAATAAATATTATTTGATTGAATTAAATATTTAATTGATAATAGTCAATTAATCGGTTACTTGAATCAATTAAATTTTTTTTTCAGTGTATAATGCTTAATTATTACATAATTATTAATACTTAATTCACAATTAATATTATTTTTCCATGGAAATTAAGATTTTCAAAAATTTCAATGTCAAATTTTTTTGAAATTAATCAACTTTAATAATATTGTAATAAAACATAAAGATACCAATGAATTAACGATCGATTGCTTCATGTTTTATAATAATTAAAGCTGATCGAGTTTTAAAATCATTATTTTATATTATAAAAATATTTCTACTGTGTATAACTTCTTCAAAATTATTTACACCGAAAAAAAATGTTCTCAATTTTAGACGATTCCTCTTCTTTTGCAGCATTTTTTTCCTTATTTATATGTAGGCACTAAATTTTTCTTTTCAAATTAAGAGGATTTTCCTCTTTTATATTTTCTATTAAATGTCACTTTTCAAACACTTTGAAGCTGCATTTCGAAAAACAAAAAAATTTCTTTCTAGTATAAATTTGTTTCAATTTGAGAGGAATAATTTCAATCAAAGAGGAAAAGTTAAAATTCTTCTTTTAATTAAAAAACATTCAAATATAAACAAAAATTCCTCTTTTTGTAGGTGAATATTTGTATATTGAAAATAAAATGTAAAAATAATTGATGAGCGGAATTTTCTTCTCACGTTGAGATTATATTTTTTTCGGTGTACATATTCTATTATTATCTGAAATTTAAACTTAATGCATTTTTAAATCAATTTTCATTAGAAAATTCTATGAGAATTCAATATTTAAATACAGGGGTAAATTTTTTATTGAACGATTGAATCTTTGTTGAAACTTAATTCTAATAAAGAAGTTTATTAACAAATTTGAAATAATTGAATTCTTTTAACAAATTTTAATAAAAATTTGAAGAAAAGTCACATTTTTCAAGGGATTTGATAAAAATTGTATTAAAAATAATTGAAATTTTGCGATAAGTTTTATAAATTCATGAGACTATACTGAAAAAAAATATTTATTTGATTCAAATAACCGATTATTTGCCTATTATCAAGTAAATATTTATTCGATAATAGTCAAATAATCGGTTATTTGAATCAAATAAAATTTTTTTTCAGTGTATTTGAATTATTGCGAAGAAATTTGTAAAAAATTTGTTATTTATGAAGATAATTAAATGCTTTTGTAAAATTCTGTTAAAATTATTTTTAAATAATTAAATTCTTTTGTAAAACTCTAATAGTAGATATTAAAAATCTTTGAATTGAGAAAATTTTTTGAAAATAATTGAAATTTTTTCAATAGTTTAAATTTTTAAAGTTTTTGAAAATAATTAAAATTTGGAGAAAAATTTTATTATATTTATAGGTAATTCAAATTTTGACGAGAATATAAAAAAAATTGTTGAACGCAAATTAAAATTTTGTCAAAAATGTTTTTAGATAAGTAAAGTTTTTCAAAAAAAAATCAAAATTCTGCAATCATTTGTAACGTCTTTAAAATTCAATTTGTTTAGTATTTTTAATTAAAAAAACTTCAATAAATCCATTATTTTTAATATTTAATTAAATATATGTTGATAAATTTAACTAATTTTAGATTTTAGAAAATTTGGAGTTATTAAAATTTTTCAATAATCTAAGTTTATTAAAATTTCTAATGAATTCAACATTAAATGTTTCTAAAATATTTTATGTTTCTGTCGTTTGAAGTTAATTTGTTTACGTAAATTGTATAAACGCAACTCTTTTAAAATTGAATTACTTTATTTAAGTAAAATTATTCATTAAATAATTTATTCAAGATTCAAGTTGTTCAAGATTTAAGTTATTTAAAAAGAAATTTTCGTCAAAAATTGGTAATATTGAATGTTTTGTATTAGAATTCGCGGTAATTTCATAGTTGATGAGTTAAAAAAAAGAAACAAAAAGTTATAATTCAAAAATATATTATTTCATGTATTAAATAAAAGAACATTATTTAGAACGCTTTTTATCTTTATTTTTTATTTTTAACGTGTAGCTCATTTTTTTCAAATGGTTAAGATTTGAAATTTTTTTTAAAGAAAATAAATTAAAAATTGTTCAAGGAGTGGTGAGGGGCAAGGAAATTGTTCCCATTACTCCAATGTAAAATTTTGCATGTTTGCAATCTCAATAAAAATTTCAATTTTATAATTTTTATCAAAAAATCCATATATTTATTTTATTAAAAGAAAAAAACGTTCAAAAAAGATAAAATTAATGCTAAAATTTGTTTAATACTTATTTATTAAAAAATATATTTCTCTAAACTTTCCTAGTTTTAACTTTTTGACATTGTCTATCTGTACACAAAATCGCAGATTTTTCTCTCATTTCCTTCATACTTTTTTTCTAAGATTTATCTAAGCTCCCATCAGAACCCATGTTAAATTGCAAATTTATTTTCTTTTTTAAGAAAAAAATATGTGGTCAAAAATTCTGAAAAAATCATGTTTCTAAAATAATCTAAAGAGAAAACTTACAAATTTTTATAAACTTCTCTCATTTTCTTAATTTACAGATGACAATCCTTAAGGTTAACTGACTTCAACTTTTGTTTCTTTGTTTGTGGTGAAAGATTCGCAATTTGGTGATACATTTTGGAGTCAAATTAGAATCTGAATTTAGAGTCAAATTAGAATCTAAATTTAAAGACGAATTAGAATCTAAATTTAGAGTCAAAATTTAGAGTCAAATTAGAATCTGGATTTAGAGTCAAATTTCAATCTAAATTTAGAGTCAAATTAGAATCCAAATTTAGATCCTAATTTGACTCCAAAACCTACTTTATACGAGTGTTATTAAAATCGAAATAAACCCTACAGTTCATGTTCAAAGTAGGGTATATAAAAAATATTTTTTATTAACATTATTATTATTGTACGTTACACATATAAAATATTATACATATATTATTTACGAGTGTGTGTATTTATAGATTTAATAATGCATCCACTCGTATAGAACAATGGATTTCTTGACCCCACTGCACCATTATGTAATCTCATGCAGCTCTGACGTCTGACGCAGTGCATCGTCAGAAAATAAAATATGCAGAGCTGACGTATCGATCCCCATTCCATTTTGTAACTGTTTCTACATGCCCTACGCCGAAGATCTGTTGATTCATCCAATTGCCAATCATATTTTACTATTTAAATTCATTTTCTTTCTCTCACTTCCTGCTTCCTAACTCTCCACTGTTTTAAATCAGTGCGAAAAATTTATTGCCATCAAAACATTTCACAGAAAAAATTAAGTGCTATTTTAACCCTGATTACCCTACTTTGGTATTGGATTGATTGATTTTAAGACCACATTTGCGTTGTTAAAATAACACTGTAGTTGTAATATGGTATTTTTTATAACTTTATTAATTATTTTTCAAAATTATAACTAAAACTCATAAAAAATTAAAATTATTAAAAATAATTTTTAATTTTAATTAAACCTTCTAGAATTCAATTATTTTCTAAAATTGTCACTACAGGTGAATTAAGATCTAAGTTTTAAAATAGTATATTGAATTTTACAAGTTACTAAACTTATGGAATTCAATTATTTTCAGAAATTACAACCGTAACTCACTTAAAATTCAAATTTTAAAAACTAAATGAATTTTTAAACATTTTAAATTCTCTGGAATTCAATTATTTTTCAAAAGTGCAATTATAACCGAATAATAAATAAATAATAATAAATCAAATTTTTAAAAATAATTGAATTTTACAAATTTTTTAAATTTCTAAAATTCAATTACACTTCAAAATTTAAACAAACAATTTAGTTTTTTAATTTTAAATCCTTTAAGAATTGAATTATTTATAAAAAATTTAAGTATGGTTTTTTTAAATCTAAGTTTTAAAAAGTAATTGAATTTTACAAATTTTTTAAACTTCTAAAATTCAATTAAAATTCAAAATTTAAACGAACAATTTAGTTTTTAAATTTTAAATCCTTTAAGAATTGAATTATTTATAAAAAATTTAAGTATGTTTTTTTTAAATCTAAGTTTTAAAAAGTAATTGAATTTCAAAAGGTTAAATACGTTTAGAATTCAATTATTTTTGAAAATTACAACTAAAACTAATAAAAAATTCAAATTTTAAAATATAATTGAATTTTAACAGGTTAAAAACTTTTAGATTTTAGTTATTTTAAAAAATTTGAAACCATAACTGATTAAAAATTCAATTTTTTTTAAATAATAGAATTTTTAAGTTTTAACTTCCTGGCGTTCAATTATTTTTAAAACTTGCAACTGTGACTTCCTCAAACTCCAAAAATTTACAAAACAATTTAATTCTTAAAAGTTAAATCTTATTAGAAATTGAAATAATTATGAAAATTTTAAATACGCAATTCCTTGAATTTACAAATTTTAAAAAATAATTGAATTTTTAAAAGTTTTAACCATCTGGAATCCAATTATTTACAAAAATTGCAATTATAACTGAATAATAAATCTAATTTTTAAAAGCTTAACCCTTCTGGAATTCAATTAGTTTTTTAAATTTTAACTGTAACTCATTTAAGATTCAGATTTTAAAAAATAATTAATTTTTGAAAGGTGTTAATCTTTTGTAATTTATTTATTTTCAAAAATTGCAATAATATTCTCTGATTAAAAATTTAAATTTTTGAAAATAATTAAATTTTTATAAGATTTATATCGACTTAGAAAGATGATTAAATTTCAAAAAGTTTTAACTATCTGCAATTCAATTACTTGCAAAAATTGCAACTATAACTGAATAATAAATCAAATTTTAAAAAGTAATTGAATTTTACAAATTTTTTAATCTTCTGAAATTCAATTATTTGCATAAATTAAAACTGTAATTTATTTAAAATACAAATTTTAAAAACCGTTTGATTTTATAAAGTTTTAACCTTCTGAGATTCAATTATTATTATTATTCAATTATAATTATTTTTTTTAAATTACAACTGATTAAATTTGGGATTCAAATTTTTAAAAATGCTTTAACTTATTGTAAGTTTCATATTATGACTGAATTTCAATTATTTTCAAAAAATTGTAACTGCAACTCTTTAAAAGTCGTTATGTTAAAATGCTTAAATTTTTTTGCATTGGTATTTTTTTCTTTATCATATTATGAAGTTTTATAAAACGCATCTTTTAATGTAATTTTATCAAGAGCCTTAACAATGTAAAATTCTAAAGCATTGAAAACTTTAAAAAAGTGATTTTCTTTATTAGTTTTTTTTTGTTTAAGATTGTAAAATGTTGCATCACTTTGATCCACTATCAATTTGATATTTTATTAAGAAAACAAGGCACCGAAAATCAAGATCGAATTTATTAATTTATTTTATTATTTTTGTTTATTAATTTATGTTATTATTTTTGTTTATTAATTTATTTATATTTTTTTATTTATCAAGATCTATTTTTATTGTTAGGAATTCGTTGTCAGTTGATATTTTTAAGTTATCAAAATTACTTACATGTGAGTTATTTTTCTGAGTTGTAATTCTTAATTTTTATTGTTCGAGTATTTAATATTAATAGATGATACTTTGATCCTTATATAGGAAGTGCATTGTGTACATAAAATAAGCACAAAAATGTATCGAACCCAAAATGAATGTAAGGTTAGTAGCTACCTGCTCTTGGCAGATGTTTTTATGTTTCTAGCGATCATATTATAAGTACAACAAGAAACGTTATCAAATATTATAATTTCTTATAAATATTTACAGATCTTCTTGTTAATGTTAATAAGAATTTGGTTTTAGTTCAAAGAAACTATTTTTGAAAGCAAAAAATAGTGTTGCACGTCTAACGACTATTTTCGACGGATCGACAAATTCATGCGCTGTAGAAAATAAATCTTACATTTAGCCTATTTTAAGCCCATTTTAACCCATTTTTGTTTTGATTCTTTTTAAAATGTGCACTTTAAGATGTGCAGTTTTTCTAAAGATATAAAATTTAAACAAAAGACGAATTAAAAGTGTTGTAAAAGTTTTAGGCTTTATTTTTTTTGCATCATCAAAATAACACACAAGTTTTCTAAGAATATCAAATTGAGACGAAAAACATACCAAAATTTTTGATTTGATCCGGTTTTTTTGAAAGTAACGAATGAATTCTAAAATGGATCAAACTATTGCCAAAAATTTGGATCAATTTTCTATTTAATCCACACTTTTAATATCAGTTTATTATAATTTGATTCTATTAAGTTAGTGAACGTTTTTTGTCTCAATTTGTTGTACTTAGAAATCAGAGAAATAAACTGAATTCAAAATGAGTCAGAAAGGTGACAAATAATTACAGGAATTCAATTATTTTCAAAAGTAATAACATTTTTCGCAAAAATTCAATTATATTCAAAAATTTTAAAAAATTCTGGTCATTTCAATTATATTTTTAAAAATAAAAACTTCTTTTCCAAAATTCAATTATGTTCAAATTGTTTTTTGAAATTCTCGTCAAAATTTCAATTATCTTTATAAATAATACAATTCTTCTTCGAAATTTAATTATTTTTAAAAACATTAATAAAATTCTTGGAAAAATTTCACAGGAACTTAATAATTTACAAAATTTTTGAAGAATTTCTTCTAAATGAACCAATTATTTTTATAAATAATAAAATTTTCACAGGAATTCAATTATTTAATAGAAAAAATTTCAAATAATTTTTCGAAAAATATCAATTATTTAAAAAGAATTCTATAAAATTCGTCGCAAGAGTTTAATTATTAAAAAAATTTAACAAAGTTCTTTTTAAGAATTGAATTATTTTTAGAAATAGTAAAATTCTTCAACGAAATTCAATTATTTTTATAAACTTGAATAAAATTCGTTGGAAGAATTAAATATTATTTTCAAAAGTATAAAATTCTTCGCAGAAATTCAATTATGTTCAAAAATTTTTGTCAAAATTTCAATTATCTTTATAAATAATAAAATTCATCAATATTCAATAATTTTAAAAAAAGTTTTTAAATTTTTGTCAAAATTTCCATTTTTGTTATAAATAATACAATTCTTCTTCAAAATTCAAATATATTTAAAAACTTTAATAAAATTCTTGTTAAAATTTCACTGAAATTCTATAATTTATAAAATTTTTAATAAATTTCTTTGAAATAATTCAATTATTTTCATAAATAATCAAATTTCCACATGAGTTCAATTATTTAATATACGAAATTTTATAAAATTTTTTGAAAAATATCAATTATTTAAAAAGATTTTTATTAAATTCGTCGCATGAATCTATTATAAAAAAAAAATTAACAAAGTTCTTTACAAGAATTGAATTATTTTTGTAAATAATAAAATTCTTCACCGAAATTCAATTATTTTAGAAAAATTTTAATAACATTTTTGAAAATTTGTTTAAATTATTTTCATGAATAATAAAACTCATCGCAGGATTTTAATTAGTTTTGGATACAATATTTTAATCAAATTCCTCGAAAAATGTAATTATTTTTAAAAATTTTCTTAAAATTTGTCAAAAGAATTCAATTATTTAAAAATTTATTGATAAAACTCTGTATTCTCGTCAAAATTTCAATTATTGTTATAAAATATAAATAATACAATTCTTCTTCAAAATTCAAATATATTTAAAAACTTGTTGATATAAAATTCTTTATAAGAATTCAATTTTAACAAACATTCAATTATTCAATAAATTATTTATTTTTCAATTTAAATAATTGAATTTTTCTAGAATTTTCTAATAAAAATTTATTAAAAAATGAAATGGCCGAATAATTGATTTTAAATTACAATTTTATTAAATAATTGAATTTTTTGAGAAAATTTACTACTTTTAAAAATAATTGAATTCTTGCGAAGGATTTTATTAGGATTTTTGTTGAAAAATTTCATGGTTATGAATTTTTGAATTTCAAAAAGGTTTGAATTTGAATGTTCTGAAGAATTTTAATTTCTGTGGAAAAATAATAATTAAATACTTATTTAAAAATTTAGTTATTGATGTTTTTGAATAATTTTACAATTAATGAAATTTGTAAATAAATTTAATAGATTTTTTTGAGTATCTAATAATTTTTAGAGTGAATTAGAATATTTTTTATGGTCAGGGAAAAAGTGAGAATTTTGTCTGGAAATCAGGGAAAAATAAAATTAAATATTTGGGGCAACCCTGAATTCGTTGCCATTTGATACTTTTAAGTTAACTCTATGTCAGTTGAAACAATTGATTTTTAGTATACTCTAATTTTTTTTGTACGAAACAAATGAAAAAAAAAACAAATGACATCAATTTTGCTCGAACATGCGCATCACTAATTAAAAAAACCATCAATTTGCAAGTCGATTTTTGTTTTCTTTAGAGAAAGCAACATCCTTTCACACGAATCTCCTGCTGGGAGGGATCCTCCACTCTAGAGGAAGTATACACACATGTGTAGTTTTTCTCCATTCTTTTATATTTCCTTGAGTGAGAGAATGGAGAGAAAAATGCAAGAATCCCCCAATATGAAATAGTGACTGTCAAGAGACATTTATATTTTTCAGTCATATTGAAGCGAAATACACTCCGCAACGTTGAAAAATTTTCAAGGCCAAACACAACCTAGAAAATATATATAGATACACATAGTTTATGACCATATTGGAGAGCAATAAAGCAATTCTCATTACAAGAGAGACTTTTGACCATTTCGGCTTCGCGTATACTGTACTTTTCTCGTTTCTCCCTCTACTTCTTTGTTCATTGTCAAGAATTTCTCTCTTGACCGTCAAAAACTTTTATAAGCACCATGTTTTGACAGTCGGCGGGTTCTGCCTGTTATATTTTACAACCGACTCTCTCTCTCTCTCTCTCTCTCTCTTGGCACAGAAATATTATTACTCCGAGCGTAACCTTCGCTGAATGAAAAAAATCACCTTCACCAAATATTTTAAGAAATATTTTAACAAATATTTTCACTATATTACGTGAACTTGACTTTCGGGTCAATAAAATGTGCAATATATATTTGCGGTTTATGAGACCGAGCTTGGGTACTTTCGGCGAAGAGTATTTTTGTGAGGCTATCCATCTGGACCACAATAATACTAATAAGAATGGATTTTACTGAGACTTGTCCACTAAAGCATAATTTTTACAAATTATATTCGATTTTCCTTGGTGCAAAGTGAAAACAATAAGCTTCTGTGTAAATATAAATATTTTCTATTGTTACCCAATTAGTGATTTTATCTAAAGGTTCCCTATTGTATGGTGCCGTCATTAGAAATAATATTTCTCGACATGTTCCGTAAATATTTTCGACAATATAAAAGAAATGTCAGTGTGAATATTTCTCTCTACCGGTAATTTACTAAATTGATTGTTAATGACTTTTTAATCGATTAAATATTCTAATTTTTCGTGAATAGAATGAGATCATAAATATTATGGAAATATTTGATAAATTTATACACAATGCCTTATTGAAGCGACAATTTGTCACTTTTGTACCTTTTGAGTTGTAAATTTGTAACGATATATCGTTACAAATTTACAACTCAAAAATTCCTTATTTCGTTTTTGTTAAAAAAAATTAATTTTCCCCACAAAGTTTCCTTGGATAATCATAAAAATGATTTGGACAAAAACTTATTTTTGTTTTTCCCAGAATTCCAGACACAATTTTCTACCTTTTTCGATAGGAATATTCCGATTTACTAAAATAAAGGTCAGATACAAGAAAAGTGCACATAATTTACATTTGTAAATATCTTCAATTTTGGAAAACTATTCGAAAGTATTATTGTCTATTTTTTAATATAAATAATTTATCATGTAATATATTTTTTCTCTCTTATTCGCACATTCAAAACTTACGAATTCTAAAAAATTTCAAATCAAAGGATTTCAAAATCCTTCAATTACTAAAAATTAATACACAAATTTTTCGAAAATTAGTAAGATTTTTAAAAGTTAAAATTTGTAATCATTTTCAAATTCAAATACTTTTTGGCATTTGAAACAAAAGATTTTATCAAAATTCAAAGTTTTAAAATTAATTAAAGTTCATAAAGGGTTAAAAGTTAAAACCTTGTGCGTTACAATATTATTTCTGAAAATAACAACTGCAATTTTCTTTAAACTTCAGATTCTAAACAATTTAGTTTTTTTTAAATTTTAATCCTTTAAGAATTGAATTATTTATAAAAATTTTAAATATGCATTTTTATAAAATTGCATGCAATATTTGCAATGCATTTTTTTTCATGTTTTAAAAAATAATTGAATTTCAAAAGGTTAAATACTTTTTGAATTCAATTATTCTTGAGAATTGTAACTTAAACTGATTTAAAATTCAAAATTTTTTAAAATCATTAAATTTCGAAATGTTAAAAACTTTTGGAATTCAATTATTTTCAAAAACGTTCAACTGCAACTGATTAAAAATTTAATTTTTTTAAAATACTTCAATTTTACAAGGTTTTAAGTATCTGGAGTTCAATTATTTTTGAAATTTGCAACTGTAACCGTCTTCAAAATTCAAAGTTTTAAAAACAATTAAATTTTTAAAAGTTAAATCCTCTTGAAATTCAATTATTTATGAAAATTTTAAATATACAATTTTCTGAAATTCTAAATGTTAAAAAATAATTAAATTTTTTAAAAGTTTTATCCTTCTGGAATTGAATTATTCTCATAAATTGCAACTGTAACTGATTTAAACTTTAAATTTTAAAAACTAATTGAATTTTTTAAAGTTTTAACCTTCTGGATTTAAATTCTTTTTAAAAATAAAAACTGTGTAGATAAAAATTCAAATTTTTAACTGTAACTTTGTAAATATCTTTATTTTGGTTAAAATAGTTGAATTTTAGTAAATATTATTTTTTTCAGATTCAAATTTAAAATAATAATTGAACTTAAAACGGTTAAAAACTTTTGTAATTGAATTATTTTTCAATTTTCGCAACTTCAACTGATTGGAAATTTTTAATTTTGAAAATAATTGAACTTTAACATTTTTTTAAAATCTTGAATTTAATTACTTTCAAAAACTGCATTTACAACTAATTCAAAATTCAAATTTTTTTGAAAATAATTGAATTTTCATACGATTTACATCGACTTCAAAAAATAATTTAATTTCAGGTTTTAATTTTTTAGAATTCCACTGTTTTCAAAAATTACGAACATAACTTAATAAAAATAAAGAACTTTTTTAATAATTAAAGTTTGAAGGGTTTTTTTTCTGGTATTTAATTAGTTTCAAAAAATTGTTTATATAGACTGGATTTCAATTATTTTTAAATCATTGTAATAGTAAATCTTTAAAAATCTTTATTTTGTTAAAATAGTTTAATTTTATTAGGTTAAATCTTTTCGGAAATTTGAATAAAAAAAGTAATTGAAATTTTTAAAGAATAATTGAAATTTGAACATTTAAACACTTTTGGAATTCAATTATTTTTCAGATTTGACAGCTAGAATTTATTAAAAAGTCCAATTTTAAAAAGTAATTGAATTTTACAAATTTCCAAAAATTTGGAATTCTATTGTTTTTAAAAGTTTTAAAAGGAATTGTTTAAAAATTTAATTTTTTAAAAATTGAATTGTAAAACTTTTTTAATTTCAGTTAATTAAGATTTATTAAATTTAACTCATTAAAAGTGGAAATTTTAAGAAATTTCAAAAGAAAACCTTTTGAAATTCAATATTTAGAAAATGTCATTTTTTAAAACCTTTGGAAATTCAATTATTTTCCTATTTTTAGCAACTGCAATTGTCTTAAAATTTAATTGAATATGTTATAAGGTTAAATGCTTCTTAAATTCAATTATTTTTTTAAAATCTGCAACTTCAATGGCTTCAAAAATTTTAATATAATTAAAATTTTCACTTCTTTAAAACCATACGAAATTCAATTATTTCTCAAAATTTTGAAAACCCTAACTCTTAACATTTATTTACTGTTAAATAATATTTATGTAAAATAAATTTAATATAGAAACAATAATATAAATATATAAACAATAATAATTCATAATTTTGAAAACTCTGACTCTGAACATTTATTTACTGTTAAATAATATTTATGTAAAATAAATTTAATATATAAACAATAATATAAATGTATAAACAATAATATTGAAAAAGTTGTTTGAAAATCGTATTATTTTAAGATAATTTCTACTGCGTTGTTTTGAAAGTTCAGTTTACGTTACTTTTAATTTTATTTAGAATTTAATTTAATTATTCTTATTGTTGTTAAAATGAAAAAAAAATTCAAGCTTATGTTTTAATATGGAATACAAAAATATTATCTTTTGTTGAAATAAAATATTTACGTTAGAAAATCTTACTTCAACACTTACCTGAAGTGTCTTCTTCCTTCTTTCCAAATGTTCCGCTTTCCGTTTTGATTATTATTATTTAAATTAATATAACTCAAGTTTACGTTAAATAGAATTGAAAATAACTATTTTTTACTAGTGAAAATAGTATAATTTAATCATAATAAAAAAGAAAATATTAAACTTAAATATTTAATTTATTTAAGTTTCTTAAAAAGTGTTTGCAAAAATATTTTTTTAAAATAAATAAAATTTAATTTTACAAATTTTGTAAATAATATTCAATGTTGTTATATAAATAAAAAATGACATAATGGGGAAGAGGAAGGTGTAGGTCCTTTGTACACATATTATGAGACAGTATTTTTATGCAAAAAATTGTAACATTTATTATTTTTTCAAGAATGATAATCTTTTTCATTCCGTATATTTTTTTTTATGTACATATGCGAATATTTAAACATTTGGCGAATTCACGATACTAAATAATATTTACATAATGTGTATCTCTTCATTAATTACAATATACAATTTTTATAGACTATTACAACGAGAGAGGGAGATCACGTCTTACGCTTCTACGCCTACCCAAATATTTACATATTTCTTTCTTTTTTTTTCTTTTAGTACTTTCTATACAATATTTAAAAGATCACTTTTTAGGCCTGTCAATAAAGCCCGAAAACTATATTCTAACATTTGGTTACGAAAAAAATCAGCAAGTTACAATAACTCGTTTCTTTAAATACTGGTATCGAAATTGAGAAATTGAAATACGTTTTGAGACAAAAAAAAATACTTTAAACATTTGTAAAATATTACAAATTTAATTTTTTATTTAACAGTAAATTTTCTAATGTTGGAAAACTGTAATGTTTTCTAATGTTGGAAAACTGTACTGTTTTCTAATGTTGGAAAACTGTAAGGTTTTCTAATGTTGGAAAACTGTAATGTTTTCTAATGTTGGAAATAATTGGCAAAAATTTTGTGGTTTTTTGATCACAAAAATATTTTTTCCCGGGTGAATAAAAAAGGAGTTCTAAAAATCGAAGTACAAAACGGTATTTATTTTTCTCAATGTTAAAGTTGACTGTCACTTTGAAGAACGTTTGTAAACGTATTCGAAAATTTTCTAAACACACATTTCCGCATTTAGGGGATAAAAAAGTTGTAGATTTTGATTATACCCCAAGCTGAGCGTTTTAGTTTGACAAAAATTATGTGACAGTCAATCACCGTGATTTTGATTTGAAAAAAATGACTAAAAAAATTCAGGAAAAATTGGCAAATACATTCTGCATGTGAGCAGGATGTAGGAATTTTTCATTTAATACCTGCGATTCAACTCTGTCGACCAGTGAGGACAGTGATGGGCTTGAGTAGAAGTTGAGGATTGTGTGAGAGGCCCATGGCCTGTTGACTGATGTTGTTGCATATCGAGACTGGTGGCGAGTGCGACGACATTGGCTCGGGACTGCTTCCAGGTGAAGCTGTCGTGGAGGCAGGTTGACTCATTAGAGGTTGATTGAGGTACCGGGGTTGTTGATTGAAGACGGCGGCTTGATGCTGATGAGCGGCCAACGACCTGAGCGTGGTGTAGAAGTCGTATGGGCTGCCCGTCGGCGTGAGGCCGGGAGGCGCAATTCCGGCTGGGTAACCACTGGGTGCTTGGAGGAGCCTTTCCATGGAAAAGGCGCCGTGCGCTGGGGGAGCGGCCGCTGGCAGTGGCTGCGGCTTGCAGGGAATACTCGGCGACGTTGTGGTCACGGCGCCTGGGAGTAGACTCGCCGGATAGCCGGCCGGAGTTGTGTAGGCTGGGTTCACTGAGGTGTAGCCTGCCCTGTGGAGATAGGGCAGGGTGTACAGGGAGCTTGGCCATCCTGGCGGTGCGTATGGGTTCTGGTAGAAACCCCCGAGCACGACACTGCGCTTGAAGGCGGCCAATCTCGATCGCGATGCGGCCGTAGTTCGCCTTCTCAATTTTCCCGTCGTTCCGCCGATGAACACGTCCTCTGAACTTGGGTCCAACATCCAGTAGTTGCCTTTGCCGGGATCGTCGTAGTGCCTTGGGACTTTCACGAAACACTTGTTAAGGGACAAATTGTGCCTTATCGAATTCTGCCAACCTTGTTTATTGTTCTCGTAGTAGGGAAAGTGGCGCATGATGTACTCGTAGATTCCGTTGAGAGTGAGTCTCTTCTCGGGACTCTCCCTGATTGCCATCATGATGAGGGCGTTGTAGCTGAATGGTGGTTTTTCCGACTTTTTCTTCTCCTCGCTGGAGGGATCTTTTTGGGAGCCTGGACTGCAGGTGGAGGAATTCCTGGAGCAGTCGAGTGGAGGTGTTTCGGCGCCGTCACCAGTGACGTCGAGGTCACTGCAATCGTCACTGTCGTCAACATGGTCGACGGGCGAGAGCGATTGGCTGACGGATGGTGCGGGTGTTCCTGCGCAAGCTTCTGGAACAATGCTGCGAATGCTGAAGTTACTTTTGAGAGTAGCTCTGGGTGGTGGCGAAGCCGTCACTGTATGCTGCTCACTTGCACTCTCCATGTTCACCATAGTTTCTTTTTTTTAATAACACTGAATTCAAAATATTCCACGAACACTTTAATCACTTCTCACAAGAATGTTGTTCATTAAGTCTCTTTTCTGAGATTCACGAGAAATGGGAAACACTTTTTTTTATAAGTCCAACACGAGAGAGTTGTTGAAAAGTCTGTGGACGGTCAACTGCGACTGACGAAGCGATACGTCGGACCAGCCGCACAGATCTGAGCATTCCCCACCAAGCGCCGGTGTTTATAGCTTCACTTAGGCTCCACCCCCGGAGTGAGTTGGTTGCGCCTGTTGGGCGGACGGCAGCCAATGGTGTTTGTTGTAGGACACTCACCCCCACTCCAATTTGTGGGAAGTTTATACATGTTATTGTGTCGAAGCAATGCATGGAAGCGGGGCAAAATATTTGTGATGATTTCATGGAAACGTTGGAATGAAAATGTTGAGGTGGACATAGTGTTGCGAATCTGAGAAATGGGATTTTGTAAATACTTTGAGAGAAACTATATTAAACATAAACTTCGTTAGGTATACATTTTGAAAGCTCCGAAACGTGATTTCAACTTGCAATATGTTTTCTTTTTTTCAAAATATTAGAAAGCGTTTCTAAACTATCATATAGAATTTTTTGACTGTTGAACCCAAATAACAAATGTTCGGTTTTTGAATTAGATTTTTTTTTCTATTCAAACGAATGTAGTTTATTTCAAAATCGTCTGTGGACTAAAACTATATTTTTTACAAAATTTTATCAGTTTTGATTAACATTTCTAAACTTTTATCCGGTTTTAAGAATAAAATAGTCTAATTTTCTATTATTTTGTTTCTTTTTCCATCTACACGGAAAAAAAAAGTCCATCAATCATTAATAGACTAGTATATTACTTTGAGACGGGACACAAAATCATTGAATGGATAACATACTTGGAGTCACAATATATAAAACTCGTTCACTAAAATTTAGAAAACTGTCTATTAAATTTTCCATGACTATCAAAAGCATTCAAAAAATTCAACTTATTCTTTCAGAATTATCCCTAATTTTAGACACTATTTGGTACAGAATAAACACATTTTTTCGTTGCACAGTTCCGATATTTTATTTACACTCTTAGACGCTTTAGACCAATACATTTTCGCACTTATAATAACTACACGTAGAAACGCACACTTATAACACTTTAAGTTTAGAAGCGAACTGTTCTTATATACCAAATAACAAAATTTTTCACAACTTGTGAGAAATGATTTTGCACTAATAACTACTTTTTAATTAGCGAGAAATATAAAAGAAAATATATTTTCATCGAGGTCAATTTCTAGACGCAATCAAACTGCAAATTATTAGTTAAGTTAAATATTCACATTACACATAATAGTATATAGGGATTTGTATAGCAGACAGCAAAAACACATGGACTATAGAGAAACCGGAAGAAATGCGCATCGGTACACTGCGCAACAATGCGCTGGTGAAGAGCACCGATTTAGACTACGAGTCAACTAACGTTTCACAAACTTTACTAATGATTCGTAAACATTCAAACATCCATTGATATAATAATTCACCATTAAATCTAAAACAATTGATCACATACTGGCATTCTAATCATTCCATGACTCTTTTTTAATACTTCAATGATGTTTTTCAATTGTTAAGTGAAGTTAAGTAACCATCAACGGAAAAAGAGTCCCGTCTCAAAGTAATATACTAATCCATTAATGGTTGATGGACTTTTTTTTTCCGTGTAGATTTAAAAATTTTGTTTTCTTCTGCCAAGTATATAATGATATTCTTAACTATCTTCTTGAAAATCAAAATCCAATTCAATTTTTTAATCATTTTTAGTGACATTTGACAGATTTTTATTTTTTTTTCCTCAAGGTTTGAATCAGTCAAACTTCGCTTTACGTCGCAACTGAAAATTTGAAATCACTGACATATCCGTAAAGAATAATTGAAAATTCAATTTTTTAATACTTATTTTACAGTTAAATTTCACTGATTAAAATCGTGAGGATAAAATCAGTCAAATTTATGTTGGAAAAAAACCCTAAAAATCTTTCATAAAATTTTTCAACTATATACTTTTAAGTAAATTTTAGTAACATACAGAAAAGAAGAAGTGTTATTTTAACTGTTTATAGTATTTCTTCGGCTTTTTTCAAATGAAATTCAAAAACAGTTTTTTTGAAAATATCCAATTGTGGTACTAAAATGTTAAAATTTCATTGTTAAAATTTCATATTAAATTGTAAGCAACTTGATACATATTTTAGTATCAATTTTGAAATACTTTCAAGAAAACTGTGACTACAAAAAAAAATGAGTCTCTTGTTTTAGGTCTAATTTTGACTATAAAAAACTTACATATCAATTTAAATATTGACTTAATTCGTAATATTAAAAATAGTAGTAATAACAGTAATAGTAATAATAGTAATAATAGTGGTAGTAGAAAAAATAATGGTAATAATACTATAGCAGTAGTAATAATAATAGTAGTAGAAATAGTATTAATAGTAGGAATACTATTAATAGTAGTACTAATAATACTCTCTAAATTTGAATTAGTGAAAATGTTTACTAATTGGAATTAGTGACTGACTTTTTGATTTTGAATTAGTAAATTTTACTAATAAATTAGTAGAAATTACTATTTATTAGTGAACTTTACTGATTCAAAAGCAAAAAGTCAGCCACTAATTCGAATTAGTAAACATTTTTACTAATTCAGATTTAGGGAGTAATAGTAGTAGTAATAATAGTAATAGTAGTAGAAATAATAATAGTACTAGTACTAATAGTACTAGTAATAACATTATTAGTAGTAGAAATAATATTACTAATAGTAAATTTAGAATTAATGGTAGTGGTAATAATATTATATAATAGTAATAGTAGTAGAAATAATAATAGTAGTAGTACTAATAGTAGTAGTAGTAGTAGTAGTAGTAATAATAATAATAATAGTAGTACTAGGAAAAAGAATAGTAGAAGTAATAATATTAATAGTAGTAGTAGTAATAATAATAGTAGTAGAAATAGTATTAATAGTAGTAGTAATAATAAAAATAGTAGTAATAATAAAAATAGTAGTAAGAATAAAAATAGTAGTAATATTAAAAATAGTAGTAAGAATTTTAATAGTAGAAAAAACACTAGTAACAGTTGTAGTAACATAATAGTAAATACTATAATTCACAGTTTTTCTCTATAAGAATATCATAAATTGAGTCGAAAAATGAACAAAAAAAAAGTGTTGCGAAGAAATAACACACATAGAAAATCGGTGAGAAAATTCTTGCAATGTTTGTTATAATACATTTATAATAGTTGAATGTATATATCTATGTATAAAGAATGATAATGATTATTAGGAAGCGGCACGTGCAGAGTCTTAAGGCGACTCACCTGGCGCCGCCTAGTGGGAGGAGTTTCCTCGTGTTTGTACCCAATGTTGACAGCTGACATTGTAAACAGAAGTCTGGCTCATACCCGTTTGGAAAAGTGGGGAGCGCAGTCGCAATGGCAACTACCAGTGCAAACAAATCAAGATCTCCTCGTTACCATGGCGCCCTATACGCCCTCTTTTTCTCACCGCATACATTTATACCTTTTTATACTTTACACATCATTTTTTTTTCCTTCTTCTTCTTCTTCTTCTTCTTCTGTTTTTGTTAAATCCATCATAATATGGAATAAGTAATCAACAAACAATTTAACAGAAAAAAATTGTTTTTTCTGGTAGTTTTTTGCAGTTAGTTACTTTTAATTATTACTTTTATTAAATTAATTAATTAATTATTTTGTATTATTCTTTTTTATTACTTTTACTATGTTAAAAAAAATCTTCTCCTGGAACAACTACTAATTTCACTATATTAGCGAAATTTTTAGTTATTTCAGCGGATACTTTCGCTATTTCAACGAATACTTTCGTTATTTTAGCGAAAGTTATCGCTGCTCCAGTTAAAGGTTTTTTTTGTATTATTATTATTATATTATTATTAATATTATTTTTATTATTATTATTATCATTATTATTATTATTACCTACACTGTAAAAAAAAATTCGAAATTAGAGCTAATTTCGGTATTAAAATAGAACAAAATTACGATTTAATACCAAAATTGGTTCTAAATTAGTACTTTTCTTTTTACAGTGTATTGGTATTATTATTACTGTTATTATTATTAATTTTAATTATTTCTTTTACCCTCTAAATTTGAATTAGCAAAAACATTTACTAATTTGAATTAGTGACTTACACTTTTTGCTTTTGAATTAGTAAACTTGACTAAGAAATTAGTAAAAATGACTATTTATTAGTAAAATTTACTAATTGAAAAGCAAAAAGTCAGTCACTAATTCAAATTAGTAAACATTTTTACAAATTCAAATTTAGAGAGTAGAATAAATGGCATTTTTTTAATTTTATAAAAAAAGGTGACTTTTTATGAAATACTTAAAGAAAAGGTGACATTTTATGAAATATATACTTAAAGAAAAACTGTCTGTTTATGACTTTTAGAAAACATATTATTAATACTTTTCGAAAGAAAGAAAATTTACTTAATTCAACAAAAATTTATTTTCTTTGTGAATGTAAAAAATGAAATTTTCGTTTTTTCTTTAAAAAATCATATTTCTTCTGAATAATATTCGAAAAAGGCTGAGTACTGTCAAAGCTCTATGCGTTTCACTGAAAAGAGCGGCGGACTCAAAATGAGTATAGCGCAGGTAGTTATAAGTTGCAGCTATAATGATACTCTTAGATGGCGCCACGTACTGTGGCAACAAAAATAAAACTCTAGTTTTTTTCCTATATATAATATACTCAATAAGTTAAAAACTTGTAAATATTAAAATTAAAAGTTTGAATTGTGAAAAATTTAAACTTTGGGTAAATTATGCGACGAACTATCGAAAAAATTAATTTTTAAAAATATTTTTAAACTAAAAAGGCAAATAAAAGGGAACCTTGGGAGGAAAAAATGTTTCTTCATATAATTTCAAACTACTACACGGTAAAAAATTTGACGAATTTTTCCTGAGTTTTCTTGTGGAATATTCCAGAAATTATAAATGAGGAAAAGTATTTTTGAATATCCGTATTTTTATACTATACGATTTTTTCCGTAATTTATAGTAAAATTTTCTTCAAATTAGTGAAATTTTCTACAAACTTGCGAGGAAAAGTGATAAAATATTAGAAAATTTTAAAGTCATAAAATAATAAAAATTTCGATAAATAGAAAAATTTGTATAAAATTTCAAGGGATTTCCACATTTATAATATTATAATACATAGTAAGAAAATGACATTTTATGAAATCTTTGTGGAATTTACCTGAAATTAGTGAATTACTGATTTCTAATTCAATAATTGTTAACACAGTAATTTTTAATCAAATAATTGTTAGCACAGTAATTTTTAATTCAATAATTCTTAAATTAATAATTTTTAATCCAATAATTCTTAAATTAATAAATTTTTATTCAATAATTCTTAACTTAATAAATTTTTATTCAATAATTTTTTACAAAATGCATAATTATTTACTAAAATAAAGCAAAAAATTTTTTTGAATCAAGTATTTGATTATCCAATATGAATAAAATTTAATTAATCGACACCAGTACTTATTTTTATAACTAAAAAATACTCAAATACATCCTACACTGAAAAAAAAATTATTTGATTCAAATAACCGA
The DNA here is from genome assembly GCA_032873175.1 of Leptopilina drosophilae. NCBI lineage: Eukaryota > Metazoa > Arthropoda > Insecta > Hymenoptera > Figitidae > Leptopilina > Leptopilina drosophilae. The sequence goes on from CM065482.1 coordinate 3,021,544, forward strand.
TTATTTGTCTATAATCAAATAAATATTTACTTGAATCAAATAAATTGTATTTGGATAAAATATTTCAGTATTTTAAGCAAATACTAATTAATTGATTCAAATAAATATTTATTTGATTATAGACAAATAATCGGTTATTTGAATCAAATAATTTTTTTTTCAGTGTGAAAAAAATTTTTATTAATATAGGATTTTTCATATTTTTCATAGGCCCCTTTTTTTGTATTAAAAATAAAATTTTTCTTTAAATGAATAAAGGCGCTTTTGATTCAAAGAAATTTTATTCCTTTAAACAACTTTTCTTCCAATTAAACAAATTTTTATTGACTTTAAATTTTCTTTAGTTTCAAAAAAATTCTCTTAAACGCAAAAAATAAAATTCACAAACAAAATAAATTTTTGTTGAATTAGGTAAATTTTCTTTGAATCAGAGAAAAATTAATTTTCATTCGGAAAGAATAAATCTGAAATTTATTATTTGGAAGCAAAAAAATTCTGATATTTGTTTTAAACCCAAACACAGAAAAAAGATTTTAATATAATAATTCAAAAAATCAGATTCTTAGATATTTTTGTAACATTCAAATTAGATTTTTGTTTAAAAAAGAAAAGTTTCGATTTAGAAAAATTTCTTTAATATAAACAACTATTTTAATCTATTAAAATTCAAAGCTTGGTCCGCGATAAAAATAATTTTAAAAAATATAATTTTTTGAAAAGTTGTGACATTTGCTCAATAACATAAAGATTTTTTCCTTTCATTCAAATAAAAGATTTCTCAAAATTAACCAGTGGTTAATAATTTAACAATTAAGAAAGATAACAAAAAAAAGTAAGGGAATAATTTACTTAAATCAAAATTTTTTCTATCATCCTGATATTCCAAATTAATTGAAGTTTATAAAAGATAATTGCTTTTACAATTTTCATAACACAAATCAACTTCATAAGGTTTAAATTTGAATTTTTATATTTCAATTTTAAATTAATTTCATTAAAAATTTTATTTTAAAAAATTTAGTTTTTTGGAAAATTTAAAACAGTCTAGTTCTTGTGAAATTAGTTAAATTTTTTAATATGTATTTAGTTACTTACTAAATATAATGAAATTATAAAAAAATTTAAGTTGAATGTACTTATAAAAAAATTTAATGTAAGTTACAAACGATTGTATAGAAATTCAATTATTTACAAGAATTTCAATAAAATTTTTTGGAAAATTAAATTATTTTCTTAGATACAAGAGTGTTCATCACAAGAATTTAATCGTTTTTAAAATTATGCAGAAAATGCAGAAATTTCTTTAAAACAAAAATTCTTGAAAAAATTTTTTTGGCTATACATATAATTTAACAATGAAACCAAACTCCGTACGCTGGCGCAATTTTATTTAATTTTATTATTAAAATTGTAATTTTTATTCCTTAGTTTAAATATTCGTCAAGTTTTTTTTAATTAAATTAATTTTTTTTTAAATTTCTTCGTATGTATATAGTCTATTGAAAATGCAATTATTTTTCAATTTGTCGACAAACTGATCTTATTATAGTTGACCTGTTTTATTTGTTGCTCTACCTAAAAGCTTTTCATTCATTTTCTAACACACTTCCAAGTGCCAAAAATCCACAAAATATACAAACATATAGTAAAATTCTGCAACAATTTCAATGAAAATTAGTTTAACATTAAGATTTTCTAGCCACTGGTATAGAAAAAAATAAAAATCAACTAGAAAGAAAATAAACAAGTCAAGCTAAATGATATATTCTTATGACCAAAGTCATCAGCGTCAGTGCAAGAATATAAATAAATTATAAGTAAATTATTGCCTTAATGGAATTTCCGCCCATCACATACTTTCAACTTCAAGTGGACTAATTTTTTTTCCCCGGTTTTTCCGAGGCTGCGATGGGGAAAATCCTGACCGCCTCTGATTCGCCATCCGAAGCATCATTGTCTCCAAATGTTATTCCCTCGTCCCTTATATTCTTACATAGACATTAAATTTGAATTCAACAATAAAGAAAGATTAAAATATCATTTTGTCTCCCTTCTTAGAAATATGCGTGTTTCATTGAAAACAGAAATTGAAAATAGGAATTGAAAATAGGAATTGAAAACATTATTGTCTACCCAAAAATTGTATATATCAGTCTGGCGTACCGTGCAGTCTGTAAACTATGAAAATTTACCACAATCCCTAAAACAAACATAAACTACAAAGAGTTGAAAATCTCAAAGTGTTCCTTTAATACCCACAACAGTTATATTAATACCATTGTGTGCGCGTGTATAATAAAATACCCGAACAATCACAAAAGAAAGAGGAGGGTACTTTTTCACGAAAGAATTCCAAAAGACTCGAACTGAAGAACGGGTTGTAATGTGTCATATAATCTTGTAATTGCATTTTTGGGGGAAAAAAGAAGGTTCATTTACAGCACTGCCTAATATCCTTTACCTATTAGATATTATTTCTCAAAGATATATATAATTCAACGGTGATTTGTGGTTTGTCATAATATATGCAAATTTTGTGGTTGTGAACAATTGCTTCTAAAACCACAAATCTTGTTGTATTGCGGTTTCATATTTTATAACATTGTCTCAAAAATGATATGCTAAAATTCAATGTACTGATATTTCCTAACGCGAGTAATTTGTATGCTAAATTACGAACCATACACTTTTATGACTATGTTGTATAGGTGTACTTCAAATCTGTAGGGTTCCTCATTAACTAAGTCCTAAAACTATTGAATTTACAAGTAAAATAAGTATAAGTGTGGTATTGATTTTAAAATTGGAATCAGAAGGTTTAGATATATTATTGGTGCGAGGGACGAAAATATATTCATTATTCTTTCTAAACAATGCGGTGAGGAAAAAATTTATTTAGGTCAAATAAAATTTAATTGATCCAATTGATGTTCTTTTGTCTGTTGGTCATTAAGTTTATTGTAGGAGCAAGTATTTACTTGACTTGGAACATTTATTTTGTCGTACAGGTCAATAAATATAGTGTAATTTGTGTCAAAAGAATTATTCAAATAATAGGTAAATTTTATTATAGATAATTGGAACAAATAAACGATGGTACGTAAATCAAGTAGGGAAAATATTTGATTGAATAACTTTTAATCTCCATAATTTCTAATTTAATAATTTTAACACAGTGATTTTTAATTGGATAATTTTTGACACAATAAATTTTTAATTCAATAATTTTTGACTCAGTAAATTTTTAATTCAATAATTTTTGACTCATTATCAGTACGTTTTTAGTTCAATAATTTTTGACTCACTACATCTTTAATTCAATAATTTTTGACTCAGTAAATTTTTAATTCAATAATTTTTGACTCAGTACGTTTTTAGTTCAACAATTTTTGAATCAGAACATTTTTAATTCAATAATTTTTCGACTCAGTAAATTCTAAGTTCAATAATTTTTGACTCATTATCAATAAATTTTTAATTCAATAATTTTTGACTCATTATCAGTAAATTTTTAGTTCAATAATTTTTTACTCATTATCAGTAAATTTTTAATTCAATAGTTTTTGACTCAGTATATCTTTAAAACAATAATTTTTGAATCAGTAAATTTTTAATTCAATAATTTTTGACTCATTATCAGTACGTTTTTAGTTCAATAATTTTTGACTCACTACATCTTTAATTCAATAATTTTTGACTCAGTAAGTTTTTAATTCAATAATTTTTGACTCAGTACATCTTTAATTCAATAATTTTTGACACAGTAAATTTTTAATTCAATAATTTTTGACTCAGTACGTTTTTAGTTCAACAATTTTTGAATCAGTACATTTTTAATTCAATAATTTTTGAATCAGTAAATTTTTAATTCAATAATTTTTGACTCATTATCAATAAATTTTTAATTCAATAATTTTTGACTCATTATCAGTAAATTTTTAGTTCAATAATTTTTTACTCATTATCAGTAAATTTTTAATTCAATAGTTTTTGACTCAGTATATCTTTAAAACAATAATTTTTGAATCAGTAAATTTTTAATTCAATAATTTTTGACTCATTATCAGTACGTTTTTAGTTCAATAATTTTTGACTCAGTAAATTTTTAATTAAATAATTTTTGACTCAGTACATCTTTAATTCAATAATTTTTGACTCTGTAAAGTTTTAATTCAATAATTTTTGACTCAGTACGTTTTTAGTTCAATAATTTTTGACTCACTACATCTTTAATTCAATAATTTTTGACTCAGTAAATTTTTAATTCAATAATTTTTGACTCAGTACGTTTTTAGTTCAACAATTTTTGAATCAGTACATTTTTAATTCAATAATTTTTGAATCAGTAAATTTTTAATTCAATAATTTTTGACTCATTATCAATAAATTTTTAATTCAATAATTTTTGACTCATTATCAGTAAATTTTTAGTTCAATAATTTTTTACTCATTATCAGTAAATTTTTAATTCAATAGTTTTTGACTCAGTATATCTTTAAAACAATAATTTTTGAATCAGTAAATTTTTAATTCAATAATTTTTGACTCATTATCAGTACGTTTTTAGTTCAATAATTTTTGACTCAGTAAATTTTTAATTAAATAATTTTTGACTCAGTACATCTTTAATTCAATAATTTTTGACTCTGTAAAGTTTTAATTCAATAATTTTTGACTCAGTACGTTTTTAGTTCAACAATTTTTGAATCAGTACATTTTTAATTCAATACTTTTTGACTCAGTACATCTTTAATACAATAATTTTTGACTCAATAAATTTTTAATTCAATAATTTTTGACTCATTATCGGTAAATTTTTAGTTCAATAATTTTTGACTCATTATCAGTAAATTTTTGGTTCAATAATTTTTTACCCAGTACATATTTAATTCAATGATTTTTGACTCAGTAAATTTTTAGTTCAATAATTTTTGACTCGGTAAAGTTTTAAATCAATAATTTTCAATTCAATAATTTGTAATTCAATTTTTAAATCAATCATTTTTAAATCCTGCATTTTTTAATTGCATTTTACTAATTCTTAGTAGAATTATTATTCTACTAAGAATGAGTAAAATTTCACTAAAATTTGTGTGAAATAAATAAATATAATCAAATTACTATTTGAGTTAAATAAATTAATTTATGAGATTTATTTATTAGATTAAAATAATTATTTACTTGATTCAAGTCGAAGCAAATAAAAATAAATAAAACCAAATAAAAATTAGTTGACCAAAGAAAAATAGTTAAAAAAAGTAAATATGTTTCAAATAATTTAAATTAATTGAATAAAAATATAAAAAGAATAAAATATAGTTTCAAATACATTATTCTTCGTGTTAAATAAATTAATGTATTACAATGAAATAATTATTTACTTCATTCAAGTCTTTGAATCAACTAAAAATAAAGAAAACCAAATAAAATTTTGTTGCCAAAAAAAGTAAATATTTTTGAAGAATTTAAATTAATTGAATAAAATGAATAAAATATAGTTTCAAATAAATTATTATTTGTGTTAAGTAAATTAATTTATTACAATAAAATAATTATTTACTTCAATCAAGTCTTTGAATCAATTAAAATTAAAGAAAACCACATAGAAATTAGTTGATCAAAATAAAATAGTTAAAAAGTAAATATTTTGCAAGAATTTAAATTAATTGAATAAAATGAATAAAATATAGTTTCAAATAAATTATTATTTGTTTTAAATAAATTAATTTGTTACAATAAAATAATTATCTACTGGATTCAAGTCTTTGAATCAACTGAAAATATACAAAAAACCAAATAAAAACAATTTGACCAAAAAAATAGTAAAAAAAAAAGTAAATATTTTCCAAGAATTTAAATTAATTGAATAAAATATAATTTTTTTTCCAATAAAAAATTCTCGAAAGGAAAAGAAATAAAAGTTTAGTCTCGAATTGTTTTTTTAACGTATTATACATAGTCAACAATCCATATGCACACACGCCTACCAAAACAAGAACAAAAGAGCAATAAATCATCGATATACGATCTCACTACTTTGACTTTTTACCCTCAAAGATTTAATCTCGAAGCAGTAGCGTCTAACAATGCTGAAAATTGCTTTGTCGGCAGCTAATTTTAAAGAAACGTTCACTAAAAGTTGAAAACTTAAAAATTAACGTGTTAGAATATAGGATATGAAAAACTTGTTGTTTGTAAAACGATTTATCTTCAAAAAAAAAAAAAAAAAAAAAAACAAAGTGGGCCTTATATATTCCTAAAGTAAGATAACTCTGAATTATTAACTTTATTTTTAAACGTTTGGCTTATGGGTTTTGAAATAATGGTTATAAAATCGTTTTATAATCAGATACATTTGTAATTTACAGATTTTTATTTTTTTTTTATTCAGTTAAAATCCTTCTGCTATTATTATTATTATTATTATTATTATTATTATTATTATTATTATTATTATTATTACTATTATTATTATTACTATTATTATTCTAATATTATTTTATTATTATTATTATTATTATTGTTATTATTACACTGAAAAAAAAATTTATTTGATTCAAATAACCGATTATTTGACTATTATCAAATTAATATTTGTACTTAAATCAAATAATTTTTATTTGAATCAATTAAATAATATTTGAAACAATTAAATAATATTTGCTTCAAATACTGAAATATTTGCTTCAAATACTGAAATTTTTGCTTTAAATACTGAAATATTTGATTGAAATAAAAATTATTTGATTTAAGTAAATATTTATTTGATAATAGTCAAATAATTGGTTATTTGAATGAAATAAATTTTTTCTCAGTGTACTATTAATATTCTAATATTATCTTATTATTATTTTTATTGTTATTATTACTATTATTATTCTAATATTATATTATTATTACACGAAGAAAAATCTTTACCTGAAACAACTATAAAATTCACTATATTAACGAAATTTTTAGTGAATGCAACGAATACTTTCGCTATTTCAACGAAAGTTATCGCTATTCCAGTTGAAGGTTCTTTCCTTGTATTATTATTATTATTATTCGGATTATTATTATCATTATTACTATTATTAGTCGATAAGGCCAATTAATTGAATATTAAATATTATACACATTAAGGATCAATGAAATCATCAAAATATGTCAACTATTATTATTATCATTATTATTATTATTATTATTATTATTATTATTATTATTATTACTATTATTATTATTATTATTGTTATTGTTGTTATTGTTATTATAATAATTATTATTATTTTTGTTGTTATTATAATAATTATTATTATTATTATTTTTGTTGTTGTTATATTAAAAAAATTATTCACGAATTATTCGTCGACGATAAATGCATGGCGGAAGGAAGTATAATATAGTCTACATTGTATTTTTCTCACGAACATTGTGATGGATTTTTTGGACGAAAAAGGAAACACAAGATTTGACAGATGTAAGGGTGAAGAAATCGGTATAAAATGAGACAATGCGGGAAATAGATTATCGATGGCCTGCTATCTTTATATTTATTGTCGAAGGACAGGGACTTGTTATTTTTTTCCATGGGACTTGCCGCCAAGGGAAAAAGCGGCCTTCGTTTGTGAAAAACCATTTCTTTATATTATATGTATATATTATATGCGCGTCTATACTAGACCCCCCAAAGTGAAAGTGTCGTCACTGCATAGTGAGAGAGAGAGCAATGAGATGTCTTCTTTAAGATTATATTGAAAACGTCTTCTTTAACATCATTCATTGCGACTTTCGACTTATGTACACGAGCAAAATACATTGTATATAATGTATAATATGATACATCATCAAAACCGTAACTAATAGAATTAAAAATTTTTTTTTAAATTTTCCGAAAATCTTAATTTATTGAAATGTCACGGTCAACGATTGCTTTTAATTTCTGTTTAATGTATTTAATTTAATGTATTGATTTAATGTATTATTTAATGTATTATTTAATGTATTATTTAATGTATTATTTAAAGTATTAATTTAATTTATTATTTAATGTATTATTTAATATATTATTTAATGTATTAATTTAATGTATTATTTAATGTATTACAGTCGACTTTCAATTCATGTAAAAAATTTCTATTTATCGAAGATTTTATTTATTTGCTTGTTTTTTAGTATCAAAACATTCTTTTAGGTTAATTGTACGAAGCCTATAATGGAAAGAGAAAAAAAGGTTTTTTTTAATATTTCTAAATTTTCTTGTCAAAGTTTTCATTTTTAGGCAAACCATGGAAAGAAAAATAAAATCTGTATTTTGTATAAAAAACATTTAATTTGAAATTTATTACTTTTTGAATTTTTATTTTTTCTCAAAAATTGATAGATTTTTAAATCCATACTTAATTTTGTAGAAAATATGTTTTTGAATCCACAAAAAAATTGCGGAATAAAAAATTAAATATTTACAAAAGTTTTAGCATTTAAAAAATAGTTTTCAGGTAAGGAAGTTAAAAAATTTGATTATTTTTAAAATTTTATTTTTCGAAAACTCAATTTGTTTTTTCCAACTACTTTCAGAACATAAACTTTTTATGAAACCAAATGTTTTAGTGATAAAAACAAAATTCAATAAAACATTTTGTTTTAAAGAGTTAGTTATTAATTAATTAATTCTGAAGTTAGTTCGAAAAAAATGAGTTTTGGAAAAAATGAGCACAATAAAATTTAATAATAATCATATTTTTTAAAATTGTTGACTTGAAAAAACTATTTTTTTTAAATACTAAAACTTTTGTAAATATTAACTTTTTCATTGGGCAATTTTGTTATGGATACAAAAACATATTTTCTATACAAAATTACAAAATTATTATGGATTTAAAAATCTATCAATTTTGAGAAAAAATAAAAATTCAAAAAGGGTGGGAATAATTTCTGATCAATTTTCTTTTATGACCATTGAACTCCATTTCATTAAACATGCAATTTTTATTCCATAAATGGCATTTAACATGGTATCCATTTGACAAAAATTTCCTTAAACATAAAATTTATTTAACATATATGTCATTTGACACAAAACAAATGCAAGATATATTTTATTTGATACCAAAATCTTTTAGTATAATTTCCATTTTAAAGTCAAAATACAATTGATTTGACATTTATGTCACATGAAAATCACTTGACGTACTTTACAATTAGCATAAATTTTATTTAGCAGATAATTCATGTGAGGTAAAGTTTGTTTTAAATATGTCATTTGACATAATAATTTAGTGAATTTAATGTCAAATGAGAATTACGTTAAATAAATATACATTTCATTTGGTATAAATTTATACCAAATGAAATGTATATGTAAAGTAAATTTTACTTTGTATGAGAATTATGTTAAATTGGATTTTATACCAAATGAAATTTAAATCGAGTGAATTTTATGTTAAATAAGAATTATGTTAAATGATATTTACGTTAAATGAAATTTATGTCAGGTGAATTTTATGTTAAATTATTATTTATGTCAAATGGATATTGTATGTTAAATGAGAATTATGTTAAATGACTTTTATGCCAAATAAAATTGTTGTCAAATAAATTCCACGTGAAATAAATTTCATAACAAGTAAAATTTACGTAAAATGAATTTTTTGTCAAAAGTTAAATGAATTTTTTGTAAAAAGTTAAATGTTAAATTATTATTTATGTCAAATAGATTGTATGTTAAATGAGAATTATGTTAAATGACTTTTATGCCAAATAAAATTGTTGTCAAATAAATTCCACGTGAAATAAATTTCATAACAAGTAAAATTTACGTAAAATGAATTTTTTGTCAAAAGTTAAATGAATTTTTTGTAAAAAGTTAAATGTTAAATTATTATTTATGTCAAATGGATTGTATGTTAAATGAGAATTATGTTAAATGACTTTTAAGACAAATAAAATTGTTGGCAAATAAATTCCATGTAAAAAATAAATTTTATAATAATTAAAATTTACATTAAATGTATTTTTTGTCAAAAGTTAAATGATTTTTTTGTAAAAAGTTAAATGTTAAATTATTATTTATGTCAAATGGATTGTATGTCAAATGGATTGTATGTTAAATGAGAATTATGTTAGATATGACTTTTATGCCAAATAAAATTGTTGTCAAATAAAATTGTTGTTAAATAAACTCCACGTGAAATAAATTTCATAAAAATTAAAATTTACGTTAAATGTATTTTTTGTCAAAAGTTAAATGAATTTTTTGTAAAAAGTTAAATGTTAAATGATTTTTATGTTAAAAGAAATTTATGTTACATGATTTTTATGTCAAATAAAATATATGTTAAGTGAATTTTATGACAAAGGATATTTTTTTTGTGCAATGAAATTCATGACAAATAATGATTTGTTTTATGTTAATTTTAAGTTAAGTGGTTTTATATCAATGAACTATTTTGTAAAAAAAAGTTTTTGGAAATAAGCATGAGCCTCAAAATTTTTTGCGCATAGTTTAAAAACAAAAAAAGCTTCTCCTCATGGAGAAGAAAATTTGAAAATGAATAATTTTTTTATTCGTACAGTTTGCCATATATACTTTGTCCATAGTTTTTAAAAATATGAAAGAAACAATTTTTCCCCTCGCATGCGGTTTCTATGAACAAATAGAATAAAAATGCTTTGAAAATAAAAAAGATTCGAAATTCAAGATCAACGGAAGTGAAAAGTAATAATTAAGGAATTTTTCAAGAATTCTAAACGTTCCTTTTTTCACTATTCTTTTATTTAAAATCCAAGAATAATTGAAATGTCTGGCCAGGCGTGTCGAATCACAGGTCCAGAACACTCATTACATGATTATCGTAGGGAGCTCGCCGCATTTGCCACACCCCACTTCCAAACTCCAGGACATCTTCAACGTTTTTTTTTCTCTCTTTCTTTTTTCTTTTTTTTCTTTGCCTCTCTCACACGCACACACACACCATATATCGTCCCGCATATCCGCACTCGTTTTTCCCATTTTCCAGAGCGATTTTTTTCCTTTTTGTCAATCCAAAGGCCCAACACACAGGAGCCATTAATTCATTCCTTCGTCACGCTACTTTTGCAAGCCATTTTCACCCGGAGCTTTTTGCAGGGACCAGGTATTCGGATTGGACCAACAAACGAGCCTATTTGCTCAACAAAACGTGTCTTGTTTCGGAACGAAACGCGTATATATAGAATGCCTCGTTTCTAAAAGAAAAACTGGACAAAGCGAAGGTGAATTTTTCAAAAATATGTGCATGATGAAAGAGAGGGGAGAGAATGTCTTTATGAAACGTGTTTGTTATGTATTGAAAATTCACAAGCTTGGGGGGGATAAATTCAATTTTACACATATTGCCCTCTGTAATGGCAGTGTTTGATTAATTCCACGCAGCGCTGATTTCTTCATTCAGGGATAATAGAAGCCAATTTTCACTGATTCTGGAAATAAAAAGTAGGCTTGTAATTTTGCAGCTGAAATAATGAAGAAGATATTTTTTTCTTCCCATGGTTCGACATACTTCGTTTAAAATAAAAAATATTTAAAAAATATTTTTATCTTTTTTTTAAACTATAAAAATAAAAAAAAAAGATAAAAATATTTTTTCTTCGTTTCGCCGCATACTTTACTCATTTTTTCGAAAATATAAGAAAAAAAAACATTTTCTCCATTATTTCTATACCCTTTGGCGATAATTTAAAAATAGGAAGAAAAAATATTTTATCATGTAATTTTTTTTAATCACAAAAAGATTACCATTAGAAATATAAACAAGAGAATTAGCAATAAAACAAGAGAAGGGTACACCTATATTTTCGCAACTATGCGAAGAAAATATTTTAAATATTAAATAAAATTATTTTTAAAGTAATTTTTTGAGACAAATTCAATGGTCGCATAAAAGAAAACTAATCAGAAATTATTTTCATCCTTTTTGAATTTTTATTTTTTCTAAAAACTATATGATAGACTTTGAAATCCATACGTAATTTTGTAGAAATTATGTTTTTGCATCCATAAAAAAATTGTCCAATGAAAAAATAAATATTTAAAATATTTAAAATGAGTTTTCGCGCATAATAAAATTTAATAATAATTCAATTTCTTTTTAATTGATTACTTGAAATATTTAATAATAATAATAATAATAATAATGTATTTTCAATTTTAAAATTGAAAATCATCGAATTATTGCAAAGAATTTTATCGAAAAATTTAATAATAATAATAATAAAATTCCTTCACGGAATTCAATTATTTAGGAAAATAACTGAATTCCCGCGGAGAATTTCGTTTGAAATTTTAAACATTCTAATTAAATTCTTTTTGAAGAACGTATTTCAAATTTTGTCAAATAATGAAGTTTCTTTAATAATTTTAATTAAACATTTTAAAAATAATTGAATTTTTTGAAAAAAATGGTTATTAAAATTGCATTAAAAATAATTGAATTCTAGCGAAAAATTTTACTTTTTATAAAAGTCATTGAACTGTTCTAAAAAATGTATTAAAATTTTAGAAAATAAATTAATTTTATGTTAATATTTGAAGATTATCCTTCGCGAAATTCTATTAACATTGTTTTGAAAAGAATTGAATTATTGCGAAGAATTTTACTATATTTATAAAAATAGTTTAAATGTTTCGAAGAATTTATTCAAATTTTAAGGATTAATTAAACTTTTGTAAAGAATTTTATAGAAATATTTGAAAATAATTTATTTATGAATAATTATTTATTAAAAATTTATGAAAGAAATGGAATAATTTTAAAAAAATATTTCAACACTTTCAAGGAATTCAATTAAAATTATTTTAAAAATAATTGAATTTCTGCAAAGAATTTTACTATTTATAAAATTTATTGAATTCTTCTAAAGAATTTTTCTATTTATAAAATAATTTAATTATTTCGAAGAATTTATTAAAATTTTAGAAAAAATTGAATGTTTTCGAAATGTATGACAATTTTTTAACAAATTGAACTCTCTCTAGTAATTCAATTAAAATTGTTTTGAAAATAATTGAATTGTTTGAAAGGATTTGTTAAAATTTTAAGAAATATTTGATTTTTGAATTACTATAAAAATAATTTTATTGAATATTTCAAATATTTTCTTCTTGTAGTTGAAAATAAAGATGTACCCTCCCCTTAAATAAGAATATAATTTTTTGGGAAATTTGAGCCTATAAAAAAATGGTTTTGTAACAAAGTTTTAAATGAAAGAATTTTTCTAAATAGTTATGATTTTTTCAAATATATTTATTTTCCTAAAATATTCTAAATTTTGTTAAAAGTTAGAAAAATTATTTTAAAAAATTAAGATATGAAGAAATAGAAATTATTTTGCTTATTTACTGTTTCTCAAATTAAAATTCTGTTTACAAAAGAATTACATGAGTTTCTGTTTGAAAAAGAACAAAATTACTAACAAGTCTATTTCTAATCACAATTTTTTAACAAAATTCTGTTCTTCCTTAAAAAAAAAGGTAAAAAAATTTAATCACTTTTAAAACTGACTTTGTATTTTCCAAAATTAATATATAATATATTTTTATGTTTTTAAAAGTCTTTTTAATTTTTATATATATATATATATTTTTTTTTTCGATAAACATTTCTTCTGCTTTCACTAAGTGAAAATGTAATTTTCGTGAAATTATTGATTTTTAATAAACGGGGAATTTTCGGAGTGTTTGGGGAGGGGGTAAATTGTGGTGAGTCTTCGGATAATCCTCTCATAGACTGAAAAAGTCCTCTATAATCTGTAAGACTCGTGAATTTGGCTATTGTTCGCGTGTGCAAGTATATATACGAACAGTGAAAATAAAAATAGTGAAGCTCGACTGAAGGGGTGTTCTGTTGTGCGGGTCGTGTCTATACTAAACAGGGGGCGTTCTCCGACTTTTGTGGGAATTAGAAAACTTTTATGCGTTTTCAACACGAAACTGGGGACTCGTTATAATATGATAGAAACCGTGCAAATAAGAATCTTTTCTCTTCCTCAATATTCACAAATCGGGAAATCTTTTTTTTCCCCCGATTTCACGGAATTAGAAATTTAATCCCGTTACACGCTATAAAGTTTATATAAAAGCTCCATTTGACAAGGAGATCTTAATATTTCCCGCGCGTTTCTTTCATATCGTCGAGGAAAAATATTTTTTTATTTTATAACAGAAGGAATATGGAAGTTTTGCTTATTTCTGTTTTGCTATTTTTACTATTTTCGGGTTTTCACTTTTACTTTTACTTTAACTAATTTGAATTAGTGATTGACTTTTTGCTTTTGAATTAGTAAATTATTTTATTCCTAAATAGTAATTTTTTACTAATTTACTAGTAAAATTTACTAATTCAAAAGTAAAAGTTAAAATTTAAACTTTTTGCTTTTGAATTAGTAAATTTTACTCCTAAATAGTAATTTTTTTACTAGTAAATTAGTAAAAAATTACTATTTAGGAGTAACATTTACTAATTCAAAAGTAAAATTCAAACTTTTTGCTTTTGAATTAGTAAATTTTATTCTTAAATAGTAATTTTTTACTAATTTACTAATAAAATTTACTAATTCAAAAGTGAAAATTAAAATTCAAACTTTTTATTTTTGAATTAGTAAATTTTACTCCTAAATAGTAATTTTTTACTTATTTACTAATTCAAAAGTCAAATTCAAACTTTTTTTTTGAATTAGTAAATTTTACTCCTAAATAGTAATTTTTTACTAATTTACTAGTAAAATTTACTAATTTAATAGTAAAAATTAAAATTCAAACTTTTTGCTTTTGAATTAGTAAATTTTACTCCTAAATAGTAATTTTTTACTAATTTACTAGTAAAATTTACTAATTCAATAGTAAAAATTAAAATTCAAACTTTTTGCTTTTGAATTACTCAATTTTACTCCTAAATAGTAATTTTTTACTAATTTACTAATTCAAAAGTAAAATTAAAACTTTTTTCTTTTGAATTAGTCAATTTTATTCCTAAATAGTAATTTTTTTACTAATTTACTAGTAAAATTTACTAATTCAATAGTAAAATTCAAACTTTTTGCTTTTGAATTACGAAATTGTATTCTTAAATA
This sequence comes from Leptopilina drosophilae, assembly GCA_032873175.1. Lineage (NCBI taxonomy): Eukaryota > Metazoa > Arthropoda > Insecta > Hymenoptera > Figitidae > Leptopilina > Leptopilina drosophilae. Next base: position 3,036,631 of record CM065482.1, read on the forward strand.
GTAATTTTTACTAATTTACTAGTGAAAATAACTAATTCAAAAGTAAAAAGTCAGTTAAAGCAAAGTAGTAAACATTTTTTACTAATTCAAATTTAGAGAGTGTAGAAGTTTCAAAAAATTTAGGTTTTCTTTATACTAAATATTTTTTTACGTGTTAGTAAGAAAAATTATTTTTAAATTTTATACAAACCCCGAATTTTCTTTTGCATAATAATTAATAATAAAGAACCAAAAAATTTAAAGTAATTTGAATTTATTTGGAAAAAAGTCGATAAATTGGTAAAATTAAGGGTTATCACCTGTAAATTAATAAAATGAGAGAAACTTATAAAAATTTGAAAAAATTAAAAACTTAAAAATTTGTTCTTTAGATTATTTTAGAAACATATATGATTTTTTTAGAATTTTTTACCACATAATTTTTTCATAAAAAAATAAAATAAATTTGCAAATTAACATGCGGGCTCTTATGGAAGCTTTAGATAAATCTTAGAAAAAAAGTATGAAGGAAATGAGAGAAAAATCTGTGATTTTGTGTATACGGATAGACAATGTCAAAAAGTTAAAACTGGGAAAGTTTAGAGAAACTTTACCACGGATTTAATGAATAAATAATTGTTTTAATTTTAGTTTTCAAAGCAATAATAAAAACAGATGAAAATGTGGCAACATCGCAACAACACATAACCTCAAAAAAATACAATTTTGATCTGTACACTTGATGTTAACAATATTTCTTATTAATAAGTTAATAATTTTCATGTTTCTTTTGTGTCATAATTATATTTTACATTTTTCGGTAATTTTCGTGTTCTAAACACTAAAAAATTTGAGGTTAGCGTCTCTGACAATATAATTATATACCAGTCGTACCAACCATAAGTCGAGTGTGTATTGTCATGATTTTTAACACAATTTCAGAAAATTAATTAAATGTATTTTTTAACATTTGAGTATTAAAGAAATTTTAGCATTAATTTTCCCTTCTTTTTTGAATCTTTTTTTCTTTTAATAAAATAAATATATGTTTTTTGATTAAAATTATAAAATTGAATTTTTTTTTAAGGTTGCAAACATGCAAGATTTTACATTGGAGTAATGGGAACCGCTCCTTGGGCAATCCTTAAAAAAATGTGTAAAATTTCGAAGAGAAAATAAATCCAATTTTGACACATTTTAGAGAAAGTAGAGAATTTCGTTACAGACATTATAATGTTGACTTTTATCGCGGTGCAATAAAAAGTCATCGAGTACTGTGGGCCACACTAGACACTTAGCCTTGATAAAGTCCATTGCTAGACAAAGCCCTCAAAGCGAGTCCCTTGATGAGGCCATAAAAGCACTTGATTCTTACGCTGCTTAACCGTTGAAGCAAAGAAAGGCAATATTTATTTGCACGCACAAAGGATGGATCATAGAATGTCGTCCGACTAACTGATTCAATTCATTCAATGTCCGGCAACTTCCCAGTTCCAATCAATGCTCTTTGGTGTCTTCACATCAAACACATAAATACATTCGTCCCCTTTATTGAAAATGTCTGTAATTATTTTCTTTTATTCTACTTCCTCTATTTATACTCTTTTTCTTCAATATATATCTGCATGTGAGCACATTATATTCTCATGCGAATCATAAACACAAATTTTTGTGTACAGTTTTAATATATAAAGGAAGCTGTGCGGGTATATACATTTCTGTTCTGTTTTGATACCACCTACGAGATTCATTCTTATGTATATACGCATGCAGGCTTCTTTTATTTATATCTTTTCGGTGCTCTTTTCTTTATATAGGAAGTATTTTTTGGTATTATTTATAGCCTAATTATGTTACAGTCAGAAAAAAATTATTTTAAATAACCTTTTGTTCGATTATAGCCAAATAAATAGAATGTTATATATGGGTGAATTTTCTGAAAGTGACACTTTTAAATTTCAGTTTTTTAATTAATTTTTTTCTTCAATTATATGGTTTTTTTCTATTAAAACTACTTAATTTCATACTCAAGAGTAAGATTTTTAGGTTGCGCAAATTTAATTCTTAAAAATATTAAAGTTTTTTTCATTTGAAAAATATTGTTGCTCCATTAAATTAATTTTATTTCATTGGCGAGCTTTTCTATTAAAAATTCACGCTAATATCGCGTTCACGAAATCGAAAATAAAATTACACTGCTTGAAAATTAATAATTTGTATATTTTAATACCAAATATATTCAATTCGATGAAAATATAAATGTATTTAAAGTATTTGATTTAATGGTAATTTGGGTTAATTTTTTCAAAGCAATGCAGGTAAATACTAAATACAAAAGAAAAACTAGCATATTTCAAGGAAAAAGCTTCGGAGATGAAAAATAAATTTTCTTTCATATTTGTATACATTAGGGCGCAATTGAAATATGTTTCTTAGTAAAGCATACAAATCTCACACCCTCATTTTATATTACCATCGAAATATTCTGTTAAATTTACATCTACATTCAGTTATTTATTAAAAAGGAAGTCTTCGAAGATGAAATTAATTTTTACTCAGAGAAAAATGTAAATTTCGATTATTTATAACAGCAATAATTTTTCTCCTTTTTATGGATAAAATATAGAAAAATCAGTCAGATTCTCAGCCTTATTTTAATGTGCATTAAAATTTTGTTTAAGATATTTTTAAAGTATAAAATGTCAGTAATCATTGTAAAGTGATTTTAACCTAAAACTGAAGACAAAGTTTAAACAGTTTTGTCAAAAATAAAAGTGAGGTCTACAAATTTCAAAATTGCACATAATGATAGATACATTGTACTTTCTGACAACATTTTTAAAAAATTTTTGAGAATTTGAAGAAAAACCATGAAAATTGAATTTTATTGTAGAAGTCCTATTGGAGACATGTTGAAAAGGCTACGGAGATGAAAGTAATTTAGTTATTACGTAAATTAAGTTGAATAAAATTATTTAATTTTCTTTTAAAAATGATAAATAAGTTCCAACTTTTTCACTACGGAAATTGATAATAATTATTAAAGAGTAGATTTTGTAAAATTAATCGAGACATCAAAAATGTCACTTTCAGAAAATTCATCCATATACAACATTTGTTTGGTTCAACTATATATAAAACTGCCTCGGATTACCGAATTTCCTTTTTCAAAGGCAAAATTCTTCAAGTGCGTAACTTAAAAACCTACTTTTTTGGAAATGCAATGATTTTTTCACTAACTTTTGTAAAAAATTTTTTTTTTGGGTAAAGAAAACTTTACCCACGAAATGTAAAGAGATTTTATTAAAAATTGTAAAGGGGAGAAGGGTTCAAATTTTTTTAGCAAAAATTATTTTTTTTTAACAAAAAATGTAACTGAGTTACATAAAAAACATTTAACACAAATTTATTTTAAGCCTCCGTCACACACCTTAGAAATAATTACAATATAGATTACACACGTTTAGAGGAAATCTCTCACCATATTGTTAAATAAGCGACATTACAAAATAAACGAAGGAATCAACAAAAATTTAATTTTAAATTTTTAACACAAACTTACAAATACGTAATAAATTATTCTAAACTATAAGATTAATAAAATTAATTTTCGGTCTCTATAATCAAAATTACTTACACGAATGCACGTCTTCGAAATAAATTCTTATAAAATTTATTTCACATAAAATTCATCATTTGAACAACATAAAAGCATAAAAGTTAAAATTCTGAAAAGTTTATTTGTTAATAAAGTATTTCCTTTTTTATCAATTTTTGTCAATCTATATTATAATAAAATTCATAATCCGGTATAAAAGCTGTTCGCAGTTTGAAGTTAGTTGCTGTTTGCTTTATTGTTTCTTAACTTTTTTATAATTTTACTTTTCAAATGAGGAGCAATTTTTTAAAAGTTCATAAATCCATTTTTTAAAAAATTGAGATAAACACACATTTAAAATATTAAAATCTTTAGAAATCTATTTATCACTGTTCAATTTAAGAAAAAAAATTTATTAATAAAGAATAATCAGTTTAAAAAATATTTTGGCCTATAACCTTAATGATTTTTAATTTCTATCTTTTTATTAGAAAATAATATTAAAACCTTTAAATTCCATATTACAATAGAATTTAATTACAAACATAGCATTTTAAATAGAAAAAATATTAAAAAATGAATAATTTATTACAATTTTTCTACATTAATGATAATTTTAATGGTTATGTGAGAATTGTCATTTGCTTAAATTTCTCGAAATGACAAAATTTGGATTTTTCAGGTTTTGAAAATTTACTCCTCAAATATTTTCAATTTTAAAATTGAGAATCATCGAATTATTGGAAAGAATTTTATCGAAAAATTTAATAATAATAATAATAATAATAGAATTCCTTCACAGAATTTTCATTGTTTAGGAAAATAACTGAATTCCCGCGGAGAATTTCGTTTTAAATTTTAAACATATTCTAATTAAATTCTTTTTGAAGAATGTCTTTGAAATTTAGTCAAATAATAAAGTTTCTTTAATAATTTTAATTAAACATTTCAAAAATAATTGAATTTTATGAAGAAGAATTTTATTAAAATTGTATTAAAAATAATTGAATTTTTGCGTAAAATTTTATTCTATTTATTCTTACTTTTTAAAAAATAATTAAATTGTTCCAAAGAATTTATTAAAATTTTAGAAAATAAATGAATTTAATGTTATAATATTTGAAGATTCCTTCGAGAAATTTGAAAATTTTGAAAATAATTTATTAAAATTTTAGTAAATAAGTGAAAAAAAATGTAAATATTTTTAAAAAGTATTTGAACTCTTCCGAAGAATTTAATTTGTTTTGAAAATAATTGAATTGCTGCAAAGAATTTTACTATTTATAAAATTCATTGAATTCTTCGGAAAATTTTTTAATTTTTTTCTGAAAAATAAAAAATTTTACTAATTAAATAATTTAATTATTTCGAAAGATTTATTAAAATTTTAGAAAAAAATGGAATTTTTCGAAATGTGTCAAATTTTTTTTAACAAATTGAACTCTCCCTAGGAATTCAATTAAAACTGTTTTTAAAATAATTTAATTGTTTAGAAGGATTTTGTTAAAATTTTAAGAAACATTTTAATTCTTTCGTGAAATTTCATCAAAATTTTTGAAAATATGAACAGTGATAAATAATTTTGTACTTAATAAAGTAAATTTTTTTTAATTTTGTTCTTGAAATTATTTCAATTAATTAATTAATTAATAATTTGAAAACAATCAAAAACGCCTTTTTTCTTTTCGGGTATTTTTATTTTAAAGCAGAAAAAAGTCGATTTTCATAAAAAAAGTGAAAAATACTTTTGATTTTAAAAAAACTGAGTTATAAAAAAATTACCATAATATATATTACTCAAAAAATTACTATAAAAAAATTTGGTTACATTTAAGAAACAAAAATTTTCTTGTTGCAAATTAACATTTTTCCGAGTACGTGAAACAGATTAATTCAATGTTTGAAAATTATATACATTCACTGTGAAAATGATATTCTTTTTATAAATAGTAGGAAAAAAAATATTTGAGAAAAGGAAATGGATTTGTCCCCTGATTTGTTACGGGAATGTGATTGGTCAAGTTGAATGCGCTTCGCACAATTGACCGTTCCGATTTCGGAAGATTATCTCGCTTCTGTCGACAGGTCAGACTGCTTAACTTTTTAAGTTTAGCAAATCGCATTAGTTTGAAATTCTTTTTAGAAGCAGTTGCTGAGAATTTTTTTTTTATTTCACAATGTGACTTGTGACTTTATTATATATAATGACCGACTTTTTATACTTAGGAAAAAAGACCGATTATCCCATTGGGTTTCATTTACTATAAAGTCACTACAGAACAAAAAAAAATTATTTTTATGAATTTTTACTTTTTGTTAAATTTAAATTTATTAATTATTAATTATTAATTATTAATTATGATTATGAATTATTAATTTTGTGAAATTTTTGTTAAATTTGTCTAAGCAGAAAGGATTGAATGTAGTTTTATATTCATCAGCGCGATTCTGCTTTTTAGAAACAAAAAAATATTTCCTAAATTGAAGAAAAAATTCCTATATGTATTCATTTCATAAGGGAAATAATATCGCCCGGTGTCAGAATAAGTTGATGAAAATACAAAAGTATTAGGAGAAAAAATCAAATCTTTAAGCCTTTCTACGATTTTTTTTTTCAAACAGCGGGATTTTCTTTGCGTGCGTCTTTTGTGAGAAATCGATGACTTTTGAGCGGAAAAGCTGTAAGATTCGAGGCTAAGCTCTCACGATGCCAAAGAATTTCTGTCGACTTATGGCACTTTCGATTTCTTTACATCGTCTATATATCCAATTCGAGCAAAGATTATCCGTTTGACTTTGACGCGCGCTTTTGCTGGTATGCATGAGACTAAAAAAATTCGCATCACTGCAGTTGGAAAATGCTAAAGTCATAGGGAAATACGCGCGAATTCCATCAAATTTTCGTCAACTCTTGACTTTTGTACTGCGGGTGATTTTAAAAACTGATTGACAGCTCTCTTCACTGCGCTTTTTAAATCTATGAATCAGTTAAAATTTTAACTACTGAATTACGGATTTTTTGAGTTTGAATCTGTAAAAATTTTGTTGAAACTTTTTTTTTTATTCAAATAGAATTTATATTTTTTTAATTACAATTGCTTTAATGAAAATCAAAGTTTTTTCAAAAATAAAGAAAAAAATGTTTGTAAATTTTATTTTCATAAGGGAAATAATATCGCTTTAATAAATATAAATATGTATATTTTTCCAATTGAAAATTTTTAAACTTTTAGAAAATAAAGGAAAAAAAGTTTTCATTACTTTTATTTACGAATTTTTTTCATTGTAAAATTTTTCGACAATATTAATAATAACTTCTTTATTTAAAAAAATATATATATATAATTATTACAATTTTTCTACAAGAATTAAAATTTTTAAAAATTTCAAATTCAAACCCTTTTGAAATAAAACAAATTATAAAAGTATTTTCATTATTTTATATTAAGAATATTGTTGCTACAACTTTTTAAAAATTATTTTTATCATTTCAATTCAATTATTATTTTCTCGAAATTTTAACTAAAATTCTTCTCTAAATCAACTATTTTTGAAAATTTTTGAAGAAACTCTTTCAGAATTTTAAAAAAGCCTTTGTTTAAACTTCTATTATTTTAGAAAACTTCAATTACTCCAAAATTCTGCAATTAAAAATACTGTTAAAAAAATTTTGATAATTTTTAAAAAGAATTTTGGAAGCAAATTCTACTAATTATTTAGAAAAATTTGCTGAGATAGTTAAAACGAATTTTTCTAAAAAATTAACTTCCATGTAACTTTAATGTAACTTACATGTAACTCTAAATTTTTTTTAAAGAATTAATTTAAATTTTTTTAAAAAAATTAATTCTTTAAAATTCTTATAAGGATAAACTATAGTTAAAACTATAGTTAAAAGTATATAAAAAATTCAAGTTTTCAAATATTGTAATTTGAAACCTGTTCAAAATTATTCAATTATTTAAATATGAAAATAAATATTTTATTGAATAAATTGAATGTTTCTAAAAATGTAATTCTTATAAAGAATTTGACCAACAAATATTTAAATAATTGAATTTTTTTGACGACTTTTAATCGAAGTTTTGAGAATAATTACATTTTTCGATGAATTCGATTAAAATTCTACACGGAGAGAAATTCTGTTTTAATATTTCGTATTATTATATTAGTATTTAGTAAAACCGATTGCAATTTGGGGAAAACGTGCACTTTTATTAATTAATATTACCATTTTTAAGAAAGTTTATAATCAAATTATTACTTTGTATTATTCTGAAGTAACAGAAATTAGAATAGTCAGTAAGAAATTTTAATATTATAAGTAAGAAAGTCTACAATAGTAAAAAGTATTACTAGAGAATTATACTAAATACTATCGAAGTATTGCATAAATTGTAAATTTAGTAACGAATAATGTTATCGACTATATTAAAAATTATGACCAGCCTAGTAGCAGGCTTTCGGCTGTCAAAGAGCGGTTACGAAACTGTCCGAGATTAGCCGAACATTTTAGTCGAGCAGTTCCGAAATTATCCGAGCCAAACTTCGTGGCATTTCAGACATTTAAGTTTAATTTCTCTTTAAATACACTGTAAAAAATCCTAAGGATATTACCCAGACAAGGGGAAAAGTGACGCTTTAAACAAGGTTATGTTGCCACATTAAATGCGGCACTTTTCCCCTTGTCTGTAAAATAGCCACATTTAATGTGGGTATTATTCTTAGGATTTTTTACAGTGTATAAATAAGTAAAAATTTACGATTAGATTAGTGGAAACGTCTATTTATTAGTAAAATCTGCTAATTCAAAAGCAAAACGTAAGTTGCCAATTTAAATTAGTAAATATTTTTACTAATTAATTAAGAGAGTTTTCAATTATTATTTAAAATTTTAACTGAAATATTCATATTTAAATTAATTTTTATTAGAAAATTCTACAAAAATTCAATTATTTAAATACAAAAATAAATAATTCATTGAATAATTGAATGTTTCTTAAAGTTGTTGAACTCTCAAAAAATTATTTTGACGAATTTTAATAAAATTTTTAAGAATAACTTCATTTTTAGAGAAACTTTGATGAAAATTATATAAAAAATAATTGAATCTTTGTAAAAAATTATTGAATTCTTATTAAATTTTTATTATTTATGAAAACAATTAAATAATTGCGTAGAAAGGATAAGAACAATTATTTAATCATTGAATTCTTTTGGAAATGTTATTAATGTACTGGATATTAAAAACTCTTTATTTGAGAACAGTTTTTGAAAATAATTCAATTTTGGAGAAAAATGTTATTATTTATAAAAATAAATGAAATTTTGATGAGAAGTTTTTTAATTTTTTGACTGTAACTAAACTTCTGCGAAGGAATTTATCTTTTGCTTTGAAAAATAATATTAAATTCTTAAGACGAATTTTAATAATATATTTCTTTCTAAGTAATTGGTTTCTTTTGTGAAATTTTATTGAAATAGTACATATTGAAAATAATTGGATTTTGATAGATTATTAAAATTTCTACGAAGAATTTTATAAGAACTGTATAAAAATAATTGAAATTCTGTGATGAGTTTTATTATTTATAAAAATGGTTTTACTACTTTGAAAATAATTTAATTTTTGTAATCATTTGTAACTTCTTCAAAATTCAATTTCTTTTAGAGTTTTTAACTAAACTAGTTTATTGGAAGATATTAAAAAATGATTTAAGAAATGCTACATTTTATATAAAATGCATAAAAATTCTTATGCCAATAAATTAAATGATGAGTTTTTTTAAATAACGTAAAATTGGATGTAACTTTAATAGAAATCGGTTTCCAGAAACAAACAATTTTAAAAACAATATTATGAGAAACACTTCTCAATAAAATTTTGACCCAGCATACAACATTATTTATTTATAACTTAAAATAAATTAAGAACTTTGTTAAACAAAATATTGAGAAAATATTACTTTCTCGCAAGTTCAGAAAATTTCTCGTGTTTAGTATATAAGGAAGTTGAGAACTGTATCTCTCACTGTACAGCGTGCGTGCGACATTGCGTTTATTTGTATCGGTTAAGTTTATATGTATGTGTTTTTAGGTTTTAACATATATCTCCGAAATTATATATAGTTTGTGTTTATATGTATAGTATAGTGCTTGCGTTAACTCATTTGTGTGTATGTGTGTGTGTGAAATACTCTCGAAACGCTAATTCTACCCTTCTCCTTCTTACGTCTTTTTATTTTCTATCCTTTTCGACTCACTCATAATTTTTAGTATTGGCTATATTAAAGGTATTCTTTCGATACTTTCCCGGACTATGATTTTAATATAGTCAGTTTTAAAGATTATAATTCTTTTACTAATTTTTCTAAAATATATTAAGAGCTGCCTACTAATATGCACAATATTAATTTTTAATATAAAACACGATTTCCCTAAATTGAAAAAGAATATATTAAATTCTATTACCAATTTTAACAAATATTAATACAAAATCTCTCTCCGTGATACTAAAAATAATTCAAATTCTGCTATAAACTGTATTATTTATGAAAATAGTTGAATTCCTAAAACAAATTTATTATTTATAAAAATAGTTGAAATCATAAAAGAATTTATTATTTATGAAATAATTTGAATTATTGCAAAGGGATTTAAAAAAAAATTTGTTATTAATTGAATTCTTGTACAATTTTTATTATTTAAAGAAATTTGTAAATTTCTGATTACAATTTTATTCAAAAATTGAATTCTTTTGGTAAAGTTATTAAAATAGTTGATATTGAAAATCATTGAAAAGAGGAAAATTTTTCAGAAAAATTGAATTTTAGGGAAGAATTTTGTTATTTACAAAGACAGTTGTGATTTTGACGAGAATTTTTGTTTAATTTTGAACGTAATTGAACTTTTGTAAGAATTTTATTATTTTTCAAAATAGTTGAATTTCTGCAATCATTTGTAACTTCTCAAAAAATTTAATTTTTTAAATGTATTTAACTCATGTTTTTCAATAAATCTTCATATATAATAATTAATTAAATATAAATTGAGAAATTCAGCTCGTTTAAGAAAAATTTGAAGTATTAACATTTGGCAAAATTTTAAGATGTTAAAAATTCTCGATTAAATTAATTAAAAATTGAATTTTTATAAAATTTAAAATTAAGACCTTTTATAAAGTTCATCTATTTATGAAAATTGTTAACACAATTCTTTTAAAAGTCAATTAATATTGAAATATTTAAGTAAAACTTTTCATTAAATAATTTAAAAGATATAATTTTCTATTTTTTTAAGAATGAAGATATTTAAAAAAAAATTACTGTTAGAAATAACAAATTTTAAGCTTATTCTGTATTAGAATTTCTGGTGATTTTACAGCAAAGAAAAGACAAAAATACAGAATTTTCTTATTTATTAATGAAATCTCCATTTTTTTCTTATTTATTAATTATTTTTTTATTTCTTTTTCTTTTTTTTAATTTAAAAAATTTAATTTTTTTCTGTGCTTTTACTATAAAAATGTCTGACTTTTTCTCTTGAATTCTTTGTATCAAAATATATGATTACTGTGATGATAATAGTAATAATATAAATTCAAATTCATATTTTAATTTTTATAAAAAAAAATTTTAATTATAAAAGTAAATTAATGTTAAGTTAATTAATCTTATTTCCAACCAATTTTTTTGTTTGGCTTTTATTTTCTGTAAATTTTTTTCGACTTTTATAAGTGAATTTACAATAAAAAATTTCGAATTTATTTGCTTTCTAAATTTCGTAAATTTAAATGTTATTCGCCCCTATTTTCTTGCAGTATTTAAAATTTTTAAAAAAATTTTTTTTCAGTGCAGGAAAATTTACTTAAAAAAAAGAAAATAAAATGAAAATCCAGGCGCAGAATTTCTATTTTAATTGTTATTCACCAAATTTATTGAACTATAAGGTACGTATATGTTCAAAATTAAGAGCTAATTTTTTTCCTCCTTAAAATATAGTATTATAAAAATAATAACTATTGGGAGGGATTTTTCGATAATTGAACAGATTTCATTTATAATTTCCTCCTTTTATAGGGATAGTGTTGATGGAGAGGTCTTTTTAACTGAAATATGTCATCTTTATGTCAATTGACAACTTGAAAAACCTTTTGATCAACGCTTTCCAACTCCTGCAGTTAAAGACGATTAGCTCGCTTTTCGATTCAAAACGATATATTTTAAATGACTTCACTGGCCTCTTGGAAAAGTCAACCACCCTCTGTGAGATCCCATAAGATGCATTAAAGCTACCCCTTTTTTCGCACGTCGATAAATTTAGTCCTTTCGTCTTTTTCTATAACATGATATACATTTAAAGAAACAATTTTTCATTGTCAACAAGTTTTATATTTATCCCTTTACTTCGTATTTTCCTGCATTTATTTTCTCACAAGAATATTTTTTTTCACTGCTTGCAAATTTTTATTAAAATAATATAAAAATGTACAATCAGAAAAGTTTAATTTTAGTAGAAATTATATTTTTTTTATGAAAATAATATAGAATAGTAAAATTAGAAAATTTTACTAATATTTTAGTAGAAATTATATTTTTTTATTAAAATAATATAAAAAAGTAAAATTAGAAAATTTTACTAATATTTTGGTAGAAATTATTTTTTTTCTATTTATTAGTATATTTTTTAGTCAAACCTACTAATTCAAGTGCGTAAAAAGTAATCATATTTGAAAATAAATTGAAATCCTAATTACCGTATATAACTAATTTCCTCGAAAATATTGCGTATCAAACTATATACCAAGTTTCTTCTATATATTTCCATTTTACCAACATAAAGATGTCTTATATTTTTGAACAAACTGACCACATGTTTTTTCAATAGAAATTTCAAGCTTTTTCAAGTCGGGAATTATAAATTTTTTTTCCTCCCGTAAATGAGCTGCCGGTTGTAAACTCTATTATCGAAATAAGATACTTTGTGGCGTTTTTCGAGGTTATATGACGTGGTCGAGGCGAAACCGCACAGAGCCCGCACTATAAATATAAAGTTGAATTGCAATAATAGAAAAACGGCAATCGCAATTTTACAACGTTACCTGAGAAATATTATTCCCTTGTGTATCTGCTGACATAAAGACGAAAAGTTTTCAAATGAAATAACGTGTGACGTAACCCAGAGTAAAGAACCCTTCTCGAGTGACACAGGTGCGAGTTCTATTTTCACGCGTTTTAACAAGTTTATATCGTCTTATTACTTTTTAACAAGCTGAATCGTTTGCATCGATTCATTCTTACAATGTAAATTTAAAAAAAAAAGAAAAAAAAACTTTGAGAATTCTCAGGAATCTTTTATATTTTGCTTCTTCTTTAAATCTATAATCTTAAGGGTGTTATTGAATTTCAATATTTTATTTTAAAGGGTGTTATTTGAAATAAGATTATAGTATTGTGAAAATTTTTTATTAACATTTAGTCGCTGCTGGCATTATTACTCCCACGTTTGCTCTCAAAATTGTTTAACACTTCCTCCTATTCACTAAAAAGCAATAATTTGTCCCTCCCCTTCGCTCAAAATAAATTATAATTTCCTCCCATTTTCGCAAAATAGATTATTAGTCCCTCCCGTTCGCTCACAATAATTTATTTTCACATGTGCTTTTAAAATTGATAAATACTCCCTCCCGTTGACTCAAAATCGCTTATTATTACATTATTTTTGCTCAAAATCAATTATTTATCTCTCCCACTCTCGCAAAATCAATTAATAGTCCCTTCCATTCACTCAAAATCTATTATTAGTACCTCCCATTCACTCAAAAGCATTTAATACTTCCTCCCCTTCGCTCAAAATCAATAATTATTTCCTCCCATTTTCGCAAAATTGATTATTAGTCCCTCAAATTCACTTAAAACAACTATTCCTCCAACATGTGCTGTCAAAATCGTTTAATACTCCCTCCCGTTCACTCAAAATCGTTTAATACTTCCTCCCCTTTGCTCAAAATCAATTATTATTTACTCCCATTTTCGCAAAATCGATTATTAGTCTCTCCCAATCACGTAAAACCTTTAATACTCCCATATGTGCTCACAAAATTGTTTAATACTTCCTCCCGTTCGCTCAAAATCATTTGATATTACCTCTCCTTCGCTCAAAATCAATTATTAGTCCCTCCCTTTCACTTAAAACCCTTATTACTTTAAGATGTCCTTTCAAAATTATGTAATACTCGCTCCCGTTCACTCAAAATCATTTAATACTTCCTCCCATTCGCTCAAATTTAATCATTATTTCCTCCCATTTTTTGCAAAATCGATTATTAGTCCCTCAAATTCACATAAAACAATTATTCCTCCAACATGTGATCTCAAAATCATTTAATACTCCCTTCCGTTCACTCAAAAATGTTTATTACTTCCTCCCCTTTGCTCAAAATCAATTAATTAGTCCTTCCCTTTTACTTAAAACCCTTATTACTTCAACATGTTCTCTCAAAATTATTCAATACTCCCTCCCGTTCACTCAAAATCGTTTAATACTTCCTCCTATTCGCTCAAAATCAATTATTATTTCCTCCCATTTTCGCAAAATCGATTGTTAGTCCCTCCCATTCGCTCAAAATTTTTCTTATTAAGTCACATTCACTAAAAATCGTATTTTACTCTTACTTGTTTATACTCAAAAGCGATTATTAATCCCTTCCGTTTGCTCAAAATTTTTTATTATTAATTTACTTTTGCTCAAAGTCAATTATTATTCCATCCCGTGGACTCAAAATCGATTATTAGTCTAATCCATTCTCCCAAAATCGATTATTAGTCCCACAGGTTCACTCAAAATCGATTATCATTACCTCATGTTCACTTTCTTTCACTCAAAATCATTTTCTACTCCCACCTGTACACTCAAAATTTTATATTATTTCCTCTTGTGAACTCAAAATCGTTTAATACTTTCTTCTAAAATTTAAAAATTGTTAATTATTTAACACTTATTTACTCAAAATCGACCATTATTTCCTCCCGTGTACTCAAAATCTATTATTTCTTCCTCCCGTTCACTAAAAATCATTTACTATTCACTCTCATGAGCTCAAATTTTTTATTTTTTCCTTCTGTGCTCTTAAAATCATTTTTTCCATCTTTTGTTCTCTCAAAATCGATTATTAGTTCCTCTCATTCACTCAAAATCATTTATTACTCCCACCTGTGCTCTCAAAATCGTTGAATACTTCCTCTCATTCACTCAAAATCGACTATTATTCCGTTCTGTGTTCTGTGTACTCAAAATCGATTTTGTTTTGTGGAATGTGTCCAAAAATTTTGTGAGATATTGCACCAGATTTTGGCTGAAAAGTTTAGCCAGAAAATATAATGGAAATTTCACAAATATTTATGAATATTTTCTTATTTGATGGGTGATTTTTCAACAACATTTGTGGAAAAACCCACAAATATTTTGGTAAGATTTTTCTAAAAATTAGTGGTGAATTTCCATTAAAGTTTGATGAAGATTTCACAAAAATTTTTGTAAATATTCCCTAAAGTAATTATTCAGATTCAATTTCAAAAAGTGTAAACTTTAACTCAAGAATATTATTAAAAATTGCAAAAATGATTCCATTTCTGCAAAGAATTTTATTATTTATAAAAATAATGAAATGATTGCGAAAAATTTTATTAAAATGTTTAAAAATAATTGAATTTCTTTAAAAAGTTTCGTTATTTTTGAAAATAAATTAATTCCTCGTCAGAATTTCATAAAAATTGTTTTAAATAAAATTATTTTTTCGAAATATATATAATACATAATATGAAAATTTTATTTTAAATAATTAAATTCTCATGGAATACTTTATTTGTGAAAATAATAGAATTTTTTGACTAATTAATTGAAAATAGTTAAAAAGAAAAATAATTAAAATTCTTTAATGATTTTTAATATTTATAAAAATAATTGAATTCTTGCTCAGAATATTGTCAAAATTTGTTTCTTGAAATTAAATGTTCATGAAAATTGTTTATATTATTGAATTATTGTGAAGTAAGGAAAAAAAAATTTTGTTAAATAATTGACTTTTTTAAAATTTTTTTGAAAATGTTATTCAAATATTAATTGAATTTCTGTGTTAATTTCAGTATTTATGGAAATAATTGAATTTTGAAAGAGTTATAACAATTTTTGCAGAATAATTGAATTCTTTTGTGAAATTCTATGAAAAGACTCTATAGATATTGATAATAATTGAATTTCGAATATTTTTGGAAAATAATTGAATCGTTTTAATTAGATCTGCGAAGCCTGCTACTTTTACCGAACTAAATTTAGTAAAATTTCAGGAATAAATTTTCTGCTTGTACACAACTATTTTGAAATTCGAAAAAAACACAGTATTATGATCTACATTTTTATTATAACAAAAATACGAAAGGTATTTTTAAGTTTCTATTGTTATTTATATTTTTAATTCTAGGTTTACACCAAACTTTTCTTATTATAAATTCATGTATTTATATACATAGTAAAAGTTTGAAAAGAATCTAAAAAATTTCTCAGGTGTTAAACTTTATTGCAGGAATTACAGTAAACATTTTGATTGTCTACTTTCGAATGAATCATTAAAATTTTTTTTCCACAGTTGAAAAAGATATTTTTATGACAACCTATAAAAAATTGAAAAATTCAAAGTCGTTTAAAAAAAATATATATATATATAATTGGCAGCATATATTATTTCTTTGTTTTAATTATATTTGGACTATTAAATTATATTTTTTGAGAAAAGGAAATTTTAAAAAAAATATTTTTTTTATAGACATTATAATAATATAAAATTTTACAACTCTATAGTATCAGAGGAGAAAATTTGGTTTCCGATATCGTGCGAGTTGTGAAATAATAAAAAGCAGCGCTCATTTGCTCGAATGCTATAGGCCATATAGATTCGAATAACCCTCGAATGAGAGTCACCCTTGATATTAATGGTGAGCTATAAATATTTATACGCGCAGCAAATGTACCCAATATACATATGCGTAAACTCCCTTGAAAATGTTACACTATCCTTTTATCGATGTAACCGAACGCCAATTATCGACGCCTCCAAGGAGCGAAAGGTGAAACTTTATACGTGTCGATCCTGCACCCCATCAGGATTTACATTCTTTTTTTTCTTCTTTTTCCTCTCTATATATACAATTATACATATATACATCTTCACGCAAGTGCACCAGATGGAGTGCACATAAATCCCAATTATAATTATTTTATCAAAGTCAGATGCGCATTACAAAATTAATTGTTGAATTAGAAAGAATTTATTCTTTTCACTCTGTCAAGCAGAGGAATTCGACTTAATAACAAAAAGATTAAAACTATAGACGTTTTATTATCGAACGTGTGAATTTTCTCTTGTTATTGAATTAACATTTTTTAACAACCATTTAAAATTAAAGACTAAATTAAATTAAATTAATTAAACATTTTGATTGCCTATACTTTTAAATGAATCTCATTAAAAAGTTTTATCAAATTGAAAAATATATTTTTATGACAATTTTTATATACAAAAGTTCATTTTTTTTATTTATTATCAATTTAATTAATATTTAATTACATTATTATTTTTCGAGCATGATTCCTGTAAAATTGTATAGTATTAGAAATAATTAAAATCCTGCGCCATGAATTTTATCGCTTATGAAAATAATTGAATAGTTGCTAAAAAATTGTATTAAAATTTTCAAAATTAATTGAATTTTTTTAATAATTTCTTTAATTTAATTGAATTGAATTTTTATTATTTATACGAAAATAGTTAAATTATTGAGGAAAATTTTATTAAAATGTTTTTTAAAAAAATTGAATTTCTGTGAAAAAATTTATTATTTATGAAATTAATTGAATTATTGCGAAAAATTTAATTAAAATGTTTTAAACTAATGGAACTTTTGAGAAAAAATTTGTTATGTTTGAAAATAATTGAATTTGTTAATTTACAATAGTAATGTAAAAATAATTGAAATTTTTCAATGACTATTTAGTATTTATTATTTGAGTTTTTGAAAATAGAATTATTTTTATTAACAAAAATGTATTTAATATTTCATCGGGGAATTGAAGTTAAATTTTTAAGAATAAATTACATTTCCCAAGCAATTCTTATAAAATAATTGAAATCCTGCAATGAATTCTATTATTTATGAAAATAATTGAAAAGTTGCAAAGAATTTTATTAAGCACTTTTAAATATAATTCAATTTTTCTTTTAATTAATTTAAAATTATATTAAAATTCGTGGAATTTCTTCGATTATAATTTTATTCTTTATGAAAATAATTCAATTCTTGCATTTGAATTTTTTCAAAAGTTTGTTTTTTTAAATTTTATTTTCATGAAAAATGTTATTATTACTGAATGTATAATTGAATTATTGTGAAAAATTTGTATACAAATTTTGATAAATAATTGATCTTCTTGAAAATATTTTTCTAAAATAATTGAATTCCAATGGAAATTTAATTATTGAAAAAATTGAATTTTGGGTGAATTTTTTCATATATTTTTTAAATAATTAGATTTTGAATTAATTTTATTTAAATAATTAAGTTTTAGATAAATTTTTTTAAAAAATTTTTTAAATAATTGAATTTTAGATCAATTTTTTCATAAACTTTTTAAATAATTGAATTTTGGAAACATTTTATAATTGATTTTCAAATAATTAAATTTTGGATGATTTTTATCACAGATTTTTTAAAAAATTGAGTTTTGGATGAATTTTTTTATATATTTTATAAATAATTGAATTTTAGATGAATTTTTTCATAAATTTTTTTAATAATTGAATATTAGATACATTTTTTCATAAATTTTTTAAATAATTGAATTTTGGATGACTTTTATGATTGATTTTTTAAATAATTGAATTTTGAATGAATTTTATCACAGATTTTTTAAAAAATTGAATTTCGGATGAATTTTTTCATAGATTTTTTAAATAATTGAATTTTGGATGAATTTTATCATTTATTTTGTAAATAATTGAATTTTGGATGAATTTTATCATTGATTTTTTAAATAATTGAATTCTTTTGCGAAATTTTAAGAAAATACTAAACATTGAAAATATTTGAATTTTAAGTATATTTTGGAAATTAATTGTATCGTTTTAAAGAATTTGTTTATAATTTTTAAGATTATTTTTTTAATGCCAAAGTAATTAGCGGATTTAAAGTAATGGAAATTCTTAAAAAATAAGAAATACATAAATAGTAGCTTTTAGTTGTTGAAATCTAAAAAAAGTACCCTAATAATAGCATAATGTAAAAAAAGGTTATTTTAGTAAATGAGTACGAAGCTTGCAATTTTACTGTAAAGTTTGGTAAAATAAAAAAAATAAATTTTCCCCGCGCCTAGGTAAATAAAAAATGGACGTTTGTAAATAGTAGGCGAGGTTTTCTCAAAAATATTGATAAACTTTGTTCGAAATTGAATTGAGAGAAGTGCATCAAATATTCGTTGTGGTATATATAAAGACGCATGTTTTTGAATGAAAAGAATAGCACTGGGTTTTTTATTCTCTCATTTTTTTTTTCTTCTTTTTTTTGTGTTAATGCCGTGTGTCCATATAGGTAAAGAAGATATTCGCAAAAGTCCTCACGCATTGTTACGGCTCATTGACTTCTCAATATTCCATTCGGTTTTGACTTTAAAAATGAACCGGACAAGGCGCTCTCTCTCTCAGCTTCTTTATCCAATCATCTCTCCATTCACGCCTCTTTCTGTCGGTGATGCTTTGCTGTTTTTCTCCCGAGGCTTCACATCCATTTCCTCTTTCTTCATTGAATATAGATCCATCATTCGGTGACTCGCCCTTCGTTTTCTTCTCTAATGTAAATGTAAAGAGTACGAAGCCACGATGAAACTGTGCCGCTCTTCGTGACCTGCTGAGAGCTCTAATTTCCAGGTGCGCGACACCAGGTGTCAAAAATTACCTAGTCTACGAATTGGGAGCTATGTCACCTTCTTTTTTTTTCTTCTTCTTCTTTTTTCTTCTCTCGCATAGTCGCATCACATCTCTATTCGTTATCTCACTTCCAAGGATTTGAGAGAATAATTCAAAACATTTTACACCTTTTTCAGGGACTATTCAAAAGTCAAGCTGTATACATGAAAACAAATAACAAACGCCGACTATTAGGTATAATGTATAATTTGAGGTCTTCCATTTTTTCCCCTATAGATTTATATGGGTGAATTTTCTGAAAGTGACATTTTTTATGTCTCGATTAATTTTACAAAATCTACTCTTTAATAATTATTATCGATTTCCATAGTGAAAATTTAGCACTTATTTCTCATTTTTAAAAGAAAATTAAATAATTTTATTCAACTTAATTTACGTGATAACTAAATTACTTTTATCTTCGAAGCCTTTTCAACATGTCTCCAATAGGACTTCTACAATAAAATTAAATTTTCATGTTTTTTTTCAAATTCTCAGAAATTTTTTTAAAATATTGTCAGAAAGTACAATGTTTTTTCTATCATTATGTGCATTTTTAAAATTTGTAGACCTCACTTTTATTTTTGATAAAAATGTTTAAACTTTGTCTTCAGTTTTAGGTTAAAATTACTTTACAATGATTACTGACATTTTATACTTTAAAAATATCTTAAACAAAATTTTAATGCACATTTAAATAAAGCTGAGAATCTGACGTTAAATTTTCCTATATTTTATCTACAAAAAGGAGAAAAATTATTGCTGTTATAAATAATCGAAATTTACATTTTTCTCCGAGTAAAAATTAATTTCATCTCCGAAGCCTTTCTTTTTAATAATAACTGAATGTAGAAGTAAATTTAACAGAATATTTCGATGGTAATATAAAATGAGGGTGTGAGATTTGTGTTTTACTAAAAAGCATATTTCAATTGCGCCCTAATGTATACAAATATGAAAGAAAATTTATTTTTCATCTCCGAAGCTTTTCATCTCCGAAGCCTTTTCCTCGAAATATGCTAGTTTTTCTTTTGTTTTTAGTATTTACCTGCATTGCTTTGAAAAAATTAACCCAAATTA
The DNA here is from genome assembly GCA_032873175.1 of Leptopilina drosophilae. NCBI lineage: Eukaryota > Metazoa > Arthropoda > Insecta > Hymenoptera > Figitidae > Leptopilina > Leptopilina drosophilae. The sequence continues at coordinate 3,057,300 of CM065482.1, forward strand.
CCATTAAATTAAATACTTTAAATACATTTATATTTTCATCCAATTGAATATATTTGGTATTAAAATATACAAATTATTAATTTATAAGCAGTATAATTTTATTTTCGATTTCGTGAACGCGATATTCGCGTGAATTTTTAATAGAAAAGCTCGCCAATGAAATAAAATTAATTTAATGGAGCAACAATAATATTTTTCAAATGAAAAAAACCTTAATATTTTTAAGAATTAATTTTGCGCAACCTAAAAATCTTACTCTTAAGTATGAAATTAAGTAGTTTTAATAGAAAAAACCATATAATTGAAGAAAAAAATTAATTGAAAAACTGAAATTTAAAAGTGTCACCCATATCATCTCTCTTTTTCATTTGTTTTCAAATTTTTTCCGGTCGTATTTATTTGGTCGTATTTAAATTCTGACGTGTTTAAAAATTCCTGAATAATTTGAGAGAATTTGGTGAATTTTTAAAAATGTTCTTCGTTTTTGATGGGTGTAACTTTTTTTCTAGAGATGGAGAGAGAAACAGATCGATGCTCATTAATAGATTAAAGATGTGTTGTGTTATAACAGCAGTATCAAATAAACATCATAACACATGGTCGATTTATGGCGTTGATCTCTTCTTCCTTCTCCTCTTTATCGCCAACCACATAAGATTGAATTTCACAAATGGTTTTAATATGCAGTGGCATTCAATAAGGGAAGTTATCTAACACCATATTGGCATAAGCTTTGTAGATTATTAGTTCTTACACTGGCTTTTATTTTCAAAAAACTAAAGTCAGTTATATTAGTGTCAAAATTTTACAAATTAATAACTATTGAATTATTCTCTAAACACATTAATTAAACAAGTCGCATTTTAACCTCGAATTGTCTTCTATATGTCAAATTTATTTTACAATTCAGAATTTTTTCATTTTCAATTTAATAGCCTTAGAAAAACTGTGCGCAAATTAAAAATAAAATAAATAATTCAAAAATTTAATTTCTACTTAAACTAATTTTAATTTTATTTATTGAATAAAGTAACAAATTTTGCGCGCGCCAGCGCGAGGAACGTGGTATTCGCTTTATTATAATGCAAATTACAAAACATTTTAATGTTTAAATTTAAACTTTCGGATGAATTCATAATCAAAATTTAGTTATAACTTATTTATTTATTTTATTTAGTTATAACTTTATTTAGTTATAACTTATAAGTAATCTTTAACATCCGAAATCCTTTATAAATTAAAGTAAATAAAATACGAAAACATTCGGACAATGAATAAAATATTTATTTACTCCAACGCTTCTAAATCTAAATGATTTCCTCTTCAGGAAGTCTATCCAAAAAATTGAAACAAAATCAGAAGAAAATAATTTAACAATAAATAAATTAAAAAATTAATAAATAATTATCTTACCAAACAATAATAATTGAAATAGACGAAGATTAAGAGCATTTGAATCATTATGAACGTCATAGTTTGCTTAAAGCATTTGCTCTGATATACTGTGGCGTAATAATGATTCAAATTCCCTTAAATAAGAAATTTTTATTGTAAAGAAACTTAATATTCATAAAAAAATTAATCGTATTAAATAATAATTGAAAATAATTTAATAAATTTTTTTTAAATTAATAATTAATAATAAGAGAATGAAAATTAGTAATAAATTAAAATTAATAAAGAATCTTCAAAGAAAAAAAATTATAAAAATAAATGAAATTAATAATACAATTGTGAAAAATAAATTAGTAAAAATTAATAATAAAAAAATCTCAAACAATTCAATTATTTTCCAAAAATAGTAAAATTCTTGGAAATAAATAATTTCTATACGTAATAAAATTATTCATAGGAATTCAATTATATTGAAAGCAATTTAAATAAACCACAATAAAGTATTTAATTATAATTTTTAACAAAAGCTATTATTTAAAAACTTGGAAGAAATTCTTCATAAAATTCAATTACTTTCCAAATTTTCAAATATGCAAACTACAAAATTTTTTATTTTCGAATATAAATTTTTTAAATAATTTTATAGTGAAAGTTAAAAAAATTAACTTATCAAGTAAAAAATTAATTATTACTGTTCCTGATTTAAAAACTTTAATAAAATTTCACGAAAGAATTTAATAATTTTCTAAAATTATAATAAATTCTTTTAAACAATTAAATTATTTTTTTAAGTAGGGAAATCTTTACAAAAATTTAATTATTTTTAAAACAATTTTAATTGAATTCCTTGGAAGAGATCAATGTTTAAAAAAATTTTAACAAAATTCGAAAAAATTAAATTTTTTTTTTAAACATTAATAAATCCTTCGAAGTAATTCAATTATTCTTAAAAATATATTAAAATTCTTCGCAAGAATTAAATTAATTTTATAAATAGTAAAATTCTTCGCAAAAATTTAATTAATTTTATAAATAGTAAAATTCTCTGCAGGAATTCAGTTATTTTCAAAGTAATATTAATTAAATTCCTCGGATGAATTCAAATATTTTAAAATATTTTCATTAATTATTTCATTTTTTTCCGAAAATTTTAATAAATTCTTCGAAACAATTGAATTATTTTTATAAATACTACAATTCTTTGAAGGGATTAAATTATTTTACATCCAATTTCAATAAAATTACACGAAAGAATTTAATTATTTTCAAAAACTTCCATAAAGTTCTATTTAAACAAGAATTTTAAATTCTTTAAAAATATTCAATTATTGTCAAAATATTTATAAAAAAGAAAACATAATTTAATTATTTTCAATTATTTCTGTAAAATTCTTCATACCAATTTAAATATTTCTCAAAAGTTTAATAAATTCTTCGAAACATTTCAATTATTTTTATAAATATAGTAAAATTCTTTGCTGAAATTCAATTATTTTTAAAACAGTTTAAATCGAATTTCTCAAAAGAATTTGGATCTTCATATAGTATAACATAAAATTCATTTGTTTTCTTAAATTTTAATAAATTCTTCCAAACAATTCAATTATTTTTAATACAATTTGAATAAAATTCTTCTTCATAAAATCCAATTGCTTTCAAAATTTTCAATTAAAATTTTTAAAGAAACTCCAGTAGTTTAAAAAAAATTCAAAGAAATTCTTCAAAAGAATTTAATTAGGATTTTTAGAAATTTCAATAAAATTCTTCACGAGAATTTAATAACATTTTTAGAAGGAATTCTATTATTATTATCAATTTTTTTGGTAAAATTCTTTGCGATAATTCGATGATTTTTAATAAATTAATTTTAAAGTTGAAAATATTTGAAAAAAAAATTATAAAAAAAGTTAAGAAACAAAAAAGAAAACAACAACTAACTTTAAACTGCGAACAGATTACCGGATCACGAACTTTATTAATATAGATTATTAATTAAGGATTTAATTAATTAATTATTTTAAAGGAAATAACGAAGAACATACATTTTTTTGTCCCGCTTATTCTTGAAACAAATGAAAAATAATTTCAACAGATGTTTAAGCGTCAACTATTTTCTTCTGTGTATTTATGAAGATAAATAACTCACTTTATATATCTCAATTGTTGATACAATTTCTAATAGAGGCTACTGTTCACTTTATTTTTTTTACTTTCATTCAAAAAAAACATGATATGCGTAATTCGAGACAAGTACACGTTTCGTAGACCCCGAGCTTTCCAAAAGCTTACCGGACAAGAAATGGGGATCTGTTTTATTTCATAGTGAAGATTACAAACGCGCTCCTTGTATTTTGATGGCGTTCGTTTGTTGTCAGACTTTGCGGCCACGAACTCTTATATTTACTGCTTGTGTGTTTTCAAAAAACTAAAAAACCAACAAAAAAAATCTATAAAAAAAAATCAGCAGTCTTAAGGAGCAATTCATTTTTTAAACACAAAAAAAATTTAGGGCACACAGTAAAAAATAACGACGTTCAAGTCCACAACGTTTATCAACGATGAATTTCGTCGATTTTTTTTGTAAATAATTGAATTCTTTCGCGAGAAATTTTATGAAAATAAAAAATAAAATTCACTCCCTTAACTTTTATAAAAATAGTATCGATATACTGAAAATAATTGAATTTGGATTATTTTTTGAATTTTGTAAACAATTTATTTTTAAAAAATAATAACATATATTCTTCTCAAGAATTAAATTATTTCTATAAATAATAGAATTTTTCATACAGGAATTCAATTATATTGAAAATAATTTTAATAAACTTAAAGAATAAAGTATTTAATTATAATTTTTAACAGAAGTAGCGATTATTTTGAAAACTTGAAATAAATTCTTCATATAAAATTCAATTACTTTCAAAATTTTCAATTAAAATTATTAAGGAAAATAGATTATTTGAAAAAAATTCAAAAGAATTTAATCTGGATTTTGAATTATAATTTAAATAAAATTCTTTGTAAAAACTCAATTATTTTCATTAATAATAAAATTCTTCAAAGGCATGCAATTTTTTTAATACAATTTATTTTATGATAATAATTGTTATGTAAATAAATATAAAAGTAAACATAATTTTGGAATAAATTAAACAAATTTTTTTTCGTTGATTAACATTGTCGATTTCAGCTTCGTTAAAAAATAATTAAAAATTTCAAAACAAGTGTATAAATTATTTCTCATGCCGTATGATGAAATATTTATTTTAATTTTAGTTTACTTGAATAATAATGTAATTTAAAAATTTAATATACATTAAAAAAACGCATTTGAAAATATTAATAAGTGAATATTTGTCTAGAAATCAGAAAAAGTCAGGGAAAAAGAAAATAAAATTTTTCTAACAACCCTATTTTAGTATATGGGTGAATTTTCTGAAAGTGACATTTTTTATGTCTCAACTAATTTTACAAAATCTACTCTTTAATAATTATTATCAATTTCCATAGTGAAAATTTAGCACTTATTTATCATTTTTAAAAAAAAAATAAATAATTTTATTCAACTTAATTTACGCGATAACTAAATTACTTTCATCTCCGAAGCCTTTTCAACGCATGTCTCCAATAGGACTTCTACAATAAAATTCAATTTTCATGGTTTTTTTCAAATTCTCAGAAATTTTTCAAAAATATTGTCAGAAAGTACAATGTTTTTTCTATCATTATGTGCATTTTAAAAATTTGTAGACCTGACTTTTATTTTTGATAAAAATGTTTAAACTTTGTCTTCAGTTTTAGGTTAAAATTACTTTACAATGATTACTGACATTTTATACTTTAAAAATATCTTAAACAAAATTTTAATGCACATTAAAATAAAGCTGAGAATCTGACGTTAAATTTTCCTATATTTTATCAACAAAAAGGAGAAAAATTATTGCTGTTATAAATAATCGAAATTTACATTTTTCTCCGAGTAAAAATTAATTTCATCTCCGAAGCCTTCGTTTTTAATAAATAACTGAATGTAGAAGTAAATTTAACAGAATATTTCGATGGTAACATAAAATGAGGGTGTGAGATTTGTGTTTTACTAAAAAACATATTTTAATTGCGCCCTAATGTATACAAATATGAAAGAAAATTTATTTTTCATCTCTGAAGCTTTTCATCTCCGAAGCCTTTTCCTTGAAATTTGCTAGTTTTTCTTTTGTTTTTAGTATTTACTTGCATTGCTTTGAAAAAATTAACCCAAATTGCCATTAAATCAAATACTATAAATACATTTATATTTTCATCTAATTGAATATATTTGGTATTAAAATATACAAGTTATTAATTTTTAAGCAGTGTAATTATATTTTCGATTTCGTGAACGCGATATTGGCGTGAATTTTTAATAAAAAAGCTCGCCAATTAAATAAAATTAATTTAATGGAGCAACAATAATATTTTTCAAATAAGAAAAACTTTAATATTTTTAAGAATTAATTTTGCGCAACCTAAAAATCTTACTCTTGAGTATGAAATTAAGTAGTTTTAATAGAAAAAAACCATATAATTGAAGAAAAAAATTAATGGAAAAACTGAAATTTAAAAGTGTCACTTTCAGAAAATTCACCCATATCCAAAATATGATTTTTTTAAAAATCATCAACATGACTAGACTGTATATTTTAATATTTGCTCTCTCTCTCGAAATATTGACAATGTTATTCGAAAATATTTCTAAACAATATTGCCCCAATATTGAGAAAAAAAATGCTTATTGTGATGCATAAATCGTGATTTGAAAATGTTAAAAATGAAACTTCAAGAGGTTATAGAGTTTTCAGGGAAAAATTTGTTTTTCTTTGTATTTGACACTAGAGGTATATATAGAAAGTGATTTTTTGAAGAAAACCTATTCTTTTGAATAAACATGCTACATTATGATTTTTACTGGACCAATAACAGGAAATCATTTGAACCAGTATTGTTGTGGGAGTGATGTGTGGTGCCTTCAATAATATATATACTTGAAAAGCGTGAAACATTCTCGATAACAATTTTATTCGTCACGGTTCTATTCAGTGTCACGTGACTTGCGGAAATTGATTTGTGCCAAAAAGACACTGGCTTTTCAAGTCAAAATCTATTTTTTTCACAACACGCACATATTGATCAATTCCATAGAATAAAAATAGTAAAAAGAATTTTTATTTTCCAAAAATATTACCACTGCGATGTGTTAACTCAAAAGTATCAAATTTTAACGAATTTACTCTCTTAATTTGAATCAGTTAAAAATCATGGTTTTTTTCAGTGACTGACTTTTTGCTTCTGAATCAGTTAAAAACAACTGATTTTCAGTTAAAAACTAACTAATTTTCAGTAAAGAAAAATAACTGAAAAATTAGTTGAACTTGTCTAATTGAATCAGTCAAAAAAAATTTACTAAAACATCAGTTATTTTTAACTAATTGTCAGTAGAAATATTACTATTTGAATTAGTGACTGACTTTTTGCTTTTAAATCAGTTATTTTTAACTGATTCAAATTTAGAGAGTAGAAATCGAATAATTCTTGTTTTCATTTAAAAATTAATCCAAATTTCTGTCATCAATTTAATTCCACTTTGTTATCATTTCGATTCAGTTTGGTATCAATTTACTACTTTTTAAGAAAAATATGTTTGCGGATTCGGACAATAATTTCTATTTACGTATAAACTTAAGTTTGAAAATTGAAAATAAACTATAAGCCTTTGATTCTATTTGATATACATATATATTTTTTGGGAGAGAGTGAGTGAGAGGGAAATTAAAAATATATAAGAGGATGAGGGGCTGGACCACATCAGTTGGTGGGCTGATTAGACTGCAAAAAGATTCCAGGAAGGGCCAAATCTTGCTCCGCTGGTGGGCTCAAAGCGACCAGCAGCCGAACGATAAACAAACTGCTTCAACAGCTTTTAGATCTTTGATCCTAAAGCGTTGATTAATTTAACTGCGAGGGACGATCTGCCGAAATCGTTGGTTCCATACTGACTATACACTATGGTCTTTTGTTTACAGTTTCTATTGACTCGAATTTCAACACTACATCAACATTCACGAGAATTATCATTAATCAGCATATATACATGTAGAGTCATGTTAAAATTGGGAAAAAATTCAATTGGAATCATTTTTTAAAAAAATAAATTTAATAATTACTGTATTGCTCGGCAGTAAACAAAGGTTATTAATCGTTTTCATCCGCAAAAATTCGTTTTTTTAAATTATATTTGAACACTTCTATTTTTACGAAATTCAACATGGCGGCTCTAAAATGGCGGACTATCTAAACCTTTTTAAAGTAAAAAAAGATTTTACAATATTTTAAACATTTTCTATAAACAAATTATGATCTGAAAGACACAAATACAATGATTAATGAAGATATAGAAATTGTTTAACATTATTAGAATTCATTCATTATATTAGAATGAAAATTTTATTTTAAATAACTAAATTCTTGTGGAAAACTTCATTTGTGAAAATAACTGAATTTTCTGATCAATTAATTTAAAATATAGTAATAAAAATAATTTAAAATCTTCAAAGACTTTTACTATTTATGAAAATAATTTATATTTATATTGCTTAGAATTTGAACAAAAATTTTTTTAAAAAATTGAATTTTTATGAAAAATTTGCGTGAAAGTAATTAAATTTTTTTGAAAAATTGTATAAAAATTTTATTCAATACTTGATTTTTTCAAAGTTTTAGAAAATAAGTATTTTTTTTTAAAATAATTCACGAAAAAAAACCTTTAACTGGAACAGCGATAACTTTCGCTAAAATATAGCAAAAGTATATACTTTCCCAATATTATTGCGACAATTGTCATTGGAATTCGTCGCGATAACTAAAAATGTCGCTAATATGGTAAAATTTGTGTAGTTGTTCCATGTGAAAGATTTTTTTTCGTGTTAAATTCTTTTGAGAAATTTTATGAAAATAGTAAATGTACTGAAAAAAATTAAATTTATAGATTATTTTTCGATAGAAATTAAATTTAAATTATTTTTCGAAAGTAATTGAATTTGTATTATTTTTGGAAAATAATTGAATTTATGGAAAGAATTTTATTAAAATCTAAATAAATAATAATTATTATTAAATAATAAAATTAATTTGAAACATTATTTTAAATAATTGATATTTTTCAGACAATTTTATTAAAATATTTAAAAATAATTGATTTTCTGTAAAAAAAAATATAATACTTTTGTAAATAATTGAATTCTACTGAAGAATTTAAAAAAAAATATTTGTATATATAATTCATTTTTTCCAGGAATTGAAATTAAATTTTTAAGAATAATTACATTTTCTGATTTATTCGACTGTAAAACTGTATAATAAAAATAATTAAAATCCTGCGATATGTTGTATTATTTATTGAAAAAAATTAAATAGTTCCAAAGAATTATATTAAAAATTTTAAAAATAATTTAATTTCTAAGAACAATTTTATTATTTACGAAATTAATTGAATTAGTGAGAAAAAATTTATTAAAATGTTTTTAAAACTTTTTGTTATTAAAAAAATTAATTTTTATGGAAAGTAGTAAATATTATGACTATTTTATTTAAAAAATATAGAATTCTTGACCAAAATTTTGTTTGTGAAAATAATTGAATTTTTTTTAGTATAATTAATTTTAAATAGTATTGAAAATAATAGAAATTTTTCGAAGAATATTAATATGTTTTAAAATAATTTAATTCTTTGCTTATAGAATGATATTAATAGTTTGTTTAAAAATAGAATTTCCACGAAAAATGTTGTTATTAATGTAAGTAATTGAATTATTGTAAAGAAAGGCATAAAATTTTTTTTAAAATTATTTATTTTTCGACATTTTTTTTATAGTGCTATTCTATGTTAATTGAATTCCTATTGAAATTTTATTATTTATGAACATAATTGAATCTTTGATGAATTTTATCAATTTTTTTTTGTAAATAATTGAATTCTTTTGCGAATTTTTATGAAAATTACTATTTTCATTTTAAGATACTGAAAATAATTGAATTAATATTATTTTTTGAATTTTGAAAACAATTCAATTATTTTTAAAAATAGTAAAATTCATCTTAAGAATTAAATTATTTCTATAAATAATAAATTTTTTACACGAATTCAATTATATTGAAAACAATTTTAATAAACTTGGACAATAAAGTATTTAAGTTTAAATTTTAACAGAAATAGCGATTATTTTCAAAACTTGAAATAAATTCTTTTTAAAATTCAATTACTTTCAAAATTTTCAATTAAAATTATCAAGGAAAAGAGATTATTTGAAAAAAAATTCAAAGAAATTCTTCAAAAGAATTCAATAAGGATTTTGAAAATTTTTAAATAAAATTCTTTGCAAAAACTCAATTATTTTCTTTAATAATATAAAATTCTTTAAAGGCATGCAATTTTTTTTAATACAATTTTAATAAAATTTCATAAAAGAATTCTATATTATCTTCTGTTTGCATATTAAATACATAGGAATAATTCGAATATTTAGTAAAGTTTTAAAGATTATTTTTTGAAAATAATTGAATTTAGATAATTTTTTGCAAATAATTGAATTTAGATTATTTTTTGCAAATAATTGAATTTAGATTATTTTAAAAAAATAATTTAATCGTTTTAAAGAATTTGATTATAATTTTTGAGAATATTGTTTTTTTATTTCTATAATTAGCGAATTTAAATTAAATTTGACTATCGGATCTTTTGCACTTACGGGACAAAATCATTTAATAGTTTTTACGAAAACAAATATCCCAAAGCAACGCAAAACAAACAAAATCAAATCACTTTTAGGTTATGTTAGCGTTACTTTTTTGTTTGTTTTATTTATAAAGAGGACTTAAAAATCAATAATTTATATTGACAGTGCATCCTTTTTCTGTATTTTCCTTTTAAAAATTGCGAACATAACCTTTTTTGCTTTTAAGATCCCTTTCTTCAGATCGCGTCACATCAAATATAAATTATGACGTAGTATTTATGTTTTTATTTTAATAATTAGAACATTTGGGACATTTATAATTATAACATTTTTGTTTATTAACATTTACATTTATAATGATTAGAATTTGAATATAATTTTAAACACATAATTGAGTATATGATTTATAATTCACTTTAGGTCAGAATCCTAAAGTGCTGAACTTTCAAATGAACGAAATTTATTTATTTCTTCTAAAAATTAAATTTTTATTGTAATTACTTTGCTTCACGATCCAATAATTGATTATTGAGTTTTTTAATGTTCAATTTTAGATTACAAACTGTTTTATGATTAGTAATTTATTAAAATACCTTCGATGAAAAATATTTCGTTCATTTGAACGTTCAAAACTTGGGGATCATTTTAGGTCTAAAAGTCGAATGTAGTGGGAATTTAAAAAAAAAGAAAAAGAATTATTAGCTTTTAGTTGCTAAAATCTAAAAAAGTACCTAAATAGTGGCAGAACGTATAGAAAGAGTAGTGAATAGATTTAGTAGATAAGCTAAGCTTGAAGTCAGCAATGTGCTAGTAAAGGACTCAGTTCCAAACTACAAGAAAAACGTCACATTACACAAAAAAAAGCTGATGAAGTACATTCTGAAGGTAAATAAAAATATCTCACTACGTATATTCTTACACAGTTGGCTTTTTTGCTCCTAAAAAAACATGACAAAAGATTATCGACACACGTCCCAAATTGAAGCAACAGGAGAATAATGCGTCCGAAATTTGTACGAGGAAAGAGAGGGAGGAGTGTGTTTGGAAAATGAAGTCTTTAAAAATCGAAGGAGGGAATAGAGTATAGTAGTGCCATAGTAGTGCGACGAAAAATTCGTGGCCTCATCTTGTCTTTTTGAATGTGCGTTCCCGTTGCGCACGCTGTGCGTGGCCTACCTCTGAAGGACCAATTCATGCATAGTTACATAGTTGTAAAGACATCAGGGGAGCGGTCACGCTCGACTGACACGTTAACGCGCAATTTCGGGGTACATGAACATCTCACACCAGGAGATATCGTTGTGTCGTGAATGAGCAATTTTCCTTACGAGACATGATGTCGCCTGCTGGGTGGGTGAAGCGAACGAACAAACAGGCGAAATATTCTGGTCGCGTGAGCCCTCATACACAAAAATGACCCATGGGGCCCCAGTTATTTGTCGAGAATACCCGCTTAATGTCCAAGAGATTTTCAGCCCGAGACCAACTTACTCTCTCTTTCTCTCTCTCCCTCTCTCTCTATATACCGGTGACGGTCGACACGGACCAAAAAATCATTCAAAAGCGAAGGGCGCGTGTCCTTTAAACTTTAAAACTCCCATTCGAGTCCAATATAACTCATGGCCAAATCAATAAGTCTCATTGGCCAAGTTGATTAGGCTCGCGTGGAAATTACAATTTTTCTGCCGTATTCCCAACAATGCACGAGGACGAGTTTCCTCATTATTATAGTGCGCTATTTAGCCATAGAGCTGCAAATAGTTTTTCACTTAAAGTGGAAAAATCGTTTTCTTTATGGTTATCAAATTTTTCACTTTTGTTGTTCTGCTTTCATTCGTAATTTCTTTTCTTCTATTCATTAGCTTTTCATTATGCGTACACGATAAATCGTAAGGTATTAAAATAACACCAAAATGTATTAAAATAACACTAAATTGGATTATTTTAATTCTTTTTGGTGATATTTTAATACCTAACGATTTACCGCGTATGCAATAAGGCAACAGGCGCATTTCTCCAAAATGAAATTCACTCATCGCGACAACCGCATTTTTACACATAGGCAAAAAATTTACAGCACATGTACACAAAATCAAAAAATACACTTGCACATATACGGAAAAATACACCTAGATATATATACATGTGCACATATACCCAAAAGTACACAAATGCACTTATGCACATGTACTGTATAGACAAGAAAACTGCATGTTGGCAAATTAAGAAAGTCCTAGATATTAACTCGCATAGTAGAAAAATTCTTAATTTGCACATGTACAGAAAACTAACACACATGTACTTATAAATACACATGTACCTAAAAGTCATGCACGTACAGAAAAAAGTTACACACAAACACGTGCACATGTAGGTAAAATCCATACAGAAAGAAAAAAAATACAAATATATATATATATATACAAACATAAGCACATATACCCAAAAATACTTAATACACAAATGCATTTACGCACATGTACTGTGGACAAGAAAACTGCATGTTGGCAAATTAAGAAAGTCCTCTATTATATTAACTCGCATAGTAGAAAAATTGTTAATGCGCACATGTACAGAAAACTAACACACATGTACTTATAAATACACATGTACATAAAAGTCATGCACATTCACAAAAAACTTACACAAAAACACGTGCACATGTAGGTAAAATCCATACAGAAAGAAAAAACAATATATAAATATATATATATATATATATATATATATATATATATATACATAAGCACATATACCCAAAAATACTTAATACACAAATGCATTTATGCACATGTACCGTGGATAAGAAAACTGCATGCTGGCAAATTAAGAAAGTCCTTCTTTCTTAACAAAAAAATGTTTTTAAAGAAACATTTTTAAATGTTTGATGGTAAAAGAAATAGACTAAATTATATGTTCAGGACTCGAAGCAGTGGAAGTATTTAAAAATACAGACTTCACGGACCAAAAATTAAAAATTATACGGACCAACTGACAAAAATAGAATCAGTCCGCATCAAATATAAGAGAACACTTTACTTAAAACTAGAAATTCAATTTTTCATTACTGTAAAACATGAAGAAATCGATAACATGAAGTCATCGATTTCTTCATGTTTTAAAATAATTAATATTAATTATTAATAAAAATAATTTAAAATAATTAATATTAATTATTAATATAAATAATTTTAAATAATTAATATTAATTATTAATAAAAATAATTTATAATAATTAAAATCATTATCAATTCAATTATCATTTTACAGAATTTTTATCTAAAATCCTTCTCTATATATCGATTATTTTTAATAATTTTCGAAAAAGTTCTGTGACAAATTTCGAATTCATTTCTTTACAATATTTATAATTTTACGAAATTTCAATTATTAGTTAACTTCTTTTATTAAATAAATATTAGAAAATAGAAACTGAAAAAAGTATTAAAAAAACTCAATTAAACTATTTTTCAAAAAAACTAATTACAAAATTCAATTATTATATAAAAATCACGCTATACACGGAAAAAATAAGTACATGAAAGATTACTTGACAGTACTTGACTTTTGGATGGGACAATAATTCTGTAAATATTTAATAGACAGTCCTAGAAGTTTTCATTGACTTATGTGAAATAATAACGAGCAGTGCTAGAATATTTAAAATATTCAATTGATTACTTTAAATATTCCAGCACTGCTCGTAATTATTTCACATAAGTCAAAGAAAAATTCTAGGACTGTCTATCAAATATTTACAGAATTATTGTCCCATCCAAAAGTCAAGTACTGTCAAGTAATCTTTCATGTACTTATTTTTTCCGTGTATTGCTTTTAATATTCAATAATTATCTAAAATTTTAACTGAAATTCATTTTATGAATTTTTATTTTATTTTTTTTTATGAAATAAAATTCAATTTTTATTAGAATATTCTACTAGAATTCAATTCTTTAAATAAAACAAAAAAACAATTAAATAATTTATTGAAGAATTGAACGTTTCTTAAAATTCAATTCCCATAAAAAATTGTTATCAACAAATTATAAAAAAATTGAATTCTATTAACGAATTTTAATTAAATTTTTAAGAATAATTTTTAGAGAAATTAGATTAAAATTGTATTAAAAATAATTGAACTTCTGCACTAAATTTTCTTATTTATGAAAATAATTGGATTCTTGCGAAGAATTTTATTAAAATTTTCAAAAATAATTAAATTCTTGTAAAGAATTAACAGGAATTCAATTATTTTAAAAAATTTTAATAAAATTCTTCGCATAAATTAAAAATATCAAAATTTTTAGCAGATCTTTATTTAGTTTCAGAAATTTTAATAAAATATTTCGCAAGAATTTAAAAATTTTCGTAAAATAATAAAAATCTTCGCAGGGAATCAATTATTTTCAAAAGTCTTAATAAAATTCTTCCCAAGAATTCAAATACTTTAAAAAATATTAATTTGAATTTTAGCAGAAATTCAAACATTTTAAAAAGTTTTGATAATACTTTTTTTGGTAGAAATTCAATTATTTTTAAGACAATTTTAAAAAAATTTCCCAAACTTAATTATTTTTTAAAAATCTAAGATTTTAACTGAAATCTATTTTTGAATCAACGTTTATGAGAAAATTGAACCAGAATTCAATTATTTAAATACAAAAATAAATAATTTATTGTATAATTGAATGTTCACAGTAAAAAGAAAGTCTTATCTTCAGCCATAAAAGGTACCTTAATTTAAGATGCAACTTTTTTAAGACAGCTTTGGTTTAATTTCAAATCTTCTTTCTTTGCTGAATTTAAAGAACAAAGGTTGCTGAATATCAGCAAAAAATGTGCTGAATTTAAGGCAATCATGTTAAAAATCATCAGTCCTATATTTAAATTAAACAGTAGAATTGTAAATTCAGATTTCTTATTCTTATTTTCACTCAAGACGAGCTTAAATTAAGACTGTCATTACTTTCAGGACTTGTTTAATTTCAGACAGTATTTAAAGTAAGATTTACTTTTTACTGTGTTTCTTGGAATTCAATTCCTATTTAAAAATGTTATTAATAAATTTTTAAACAATTGAATTCTTTAAACAAATTTTAATAAAAATTTTAAGAATTTTTTCGAGGAATTCGATTAAAATTCTATTAAAAATAATTGAATTCCTAAAAAGAATTTTATTATTTACGAAAATAATTAAATCCCTGTAAAATTTTATTAATTATGAAAATAGTTGAATAATTGCGAAGAAATTTATAAAAAAAAAATTGTTATTAAATGAAGTTCTAGTGAAACTTTTATTATTTTTTGAAAATAATTAAAAGTTTTTGTAGAATTTCATAAAATTTTTTTTTATATAATTCAATTCTTTTGGTAAATTTTATGAAAATAGTAGATATTGAACAATATTTTATTTTTGGGAAGAATATTATTACTTTTGAAAATAATTGAAATTTTGCATTGGATTTTATTAAAATTTTTGAAAATAATTGAATTTCGTTACTTTAGAAAATAATTGAATTCGTGTGATGAATATTGTTAATTATGAAAATAATTGAAATTTTTGAATGAACTTTAATAAAATTTTTGAAAATAATTGAATTTTGTTGGAGAATTTTGCTATTTATTTATAC
The DNA here is from genome assembly GCA_032873175.1 of Leptopilina drosophilae. NCBI lineage: Eukaryota > Metazoa > Arthropoda > Insecta > Hymenoptera > Figitidae > Leptopilina > Leptopilina drosophilae. The sequence goes on from CM065482.1 coordinate 3,073,093, forward strand.
AGATAATTGAAATCTTGATGTTTTTATTAGTTTTTTTTTGAAAATATATGAATTTCGAAGAAGAATTTAATTATTTCTAAAGATACTTGAAATTTTGACGAGAATTTTCAAAAAATTTTGAACATAATTGAATTTTTGCGAAGATTTTTATTACTTTTAAAAATAATTGAATTTCTGCAGTCATTTGTAATTTCTCTAAAATTCTCTAAATTTTATTGTACAATTTACGAACTTTTCATTCTTTTTGAATGAAATTACGGACTTTACGGACCTTTTATCAAAAAACGGACTTTTACGGACTTGAAGCAAAGTTACAGACTTTTACAGAATTTAAGGACCTACTTTGATCCCTGATTGTTAAAACAGCAGTACTTTATTTTCTCAGGCTGCAATATTTACCAACTTGGATCGTAGAAAATAATTCAAGGATAAAAAAATAAAAAACAACACTTTTTTACATATATTTTCTAACACTTTTTTTTACATATTTTAAAAATGTTTAATAATGTTTTTGTTGACAATAATTTCGAGTAAAGTTTAATAAATATTTTCCACAGTTGCATGACAGTTTGAAAGACATTAGTACTGCTAATAAGAGAAGGCGAGGAGTGGCTGCTTTATAATGTGAACTATTTGAGCACATATGCCAATTAGAAGTGTGTTTATAATAGGACCACAGACGTCAGACATGCGAGACGCATTTTTAACGATGAAACGTCATTCTTGTATACTGACTCTTTATCTCAACGAATCACCAACTGTCTGCAGGGGCGGAATCAATTGCCCACACTATTCAACTGTGGAGGAAAACTGCATAGTTTGGAAAATTTGAAAATTCTCTGTTACATGTTTTATAACACATGTGCACATATACAAAAAATAAATAAATTTACCCTGTAGATACACATATAAATACACATATATGCTAAAATTTTACACATACGCAAAAAATTTAACATATATACGAAAAAAAATTTACCACATATACGCAAAATCAAAAAATACACTTGCACATGTACAGAAAAATACACCTAGATATATATACATAGGCACATATACCGAAAAATACACAAATTCACTTATGCACATGTACTGTATAGACAAGCAAACTGCATGTTGGCAAATTAAGAAAGTCCTCTATTATATTAACTCGCATAGTAGACAAATTTTTAATGCGCACATGTACAGAAAACTAACACACATGTACATATAAATACACATGTACATAAAAGTCATGCACATTCACAAAAAACTTACACAAAAACACGTGCACATGTAGCTAAAATCCATACAGAATCTAATTTTATACTTAAATATTTCAAAATTAATTAAAATTTAAAAGAGTTGCAACTATAGTTTTTATAAGAAAATGTACTTAAGAATACTTTGACTTAAAATTTTGTAAAAATTCAATTTTAAATGAATTTCATTAAAAAAAGGAAAACCCAAGATTTTTAAAAAAACCTTAATAACTAAAATTCGTCTAAAACTAGTAAACAAATTTTAATATATATTTAATTGATTATTTAAAAATAACGGATCTATATAGAAGAAATTTATGTTAAAACCCTAAAACAAAATTGAATTTTGATGCAAATAGATATTATTGGAGAAATTCGATTATTTTTAGAAAAACGAAAAATTCTTTTCAAAAAATCAATTATTTCTTTTATCTTTTTTTATTTATTCTCCAAAGAATTAAATTATTTTCAAAAATTCCAATGAAATTCTTTTCTGACAATTTTTTTCAATATAATTTTAATAAAACTCTTCGTAGAAATTTAATTGATTACAAAAAATTTTTTTTAATTCAATTATTTTCAATGATTGCTATTTGAATAAAATTTTAGAAAACAATTTAATAATATAAACCGAAATTTTTATAAAATTAGTCTGTAAAATTTAACTATTTTCAATTTTTATTTTAATATAACTCTTCGTAGAAATTTAATTGATTTCAAAAAAATTTTTTTAATTCAATTATTTTCAATGATTGCTATTTGAATAAAATTTCAGAAAACAATTTAATAGTTTAAACCGAAATTTATATAAAATTAGTCTGTAAAATTTAACTATTTTCAATTTTTATTTTAATATAACTCCTTTGTAGAAATTTTGTGGACCTCAAAAATTGTTTAAAATTCAATTATTTTCAATGATTGCTATTTGAATAAAATTTCAGAAAACAATTTAATAATTTAAACCGAAATTTTCATAAAATTAGTCTGAAGAATTAAATTATTTTTAAAAGTGTAATATAATTCTTCCCAAAAATCCAATTATGTTTGAAAATTTTCAAAAATTTTTGTCAAAGTTTTAATTGTCCTTATAAATAAGAACAGTTTCTTCCGAAATTCAAATATTAATAATATTCTTGGCAGAATGTCAATTATTTTAAATATATACCAAATTTTCATCGAATTTCTCGAAAAATGAAATTATTTGTTAAATTTTTTAAAATTTATCTCTTAACAATAAATAATACTAATAATAATAATAAACATAATAATTAAATTCTGATAAAATTGGTATAAACATTCAAATTCAATTCATTGTTTAAAAAACACTCAATTATTTAATCAATTATTTATTTTTATAGTTAAATAATTGATTTCTTGTAGAATTTTCCAATAAATATTGATTTTAAAATAAATTCCATTAAAAATTTTTTTGTTTGTAATTGAATATCATATTCGAAAACATTTATTTATTTGAAAATTCTACGAGAATTCAATTTATTTCACTCTAAAAATAAACGTTTTATTAAATAATTGAACTTTTTTGAAAATTGAATTTTCATGGAGAATCAACAAATTTTTCAATTATAATTGAATTCTTCTAAAACATTTTAATTAAATTTTTTTAAGTAATTGCATTTTTCGAGAAATTTAATAAAAATTTTGTATATTCAAAACTATTGACATTATGATAAGAATTTTATTGAAATTTTTGAAAATAATTGAATTTCGGAGTAAATTTTTATTATTTATAAAGATTATTTAAATTTTGACGGGAATTTTTGACAATTTTGAAACATAATTTTATCAAAAAAAAAATTTTTTGTGAAAAATTATGTTGCATTTTAAAATAATCGAATTCTTGAGATTTCCAATTATTATTTTATTAATAATAAACGTAGTTTTTAAAACCTGGAAAAATTCCGTTTTTTAACTTGAAAAACCTGGAAAAGTCGACAAATTTGAAAGGGTAAAAGCGTGGCAATCCTGTAAATCCCTCAGAATATTATTTTACATACAAAATTATTATTATTATTATTATTATTATTATTATTATTATTATTATTATTATTATTATTATTATTGTTATTATTTTCATAATAAACAAAAGTTTCACTTATTATATAATTTTTATTGCATAGAATTTTAATAAACTATTTGCTAAAATTTTGGAATAAAATTTCTTTCACTGCACATATACACAAAACTCGAGCACATGTACATTTTTTATTGCACATTTTTTTACACATGTATCCAAAACACAAAGTTATACACATATACACATATACACAACATATACACATATACACAACATGTACACATGTACACATATACACAACATGTACACATGTACACATATACACAACATGTACACATATACACATGTGCACATAAACAGAAGCACATGTACACAAAACACTTATAAAACTAAGCATATTTAAATTAAATCCTAACGAGAAGAGTACAGCTAAGTAAAACTATTAAATTTAATTTTAAATTTTTATTTTCTTTAACTGTACGAATTTAAACTGACACAAATTTTAACTTAAAAGTATCAAATTGCAACGAATTAATGCCGCAGAAATGTGGATCAAAATATACTAATAGATCTAAATTATTGTGTTAATTTGATCCACTTTGGGGTATCAATTTGAAACTTTGAAGAAAAAGTTTTAACATCACTATCAGTCGCAAGGATTTTTTTTTACATCTCTAAATTTATTCCAAAAGAAGCAAAATCTCTCTTTTATTTCCTTAAACAAAAAAAAGTCAATTATACTCTGTTGTATTAACATTAAAACTGTTTTTAAATGGGTGATCGAATTAGAAAAAAAAATCTGTGTGTTTCTAATTTCAATATGTGGTTTTTGAGGGCTGTTGGCCCATGCGGAAAAAATAAAGTGTCAACAGTTAATAAGATAACGTTTGCATATGGGTGCAGGACGATAATCCTTCTTGATGCACGACTTGAAGAGCCGCAGACATTCGAGTCAATTTGTGGCCAAGCTGCATCTCTTATATCAATAAAGGTTTTACCCCCGATGTATATACAGTGAATCTATTAGGTTTTTTTTCGGAATTTAAAAAGGATCTCGTAACAGATATTATTGAGAAAATCTAAGACCTTCAGGCACGCGCTACTGAATATCTATATGTATATACAGTAGCTTAATTTTTTCCAAAACTTTAAAATAATTCTTTCTCCCCTCTGTCAGAGAGGTTCTTTTTTCCCTCCTCAAGATGCGAGGCTGAAATTTATCGATTCTAGAAACATCATCAGCGTACCATGTAAAACAAGTGGGTCAGAAAAAACATTTTTTTAACATTTTATTGTTTATGTGAAACTTTTGGAGAATTTAATTTTCTTACTAAATTTTTTACTTTTTGTATAGTCGAATTCTAAGACTAATTCTAAGACTATTTATCGTATTACAAAAGAAGAAAGATAAAAGAATAAATTTTAGTTTGAGGTCGCAATTTTAACTAAAATTATTTTTAAGAAGAATTAGAACCTTGAAAATTTTAACCTTCACAGTAGACAGTATGATTTTAATTCTAAAAATGACAATCTATGTCTAAAAAATACTTAGAAATTGTTTCAATTCATTTGGATGTTTTAAAATGTGTAAATGCTTTTAAACTTTGTTTTTTCCGTGTAATAATAATAATAATTTTCAGAATCTTAAAGCTTAAAATGTGACGCACTCTGAAAACAATCATTTTAAGGTTATGTTTGGTCTTGTTTTAACCATAATTTAAAGATTCTGTGTTTAATTTTAAACTAAAATAGTTTTTATTAATCAGTTGAGATACATAATGAAGACTTAATCATCAGTTGCTATAATATTGAGAATTGATTTTTTTCTGTACATTCCAAGAATTACAAACATAACCTCAAACGTTTAGCTTTTTAGATATATCTTTCTTCAGAGTTCGTTGCAAATTATTTTTTAATATATTAACACGGAAAAAAAGTCATCAGAGTTTTTAAAATTATTTTTCAATTGTAGCACAAAATTCGATAAACCGAAATTATTTTATTTTTCTTTTACATTTTTATTTATATATTTATTTTTATATCAAAAACACTACAATTTATAGAAAAAATTATATGCAATTTAGCATTACAATTTGTCAAAAGTTTTTGATATTTGTTATAACTTTGCTAAATTGCATATAATTTTTTCTGTAAATTTTAATATTTTTGATATAAAAATAAAAATATGAATAAAAATGTAAAATAATAATAAAAATTTCTATTTATCGATTTTTGTGCTACAATTGGAAAATAATTTTATAAAATCTGATGACTTTTTTCCGTTTTAATATATTAAAAAATAATTTGCAACCAACTCTGAAGAAAGAAGAAGAACTCTGAAATCCAAGAAACTAAAATTTTGAGGTTATTTTTATTATTTTTGGAATGATTATATAAATTTCATAATAATTTTTCTAAAAATAATTTAATTAATAATTTAGTATTTCTGACATAACAATTTCGTTTTTTTCTTATATAAGATAAATTGTTCCACAATTTCAAAATACTTTTAGAATATTTGATAATAACTTTCTTTCCCTGCGCGTGCTTTCATTATAAGAAGAGAAAAATTAATTTTTCTTAATTTAGGAGTATTTGTTTTTGTTAACTCTAACTAAATTCAAGGATAACAATATTATAGTGGAAACAATTATGTTTTACTTATAACGTCATGCAATAATGAATTGTCTACACGTTTATTACACGTATAAAACTGTACGTGACAAATAAATTTCATACGCTCATTAAAGTGTTTATCAGGCAGAAAGAATGCATTCTAGGTATAAAATTATATGAATGCTCATTCAAACAATAAACCAATTTGAAAAATTATGAGGGCGCGCACCTATTTCTATTTATTTTCACGCATTCAATGACTCAGTCCAAAATTCATCTATTAGACAAAAAGACAAAAAAAATTAATTCTAATTAATATTTGTTAATTCTTAAAAACTTGTTTCAATATAAATTGAAAAAGAAACGCTGAAAAAAATTTCTTTCTTTCAAAGAACGAATTGTCTATTGTCAAGTAAATAAATATTTACTTGAATCAAATAATTTTTATTTTTTTTAAATCAATTGAATTGTATGTTTTAATATTTATTTTTTTTTACTTTTTATTTTTTTATTTTTAATTTTTTGAAACAATTATTTTAGTATTCGAAGCAAATACCATTTAATTTATTCAAATAAAATTTGATTCAACTGCAAGTACTCAAATAATAGTCACATAATCGGTAATTTGTATCAAATAAATTTTTTTCTCGATGTAATATTATTATAAGAAAAGTTAAGAGGGATAAATTTTTTTCTCGAGTACGCCAAGAATATTTTAAAAACATATATTTCACATTGAAAAGTTATTTTGGAACGAAGGTCTAAAGAAAAATATTGTAAAAAAGCCAGTATTGTGAGTGAGATTTGCATGTAGTTTATCTGGATCTGAATGCTTCTTGATTACTTTTGAAATGAGGATGGAATATCATGACTTTTTGAAAAAAATCTCCCACGAATACAAGTTTTGGTTATATATTTTAAAATTGGCCCTCTCGTATATATACAATTATTGTCGTATTTTGAGGATACGACTCTATATAGTCGCGTCTTCCCTGAACTTTACAAGTGTCCATCAAGATCGAAGAAACTCGACACCCAGGTTAAAAATTTGTATATATGTAAATTTCCTTCCCTCTGGACAAAAAAACCGCTTGTTCGCTCCAAAAACGCTCTTAAAAGGTTTTTAGAACATTTCATGTATGTCAAATAAAGTTCTACATAGGACATTATTTCAACTACTATGCTCGAAATTTTTTTTTGTAAAAATTAGTAAAATGTTTGTTTTTCCTCTAACTTTACTCTTAGCTTAGAGAACACTTCACTTTCATTCCACTTTCAAGTTACTTTCACTTTCGATTCACTTCATTTTATTTTTGCTCTCACTTCAATTACACTTCACTCTCAATTCACTTTCACTTAACAATCACTTAATTTTTACATCACTTGACTTCATATTCACTTTTTTTTCACATTTTACATCACTTGACTTCACATTCACTTTTTTCTCAATTTTTACATTCACTTCACTTCATTTTTACTCTTATACTTCACTCTCAATTCACTTTCACTTAACTATCACTTTATTTTTACTTCACTTGACTTCACATTCACTTTCTTTTCACTTTTTACATTCACTTCACTTCATTTTTACTCTTATACTTCACTTTCAATTCACTTTCACTTAACTATCACTTGATTTTTACATCACTTGACATGACATTCACTTTCTTTTCACTTTTTACATTCACTTCACTTCACATTTACTTTCTTCTCCCTTTTTACATTCACTTTACTTCATTTTTACTTTCACTTTAATTACACTTCACTGTAAGTTTGCTTTTCAATTCACTCGAAATTCCTTTTCATTTAACTCTCACTTATTTTTCACGTCACTTCACGTCACGATCATCATTATACGTAATCAGTAATTTAACAGTAAAGTGTGAAGAAAGTAAAAGAGAACTGAAACTAAAGTGAATGTAAAGTCGGTTTAAATTTAATTTTCACTTTGATTTTACTTTCACTTCAATTACACTTCACTTTCATTTCTTTAATTCACTTCACTTCATTTTACTCTCACTTTAATTACACTTTACTCTAAGTTTTATTCTTTTTTCTGTTTAAATATACTTTCATTTCTCACTTTATTTTTACTTCACTTCACTGTACGTCACGATCATGATTTTACGTTATCCGTCACATTACTTTGTGACAGTGAAGTGTTAAGAAAGTAAACGAAAACCAAACTAAAGTGCAAGTGAAGTGGATATGAATCCACTCTTCAACTCGTTTTTACTTTCACTTTAATTACACTTCACTATCAATTTGCTTACACTTCACTTTCACTTTGCTTTCATTCAACTCTTACTTCATTTTTACATCACACATAATTTACTTTCTTTGCACTTCACTTCATGATCTCAGTATAAAACATCAGCAATATGAAGTGAAGTGCAGTGAAGTGAAAAGACAATAAATTTGAAGTGAAACGAAAGTGAAAGTAGAGTATGAGTGACATAAGCGTAAAGTAAAAGTAAACTGAGAGCAAAGTGAAAGTAGAGTAAAAGTGAAGTGATAGTAAATTGTAAAGTGAAAATTGAGTGAATGTGAAGTGAATCGAAAGTGAAAGTAGGAGCAAATTGAGAGTGAAATAAAAATAATCTATGAGTGAAGTGAAATTACAGGAAATGTAAAGTGAAAAGGAAATAAAAATTCGTGTGAACTTGAAGTGATAGTGACATGAAAATGAAATGGATTGAGAAGGAATTTAATGTCACTTCACTTTCACATTATTTTTATCTAATTTAACCCATCTTCAAATGCTAAAGAAAATTTGAAATGTAAACAAAGTTAAATTTAACAAAAATAATGTGAAGTGAAGTGAAAGTAAAGTGAAGTGAAAGTGAAAGTGAAAGTGAAAGTGAAAGTGAAAGTGAAGTGAAAGTAAAGTAAAAGTAAAGTGAAAGTGAAGTAACAGTAAGTAACAGTAAGTAAAAGTGAAGTGAAAGTGAACCGAAATTACTGAATATCACCCCCGATTCAAATTATTGAGGCAACAGGTGTAACGTATGGTGCACAAAATTTTCCCCCTGTATAACATATTTAATACAATTTGAAAATTAAAATCGTCTGCAATGTAACATTTATCAGCGAATAATTTTACGAACAATATTGACAAATTACATTTGTTATTTAATTCGTTCGCTCGAAGAATATACGTGTAAAAAATTTCGACAAATTACTCGAAATATTTGGTTATATATTTTCTATTAGCGACGCACCCTCTCATTTGAAGCTCGTTAAATTCCTCTTTTAAACTCCAAATGGTTTACTTTGACACTTTTATTAATAGCAACAGAGGTTCGCGAACACGTACAAAAACAGGAAAAAACAACTTGATAAATTTAGGTGTTGGAGAGTGTGTCACGTTTTTTTCTCTCTCACTCGATTTGAATATATACATGTATACAAAAATACACATTGCGTTTGAAAATGAATATCTCATTCCTTTAATTTGTATATATACACACGCTCTTCATCGCAACGCCCAGTAATTGGTGATTTTCCCAACAAAAAGTATATCGTGTCTTATTGGTTCGAAGGAGTAGGTATATATATTATAGCCTCTTGATGTTTTTTTGATGAAAGAAGAAGAAGAAAAAAAGGAAGCCCCAGATGCATGTTGTTATAGTTCGTTTTCTCGCCAGGTTCTTTGCCGCTAAATAAACATCAAGTGGACAGCGAGTTAGTTTACACTCAGTTTCGGAAATGTTAGCTAAACACTACACACATCGGTGGTTTTACTTTGAAATAATGCCGACGCGACGCCACACTGATGATGCGATGTTAGACTCTTAGAGAGAATATGTTAAGCTTTCATCAAAAAAAAAAATTCGCTTATAGTATTCTTTTTAGGTAAGAGAGTTGAGAGGGTATCGTTTTCAAAAGGGATTCCTTATTCGTGTCTAATTGTATGCTTTACAAGTGCTATAATTTATCATAATAAGAAACTCGAGCGAGATTTTATTGCTTATCAATAATTATAAAAAAAAAAAAAATTTTGTTTCACATTAATACAATAAAAAATTGTCATTTTAAAGTTTTTTTTTAAAAACAAACAATAAATTCTTTCACCTTTAATAAATTTTTCAGTTTACTCTCAGTTTACATTTACTTCACACTCAGTTATCACTCTCACTTCATTCTCACATCATTCAGTAATCACTTTCACTTCACTCTCAATGATCACTTTCACTTCATTTTCACTTCAATCGCAGTTATCACTTTCACTTAATTCTCACTTCACTCCAAAATATCACTTTCTTTTATTTCTACATCGCTCTCAGTTATCACTTTTACTTCATTCTTTATTATCACTCTCACAGCATTCAGTAATCACTTTCACTTCACTCTCAATTATCACTTTCACTTCAATTGCAGTTATCACTTTCACTTCATTCTCACTTCACTCCAGAATATCACTTTCTTTTATTTCCACTTCACTCTCAGTTATCACTTTTACTTCACTCTTAATTATCACTCTCACAGCATTCAGTAATCACTTTCACTTCACTCTCAATTATCACTTTCACTTCAATTGCAGTTATCACTTTCACTTCATTCTCACTTCACTCCAGAATATCACTTTCTTTTATTTCCACTTCACTCTCAGTTATCACTTTTACTTCACTCTTAATTATCACTCTCACAGCATTCAGTAATCACTTTCACTTCACTCTCAATTATCACTTTCACTTCAATTGCAGTTATCACTTTCACTTCATTCTCACTTCACTCCAGAATATCACTTTCTTTTATTTCCACTTCACTCTCAGTTATCACTTTTACTTCACTCTTAATTATCACTCTCACAGCATTCAGTAATCACTTTCACTTCACTCTCAATTATCACTTTCACTTCAATTGTAGTTATCACTTTCACTTCATTCTCACTTCACTCCAGAATATCACTTTCTTTTATTTCCACTTCACTCTCAGTTATCACTTTTACTTCACTCTTAATTATCACTCTCACAGCATTCAGTAATCACTTTCACTTCACTCTCAATTATCACTTTCACTTCAATCGCAGTTATCACTTTCACTTCATTCTCACTTCACTCTAAAATATTACTTTCTATTATTTCAACTTCAATCTCAGTTACCTCTTTAACTTTACTCTTAAATATCACTTTCACTTCACTTTTATTTATCACTTCTCTTCACTCTAAAATATCACTTTCTTTTATTCCCACTTCGCTTGCAATTATCATTTTCACTTCACTCTTAATTATCACTCTCACTTCATTCTCACTTTACTCGCAATTATCACATGAACTTCACTCTCAATTATCACTCTCACTTCGTTCTCACTTCACTCGCACTTATCACTTTCACTTTATTCTCACTTCACTCTAAAAATATCACTTTTTTATTTCCACTTCACTCTCAGTTATAACTTTCACTTTACTTTCACAGTGAAGTGAAAGTTTCACTTCACTCTCAATTGTCAGTTTCACATCATTCTTAAATATCACTTTTCTTTACTTTCACTTCACTCTCAGTTAACACTTTCACTTCACTTTTAAATCTCTCCCACCCTGACTTCAGATTCACTTCATGTTTACCCTCTATTCATTTCCTTTAACTTCACTTTTAAGTCTCTTACACTTCAATTTATTTTTATTCTCACTTTGCTTTTAAGGGACATGAAAATAAAGTGAATGTAAATAAAGAGAAAAATATAGCGACTTTTACTTCAGTTATAGTCTCACTGCATTTACTTTCACTTAATTTCAATTCTCTTTCACGTTACTTCACATTTTAGTCGCTTCCACTTCCACTTAACATTAACTTTATTTTTACTTTCACTTCATTTACTTACACTTTACTTTTATACCTCGTACACTTTACTTCATATTTACTCCCACTTAACTTTTATTTTTTTTCATCTCAATTTACCTTCACTTCATTTTTGCTCTGACTTTCAAGCTTCTTTTGCTCTGCATTCACTTCAATGAATCCAAATAATGAGAGAGATTTATTTATGAAGTGAAAATAAAGTGAAAGCAAAACGAAATTACAGAAGTGCAACTCAGGGGTGAAATTCTGTATTTTTACTTAACTTTTCACTTTACTTTCGCATCAATTTCAATTTCCTTTCGCACTTAATATGTTATTTACTTTAATGGCACTTGGATTTCACTTAACTATCACATTATGTAATAATTAACATACAGAATTGAAGAGAAGAGGATGTGGTTGTCGAATAAAAGTGAAGTGAAAGTAAAGTGCTTTGAAAGTGAGAGTAAAAATTAAGTGAATTGAGTGTAAAGTGAGTGAAAAGTTGAAGTGACTTGAAAATGAAGTGAAAAATAAACTGAGTGTAATATAAGTGAAGTATGAATAAAAATTTGTTAACTTTTAGTGACCTGAAATAAAACTTAAGGCGTACTGAGTAAAATGTAACTGAAGTGATAGGAAAAATAATGAAGTAAATGTGCAATGGGGGGAATTAAAAGTGAAGTGAAAGTGAGGTGAAAGGAAACTGAGAATAAAGTTAACGTGAACTATGAGTGAAAATAAAGTAAATATAAAGTTTAATTTCAAAGGGAAGACAAAGTGAAAGTCCACTGAGAGTAAATGGAAAGTGAACTAAGAGTGAAGTGAAAGTGAATTGGGAGTGAAGTGAAAGTAAAGTTTTATCGCTACCCCTAAATGCAGTAAAATGAGAGTAAAGTGATAGTGAAGTGAAAGTTAATTGAGAGGGAAGTGAAGATAAAGAGTTGTTTGTACCCTTAAAAGAGTAAAATGAATATAATGTTACAGTAAACTAAAAGTGAATGTAAAGTGGGATTAATTTGACAGTGAGAGTAAACTAAGAGTGAAGTGAAAGTGAACTAAGAGTGAAGAGAAAGTGAACTAAGAATGTAGTGAAAGTGACCTCTGAGTGAAGTGAAAGTGAATAGAGAGTGAAGTGAAAGTAAACTGAGAGTGAATAAAAACTAAACTAAGAGTGAAGTGAAAGTAATGTCTTATTCCTACTCCTAAAAACAGTGAAATGAGAGTAAAGTGATAGTAAAGTGAATGTTAGAGTGAAGTGAAAGTAAATAGTTGTTAGTACCCCTAAAAGAGTGAAATGAGAGTGAAGTAAAAGTAAACTAAGTGCGTGGATGGAATGTGAATTAAGAGTAAACTAACAGTGAAGTGAAAATAAACTGACAGTTAATAGAAAGCGAAAATAAACTGACAGTCAATATACAGTGAACTAAGAGTGAAGTGAAAGTAATCTAAGAGTGGATGGAAAGTGAATTAAGAGTAAACTGACAGTGAAGTGAAAATAAACTGACAGTGAATAGAAAGTGAACTAAGAGTGAAGTGAAAGTAATCTAAGAGTGGATGGAAAGTGAATTAAGAGTAAACTGACAGTGAAGTGAAAATAAACTGACAGTGAATAGAAAGTGAACTAAGAGTGAAGTGAAAGTAATCTAAGAGTGGATGGAAAGTGAATTAAGAGTAAACTGACAGTGAAGTGAAAATAAACTGACAGTGAATAGAAAGTGAACTAAGAGTGAAGTGAAAGTAATCTAAGAGTTGATTGAATGTGAATTAAAAGTAAACTGACAGTGAAGTGAAAATAAACTGACAGTGAATAGAAAGTGAACTAAGTGCGTGGATGAAAAGTGATTTAAGAGTAAATTGACAGTGAATAGAAAGTGAACTAAGAGTGAAGTGAAAGTAATCTAAGAGTGGATGGAAAGTGAATTAAAAGTAAACTGACAGTGAATATAAAGTGACTTGGAAGTGAAGTGAAAGTGACTTGTAAGCGAAGTGAAAGTAAAGTGGTGTTGCTACTCTTAAAAGAACAAAATAAAATTAAAGTGAAAGTGAAGTGAAAGAGAATTGAGAGTAAAGTGAAAGTAAAGGATGGTTTCTACCCCTAAAACCTTGATTTTCGACCGATGTTTAAAAATCATACATAATTCACTTTTCATTAAACTGCGTACGTATGCAAAATTCAAAAAGAAATTTTTTTTCACAATTTCCTACATAGTTTTTTGTCAATAACGGTCATTTGCAAAGGCAGAGGGTTATAATGTAGGTATAGTTATGTAACAACAGCGACAATAATGAGTCAATACAATTCCAAAATGACACTGTGCGTGTTACCTTTTTTTCATATATTGTTAAAAGAAATAAAGCTCACGTGTTCAGCAATAAATATATAAAACTGCTCGTGGCAATTCTTTTGAAAATTTCATTTTCCATGAATTGTAGAGGTGACAAGAGAGTAAAGTTGTAAACTCACGCGCGTTTACACCCTCACAAATATATATATATATATAAAAGTCCCCGCTCGTTAAGGGGATCAGCTGCGGTGTATTGTTGCGACTAACGAGCGCTAAATAGAGTACCAACTGAAGCTGTGTCAACTTACACATCAAGAAAAAGTAGACCTACATTCACATGTACACAGAGGAAAATATTTTTCTCCTTTAGTTGAAAAACAGAAAATGGACGTGCAAAAATAGCCGCCATTTCCCCAAAAAAAAATCTTGCGAGCCGCAAGAATTGTTATATTCAAATAAAAGTTTCAAAAAAGAAGTAAAGTTTTCCTTTTTTTAAAGAGCAATAAAGACTATATTGGCGCATATATAATGGAATAGAAAGGAGCTACAGCTATTAGTGTATGGATACAACATGAATTTGTACGCATTCTTGATAAAAAAAAAGAAAGAAAAAGAAGAGGCGAATTTATAGGAGAGTTTGATCTCTAACTGAGAGCTGCGGGGTGTCTTGGGCCAAGGGATGTTTTGTCCTGCAGAGTTACAATGTTCCTCGTGTATAGGTAGGCCCGTGTACGCACTTCACCCAATATAGGGCCATATATGAGGGTGCAAGGGGTGATTGTTAAGTTGTACGACAGATGTCTCACCACGTGAGTTCACCGTCTAAATACCAGTCACCCTATAACCCTAGACGTATAACAAACAGCACATCGTATTTTCATTTCTCTAAATCCAATTCACTGCTCATAGTATGTATAATATCCTCGTTGCTTTTTCTCGAATCTCGATGATTCTCTTATTTACGACACTTTATGCTCGATAATGAAGCGCATGTTTCAATGCTTGATTCTCCTATAATTGGACGGTTCACTTATTGGTTTTTGTTGAATCTTGTTTTCTCAGAAGTGCAGCTTTCGTTAATGGTATTACACTTTTTTTTTCTTTTTTGGGCTCTAATGAGAAAATCTGCGCCGATTTTCGATTTCTGTGAGAGTAAAAATTATCAAAACTTGCAATAATATATTATAGACACAAAGTTTTTTTTGAGGATATCAAATTGAGACAAAAAAACAAATCAAAATTGTTGCTTCTTGCTTCGCAACACTTTTGATACCTTTTTTTGACTCAATTTAATATATTTTGACCACAGTTCGAATATATGTGACGCGATCCGAAGAAAGGGACCTTAGAAGCAAAAAATTATAGGTTATGTTTGCAATTTTTTAAATGAAAATACAAAAAAAGGATCAACTGTCAATATGAATCATTAATGTTTAAGTTTTCATTACAACTAAAAAAATTAAAAAACACTGATTGTAATTTGCAAAAAGTAAAAGAAAACTTTTAAGCAACAAAAAAGTAGTAATAACATAACCTTAATGTGATTTGCTTCTAAGGTCCCTTTCTTCAGATCGCGTCAGATATAAACATTCAGATTTTAAAATATTTTTGTCGTTAGTCATGGATTCTTAGGTATTAACTGTATGTTTAAAATATGTAATTTTTCAGGTATTTAAATTTTTTTGTCGTTTGTCATCAATTTCTTTATTTAAATTGTAATCATAGTCAAAATATAGAAATTTTCAAGATTAAACTAATTTCCCAATATTCAGGCATATAATCAAGATGTAAGTATTTTATTGAGTCTTTAAAATAATTTTGATGTTAATTGAGGAAAAATGTACTTTTTCGTTTCAAATCAGTCTACAGGGGGTCCATTATGTAATTTCACTTAACTTTCACTCCACTTTCACTCATAATTTATTATCACTTTATTTTCACTTCACTTTCAATCAAAATTTTTTTTCACTCCATTTTCACTTCACTTTCATTCAAAATTTATATTTCATCCCATTTTCACTCGCTTTCACTCAAAATTTATCTTCACTTCATTTTCACTCCATTTTCAACTCAAAAATGTTTTTCATCATATTTTTACTCCAGTTTTTCTCAAAATTAGATTTTTCATCACATTTTCACTCTATTTTCACCTAAAAATTTATTTTCACTTCACATTCATTCAAAATTTATATTTATTCAATTTTCACTTCACTTTCAATCCACTTTCACTCAAAATTATTTTTTGCATCCCATTTTCACTTTCCTTGCACTCAAAATATATCTTCACTTCACTTTCACTCAAATTTCACTTCATTTTCACTCAAAAGTGTTTTCCATCCTATTTTTACTCCACTTTCACTCAAAATTATGTTTTTTATCCCATTTTCACTCCACTTTCACTCAAAATTATGTTTTTCATCCCATTTTCACTCCACTTTCACTACACTTTCACTCAAAATTTATTTTCATCCTATTTTTACTCCATTTTCAGTCAAACTTTATTTTTACTCTAATTTAACTTCGCTTTTACTCCTTTTTCACTTTAAGTAAAAATTTAATTTTTACTCCAATTTCACTTCACTATCTTTAGACTTTCACTTTCACTCAACTTTCACTTCACTTTCACTTAACTTTTACTTCACTTTCACTCAACTTTCACTTCATTTTCACTCAAAAATATTTTCCATCCTATTTTCACTCCACTTTTACTCAACATTATGTTTTTCATTCCATTCTTACTCCACCTTCACTCAAAATTTATTTTCGCTCAATTTTCACTTCATTTTTACTCCATTTTCACTCAAAATATATTTTCATTCTATTTTCACTCAATTTTCAGTCAAAATTTATTTTTACTCCAATTTCACTTCACTTTCTTTAGACTGTCACTTTCAGTCAATTTTATTTTTTACTTCACTTTCAATCAAAATTTTTTTGACTGAATGTGAAAGACTAATGAAAGTGAAGTGAAATTGGAGTAAAAATAAATTTTGAGTGAAAGTAAAAGAGGAGTCAACGTGAGTCAAATTGAGTGAAAATGAATTTTGAGTGAATGTGAAAGTAGAGTGAAAGCGAAAGCTCTAATGACTGTTTATAAAAAAACAATAATTTTTTAAAACAATTTAATAAATAAATGAAAAATGTTTTATTTTCACTCCACTTTCACTTCAATTTTAAATTTTTGATCCTTTTCACTTTTACTCAAAAACTTTTTCACTGCATTTTTACTTCACTTTTACTTTATTAATAAAATTTGCGTGGAGGTGAAAGTTTTCTGAACGAAAATGGAGTGTAAAAATATTTTGGTTGAAAGTGTGGAATGAAAATAGAGTAAAAATAAATTTTAAGTAAAGTGAAGTTTAAAAATTTTTGATTGAAAATGAACGTAAGTGAAGTGAAAATTGAGTAAAAATAAATTTTGAGTGAAAGTAGTGTGAGAATCGAGAGACAATAAATTTTAAGTGAAAGTATAGAGTCAAAGTGAAGTGAAAATGAAGTGAAAACAAATTTTGACTAAAAGTGGAGAGAAAGTGAAATAAAACGGAGTGAAAAAATATTCTCTGTAAAACTGAAGGGAAAATGGAGTTTAAAAATATTTTGGGTAAAAATGGAGTGAAAAAAAAATTCTGAGTGAAAGTGAACTAAAAATTTTAGCATTAAATATTGAGTTAAAGTGAAGTGAAAATGGAGTGAAAAAATACTGAGTGAATGTAAAGTGAAAATGGAGTGTAAAAGTATTTTTGGTGAATGTAAAGTGAAAATGGATTGTAAAAATATTTTTGGTGAAAGTGGAGTGAAAAAATTGATTGAATGAAAGTAAGTGGAAGTGAAGTGAAAATTAAGTGAAAATAAATTTTGAATGAAAGAAGTGTGAGAATGGAGTGAAAATAAATTCTGAGTGAAAGTGGAGTCAAAGTGAAGTGAAAATGGAGTGAAAATCATTTTTAAGTGAAAGTGAAGTGAAAATGGAGTGAAAATGAAGTGAAATTACATAATCGACCTTCTGGACGTGAATTGCTAATAATTTTGTCGTAAGATTAATTTTTTTTTACGTTATTATTTAAAGAAATTTGTTTTATAGTCGAATTGTCGAAAATTTACTGTTTTTGACGGATCATTCCACTTTTACCGAACTAATTCAGAAAAATTTCAGGAACAAATTTTCTCCCCGTATCCGCATTCAAAGGACCTGATTTAAACACTATAAGTGAAAAATCTTTTTCCTAGAGTTTCTAGGTACACGTGAGGGTTAATGATTGGTATTCAAGTGCCCACTGGCAGTAGGAGATTATAATAATAATTGAATACAAATATTATAGAATCTGGTAAAGCTGCGACACCACGCGCAATGATTGTAGGATTTTTTTTTTGAAAAGAGCAACTAAATATTCTTGTATGACTCGATTTTAGGCTTAGAAAAGAGGATTTACAAGCGATGACTATTTTTTTCAATTCACCAAAGTCATGAAGACACGGGAGTTTTATATACATATATATACACAGAGAGAGAATTGTGGTGAAAAAACGAGGCAGAATCAAAAGCTTGTTAGTGGACTTGGAGAAAAGAAGGAAAGGTAGCCACTAGGGATTGGCAGGTGATCCCTGACCGACGTAAGGTTTCGATTGTTACACATCTGACAGCGCAAGTTACGCCATATATAATGGGGCGTGCGCGCCACTTTTTCAATTCCTCCTCTTGTCAAAAAAAAAAAAAAAAAAATGGTCCTTCGACAAAAATACAATCAATTCTTTACCGAAAATAATACCGAGATCGCGTCGCCAGGAAGTCGTTAACGCCTCCACGTGGATCCGGTTAAAACGATACATATAAAATGGCTATATGGCTCATTCTGTGTATTATAAAAGCCAGGTGATGCCTTATTTAAGAAAAAAAAAATTCTTATTCTATTTGTCAGAAGAAAAGAGAACATGAATACACTTTGCCTGCTTTGCCTGCTTTGCGCCTCAAGTCTAACCTCTGAAGAGCCGCAACTTCTTTGTTTGCTAGTTGCCTTTTTTTCGCTGTCACGTTTATCACATTCGTAGAAAAAAATAAACATTTTTTCGCCGTTGGACGGCGAGTGGAGCACTTTGATGATGTAGATGAGTAGCTTTAAATTGTCACCAGAGTTTCTTTTTTCATTTTCGAGCGTCATCTCTTTATTGTATAGTAGCTATACAGAAAATAGTGGGTTTTTCAAATTTTATTGGTTGCTGTTTGAAAAAGAAGTAATTTCATAAATAATCTTTCTCTTTTACTAATTTGAAATGGCACTTTCAGGGAAAAGGTTTTTTCTATTCGTCGCTTAAACATTATTTCAAAATAAGGGGATTTCTTTCCAATGAAATTTCTTCACTTTGAAATAAACCGCAATATTTGTACTTTCGTTAGAATACAGGTTTTATTTAAGAAAGAATCGCCAAACAATTAATCTTCTATATTAATAAAGTTCGTGATTCGGTAATATGTTCACAATTTGAGGTTAGTTGCTGTTTGCTTTTTTGTTTCTTAACATTTTTATAATTATTCTTTTCAAATATTTTCAATTTTAAAATTAATGTATATGGGTGAATTTTCTGAAAGTGACGCACTTTTAAATTTTAGTTTTTCAATTAATTTTTTTCTTCAATTATATGGTTTTTTCTATTAAAACTACTTTAATTTCATACTCAAGAGTAAGATTTTTAGGTTGCGCAAAATTAATTCTTAAAAATATTAAAGTTTTTTTCATTTGAAAAATATTATTGTTGCTCCATTAAATTAATTTTATTTAATTGGTAGTAAATAAGTGCTAATTTTTCACTATGGAAATTGATAATAATTATTAAAGAGTAGATTTTGTAAAATTAATCGAGACATCAAAAATGTCACTTTCAGAAAATTCACCCATATTAGAAATCATCGAATTATTGCAAAGAATTTAATAAAAAATTTGAAAATAATAGATTTTCTTCTAAAAATGTTAGATATTAAATTCTAATGAAGATTTTTATTAAAATTTTTTAAAATCCTAAATAAATTCTTTTGACGAATTTCTTTGAATTTTTTTTAACTAACACTTCACTGTTACCTGAAAAGTATCAAATTGCAACAAATTGATGTCAAAAATTGGATAAAATCATCATTTGATCTCAATGTTTGGATCATTTTGATCCATTTGGAGATCATTTTGACATTTTTAGAAAAACAGTGGTTTCTTAAAAAATTTTAATTGAAAATTGTAAAAGCAATTTGGATTTTATGAAGAAAAATTTAATAAAATTTTATTAATAATAATTTAATTCTTCCGAAGAATTTTATTACTATATTTATAAAAATAATTGAATTGTGCCGAAGAATTTATTAAAATTTAAAAAAATGAATGAATTTTATTTTAATATTTGAACTTTGAAGATTAAAATTCTTTCGAGAAATCGTATAAAAATTGTTTTGAAAAAAATTTAATTTCTGCAAAGGATTTTACTATTTATAAACAAATGAATTATTGCAAAGAATTTTACTATTTATAAAAATAAATTAAAAATAAACAATGTTAATAAATAATGTTTCAAAGAATTTATTAAAATTTTTAGAAATAATTAAATTGGTATGAAGAGAATTATATAAATAATTGAAAATAATGACATTTTATTTCTTTTTAGTAAATATTAGGACAATAATTGAATTATTGTTAAAGAATTTAAAATTCTTATTAAAATAGAATTTTATGGAAATTTTTGAAAATAATTCCATTCTTTCGTGCAATTTTATTTAAATTGGATTAAAAATAATTTAATTCCTTCAAAGAATTGTAATATTTATAAAAATAATTGAATTGTTTCGAAGAATTTATTAAAATTTCAGAAAATAAATTCAATTTCTGAAAATATTTAAAAATTTTTGAAATATTTAAAAATATTTAAAAATCCGAGGAATTGAATTGAATTTGTTTTGGAAAAAAATTGAATTCCTGCAAAGAATGTTACTGTTTATAAAATTAATCCAATTCCTGCGAAGAGTTTTACTATATTTATAAAAATAATTGAATTGTTTCAAAGGAGTTATTAAAATTTTTTTTAAAAAATGAATTTTTTCGAAATGTGTTAAAACTTTTTTTTTGAAAAAACTCACTGTCGTAAATATTTTTTCTTTAAATAATAAAAATACATTTTTTGTTTTGTAATATTCATAACATTGTTGTAGAGGAATTTTTATAAATGTGAGATTTATATAATGCAATCGAATAAAATTTTATAGTTGTTAGACGCAGCTGTATGTATAATTTCGGGAAAAAGGTTCAGTGATAGACAAACCAATATATTTAAACTGTAAAAAGATCGTAAAACACGTCACATTTTTCAAAAAAGTATCATAAAAATCATAACATTGGTTTATTTCGACAAATTTTCCTTTTTAACGTCTATGCTGAACAAAAATACATTTTAACACTTTACATATATTAGAAAAAAAGTTATTTATATCTTTTTATTATTATTATTATTATTATTATTATTATTAGTATACAAATTACAATAATTTTTATTTTTAAATATGAAGTTTTAAATAATTTTAGGTTTAAACTTTAAAAAAATCTAATTATTAATTAACTTACTAATTAATTATTCTTGTTTATTAATTTCAAAAATAATAAAATTTTTCTGAAGAATTCAATTATTTTTATAAATAGTAAATATTTTTCAAAAATTCAATTATTTTTAAACACAATTTTAAAAAAATTTCAACTTAATTCTTTATAAAATATTTAGAAAAATATTTGAATTTTTTTAAGTTTCAATAAATTTTTCGAAAAAATTAAATTATTTTTAATAAAATTTTAATATAACGTTCATAAAAAAAAATCAATCCCTTATAAAATATTGTAAAAGATTTCAATTATTTTCTAAATTTTTTTTTACACAATTTCACGAAAAAAATATATTTTTTAATATTATTTTATAAAATTTTAATAAAATTCAATTATCTTCTAAAATTGTAATAAATTTTCTGGAAAAATTCAATAATTTTTATTCACGTAAAACTCTTTGCAAAAGTTCAATTATTTTTAATGCAATTTCAATAAAATTTCATTAAAGAATTAAGTTATTGTCCTAATTCATTATAAAATGTTTCAAAAGAATTGAATTATTTTCTAAAGTTTCGATAACATTCAATAATTATATGTTTAATTTCAATTATTAACTTAAAAAGAAAACTTAAAAGAAATTTATTTTATAAAAATCAATTATTTTGAAAATTTTTCATTAAAATTATTTAAAAAACTCTATTTTATTTTTAAAAAATTAAATGCAATTCTTGAAAAGAATTTAATTAGCATTTTCAAAAATTTTTAATTTTAAATAATATTTCCATTTAATTATATTTTTCTAATAAATAAATTTTTCTATACAATTCAATTATTTAAAAAAAAATTTGATTAAAATTATTAAAGAAACTCCATTCTATTTAAAATAAAATTAAATGACGTTCTTGAAAAAAATTCAATCAAGAGTTTCAAAAATTTTTAATTTCAATAATTCAATTTAATTATTTTCCTAAATAATACAATTTTTTCGAAATAATTCAAATATTATCACATTTTTTGATTAAACTCTTTGCAACAATTCGATGATTTGCAAAACATTAATGGTTAAAATGAATTACTTAAAAGGAAAAATTATAAATAAAAGCGTTAGCTTTTAAAAAAGCAAAAAAGCAAACAACCGACTTTTATTTAGAAATAAAAGTGTTTACATATATATATATTTATATATTTTCAAAATTATCCAATTTCTTGTCACAATTTTATTATACTTTCAAGAAAGCACAGTTTTTGCTTGTTTAAGCTGTTAAAAATCATAAGGAAGTTACACACATTATCGAGGAAGAATGAACTCATTTTTAATGTCCGTTTTACTGTGAGAATATTGCTAGAAACGCTCTTTTAAAATCCCTCATAACTCCCTCGTGGAAAAATATACTATCCAAGCTCGTAAAAATTGTCGGGTGCTTTTAAACCTCGTCATTAAAACAGGTCAGCAAGTTATATCAGAAAAAAATTTACCATGACAATGTGGTCGAAATATATCATCCAACGACTTAATATTTTCTCAAAAAAAACAAATAAAACAAATAAAAACATTTTAAAAAAACGTGACATCATAAGTTATATTCTACAATACTTCGTAAAACTGTCCGCTAATGGAGTGAAACGTATTTAAAATAGTAAAACGTATATAGTAAAAAATAGTGAAACGTATATATAGTAAAAAATAGTGAAACGTATATAGTAAAAAAGAGTAAAACAGAGCAAAACCTTAAAGTAAAAAATCGATGTTCGGACAGTAGAAGTTTTCTTGTTTTTCTTCTGAACAATTAACACGATTTTAGGGACAAAAGGATTGAAAAAAAAAAACAGAAGAGGAGCGTAGGGGGTCCAACAAGAGTGATTTTAATGCAAAAATAACAGGGCACATTGGAGAGACACTAACGACTTACAAGCACGCATCACTAGGTTGCATCCTCTTGTACTCGTGCCAGCTCGTGTGTTTGCAACTAGTGAAAAATTACCGCTAGTCGCGTGCTTCAAAAACCCCTCTTCCATTTTTTGCCACGTGGTACATTCTTGGACACGTGGCCACTATCTCTGCGCGCACAATTCACGAATGCAATATATTCGTCTTCACTTTGGTGACGCTTGTTTTTATTTACTTTTTTTCCTTTTTGAGGAAAATTTACTGATTCAGTGTCTGTACCGCATTGTGTGTGTGCAAAATTATGATGCTATTGGAAATTAGTCTCACGATTCATCGACTCTGGTATAATTTAGGGTAACTTTTGAATCCTGTTTTTTGGCAATAAGGCATTAATAGTGTTAGCAGGACAACTGAATCTTAGTATTTGATGAAGAACTAGTATTTGCTGAAGCATCATTTTTGAAGAAGTGTTATTTACTGAAGCATTATTTGATAACTTAGTTCAATTTGTAGGATCATTATTTGCTGAAGCATTAATAACTGTAGCATTACTTGATGATTTAGTTCCAGTTTTTGAAACATTAATTGCTGACTTAGTTCCATTTTCTGAAGCATTACTTGATAACTTTGTTCAATTTGTAGAATCATTATTTGCTAAAGCATTAATTACTGTAGCATTACTTGATGATTTTGTTCTACATTTTAAAACATTAATTGCTGACACAGTTTCATTTTCTGATGCATTATTTGATAACTTAGTTTAATTTTCTGTACCATTATTTGCTTGAGAATTATTTGCTGCATAATTATTTCCAGAAGCATTATTTGATAACTTTGTTCAACTTGCTGATGGATCATTATTTGCTGCATCATTATTTACTGAAGCATTATTTCTAACTTCATCCATTCGAGATTAATCCTTTTTTCCTAAAGCATTGCTTACTGAAGGATTATTCTTGAATCATTATTTGATAACTTAGTTCCAATTGCAGCATTATTATTTACTGAAACGTTAAAACTATATACTGAAGCATCATTTGCTGACATAATTCCGATTTTTGAAGCATTAATATTTACCGACTTAGTTACATTTCCTGCATCATTATATTTGCTGAAGTATTTTCTGCGAAATCATTGTTTACTGAAGCATTATTCGATAACATTGATCCATATACTGGATCATTATTTGCTAAAGCATTTATTACTGAAGCATTATTTGATGACTTAGTTCGAAGTTTTAGAACATTAATTAATTGTTGCATCATTATTTGCAGAAGCATTATTTGACAAGCAGTTCTGTTTGATACATCATTATTTGCTGCATCATCATTATTTTCCGAAGTATTATTTGTCAACTTAATTCCATTTGCTGAAGCCGCATTATTTATTACATTGTTATTTAAAGTTGTTTTATTATCAGAGGCATACTTTGCAAAACAATTTTTTGCTAAAGCACTATTTTCATAAACAGATTTGTTCGCTAAAGTTTTATCTACTGAAGCATTATTTTCTGACTGAGTTCTATTTTCTGAAGCATTATTTTCTGAATCACTTTTTGCTAAATCATTATTTACTGAAGCATTATTTGATAACGTGGTTAAAATTGTTGCATCATTATTATAGCAGCATAATTATTGGCAACATTATTGTTTACTGAAGCATTAGCTACTGATGCATTATTTGCTGACTTAGTTCCATTTTCTAAAACATTATTATTGCTACAACATTATTTGTTACAACATTATTTACTGAAGCATTATACACTGACTTAGTTACATTAGCTGAAGCATTATTTGTTTCAGCATTTATTTGCCAAATCATTAATTACTGATGCATTATTTGTTGACTTAGTTCCATTTTCTAAAACATTATTTGCTACAACATTATTTGCTACAACACTATTTGCTACAACACTATTTGCTACAACATTATTTGTTACAACATTATACACTGACTTAGTTACATTAGCTGAAGCATTATTTGTTTCTGCATTTTCTTGCCAAATCATTATTTACTAAAGCATTATTTGCTGCTGCATCATCATCTGCAGCAACATTATTTGCTTTAGCATTTTTTGACAAATTTTTATTTAATGAAGCATTATTTGATAACGTAGTTCCATTTGTTGCATCATTATAAACTGCACCATTATTTGCTGAAGCATTAATTATACTAAAGCATTATTAGTTGTCTTAATTCTATTTTCTAAAACATTATTTACTGCATCATTACTTGCTGAAACATTATTTGCTGACTTACTTCAATTTTCTAAAACATTATTTGCTTCATCATTATCTGTTGCATCATTGTTTGATGAAACATTATATACTATCTTAATTACATTTGCTGCATCATTATTTACTAAAGTATTATTTAATAAAGCATTATTTGCTGAATCATTATTTTCTGAATCATTATTTGCTGACTTATTTCTGAAGCATTATTTGATAACTTATAGTTATATTTGCTGCATAATTGTTTTCTGAAACATTAAAATTACTGAAGCATTATTTACTGACATTGTTCCGTTTTCTGAAACATTATTTACTGACATAGTTACATTTGCTGCATCATTATTTGCTGAAGCATTTTTTGCCAAATCATTATTTATACTGAAACATTATTTGGTAACGTAGTTTCACTTCCTGCATTATTATTATTAGCAGCATCATTAAATGCTATACGTCATTTTTTGCTGAAGCATTAATTGAAGCATTGGGTGCAAGAAGGGCGTTAGCTAAATAAACTGTTTTTGAAAAACATTATTATTTATTATTTAATTACAATTTTGCCATTATTTTACACTTGAATTTGATAGTTCAATAGTGGACTAATGAATTTAAAAAAAGTATATTTAATTTTAATGTACAGTTTTTGACCAATTAAAGTTTAAAAACATAAGGTTTTTTGTGATACGCCCTTCTTGCACCCAATGCTTCAATTACTGTAACTTAATTTGCTCCCTTAGTTCCATTTTCTAAAGCACTATTTTTTGCTGCATCATTATTTGATGAAGCTCATTATTTAATCACTCAATTCCAATTGCGGAATCATTATATTTACGTCATTATTTAATATAGTTTTACTACCTGTGGCATACTAGAGAATTTTCAGCTCTAAAGTATTGATAAATTCATTCTTTCTCAAAAAAAAAATTTCCCACCGGAAAAGAAATATTCCTCTAAAAATTTAATAGACTGAATGAAAATTAAAAAAAAACGATGAAGAAAAATGGAGAAAAATGAAGAAAAAACGTTTTTTAAATAGTGAAGTAGATTTTTTTTTGAAGTGCTCCCTTGGGGAAGAAAGGGAGTGAATGACAATAATAATCGAGTATGGATGAAGTCATATATACAAACCCTATGACTCGGAAGCCGCAAAGAGACAAATCACAGAGTTTCGAATTCGAATATACGATGTCACATATATATATATATGTAGGTATAATGTGTGAACATTGACATGGACGTGTTTTTGTGTTCATACGTGTATATAATGTACACACATTGTGTCAATGTGCCGTAATCGGGGCTCGCCCCAAACAACAAGGGTGAGAAAACGTATACATATATATCCATAGAATGCGTGACATCCGGATCGGTCAGTTCCCAAGCTCTTCAGAGGAGCATCATGTATTTATTGTAGGTAACCCTCTCGACCCCTGTGGAGAAAATTGTATCTTCCATTCTCAATTCATTATTTCCAATGTATCAAATAATGAACAAAAAAAAGTCTCACTCTCCACTCTCTCTCTCTCTCTCTTTTCAACACTATATATACTTCTTAATTATATTGATGTCCTGAAGATCTTTATATATTTATCTTTCAAATTTAAAATCAATTTCACGCTCATTCGATTATCAAAAAAAAATTTTTATATCAGGGTTATCACAGATCAGGGAGGTCAGGAAATTCACGAAAAATATAATTGGTCAACAAGAAACAGGAGGAAAAAATTTTATAAAATCTTAAAAAATTATATTATAAATTATATTATAAATTATATTATAATTATATTATAATATAATTATATTATAAATTATATTATAAGATTTAAGAAGTTTTTCATTAAAAGTACTGCAAAAAAAAATTTTTAGAATTTATAAGAAAATTCTGAATTTTAATATATGTTTTGTTAGTAAAATGTTTTATTATATAATTATAATTTATTATAATTATTAAATTCGTTTATTATTATATTATTATTAATATTATTATTATTATTATTAATATTATTATTATTATTATTATTATTATTATTATTATTATTATTATTATTATTATTATTACTATTATTATTAAATTTGCCTTAAATTATTATATGTATTTAATTAATTAAATTTAATTAAATAATCAAATTTCAATTATAAAAATAATGGATTTAAAGAAGAATTTTAATTTAAAACACTAAGAAAAATTGAATTTTCGACAAGTTACAAAGGATTTAAAATTTAATTATTTAAAAAAGTTACAAAGGATTTAAAATTCAATTATTTTAAAAAAATATAATAAAATTCTTCGCAAAGATTCAATAATGTTTAGAATCTCAATAAAGTTTATCACAAAATTTTCATGATTTAAAAAAAAAAATTTTTTATTTAATGAAATTTTAATATCAACTATATTTAAACAAAAAATATGAAAATAATTCAATTATTTAAAAAAAACATTCTAATGAATTTCTAGGCAAACATTTAATTATTTTCAGACATAAATAATAAGAATTTTGCAGGAAATTAATTATATACAAATTTTATATAAATTTTGAAAAAATAATTAAATTAGTTTCACGAATAATTAATTTCTTGCAGGAATTCAATTATTTTTACAAGTAATTAAAGTCTTCCCAAAAATTCAATTATTTACAAAAAGTTTGAATAATTCTCGTCAAAATTTCAATTATCTTGATAAATAATAAAATTCTACACCAAAATTCAATAATTTTCAAAAATCTTAATAAAATCCTGGTAGAATTTCAATTATTTTAAAAAATAAAAATTTAACAAAAATTCAATTATTTATTCGCAATATTTCAATTGTTTCCATAAATAATAACATTTTTTACTGGGTTTCAATTATTTTCCAATATATACTATCAAATTCATTGCAGAAATTCAATTATTTTCAAAATTTTTTTTTTAATTTCTTCACAATAAATCAATTATTTTCCAAAATAATAAAATTTTTTTTTTAAATTTAATTATATTTTAAAAGGTAATAAAATTCTTAGCAGAAATTCAATAATCTTTATAAATTGTAAAATTCAATTCCGAAATTCAATAATCTTTATAAATTATAAAATTCAATTCCGAAATTCAATAATCTTTATAAATTATAAAATTCAATTCCGAAATTCAATAATTTTTAAACCTTTTAGAAAATTAATGGCAAAATTTCAATTATTTTAAATTTACAAAACTTAATAATTTTTAATATAACTAATATTTTTATAAAATATTTCAAAAAAATTGAATTATTAAACAAAAATTTAATCAAATTGTACGCTAATATTTGATTACTTAAAGTAATTTCTCCAAAAAAGTTATTTTTCTTAAAAATTCTACTAAAACTAGTCAAAAGAATTTAATTATTTAAAAATTTGTTTGATAACATTTTTACGAAAATTGAATTTTAAGGAACATTCAATTATTATTTAATAAATAATATTTTTTTTGTATACAAGAAATTGAATTATCGTAGAATTTACTTTCTAATTTAAATTTAAAAAATTAAAAATTTTCTTTCTAATTAAAAAATGAATTTAAGTTAAAAATTTAAATAATAATTGAACACTAAAAGCATGATTTTTTTAAGTTTTTATATTTTCTAATAGTATATAATTTAATTTAAAAATTTTCGAATAATCGCAATTTGGTAAAATTAAATTTTAAACAATTGGATTTAAAAATTCTCAAAAAAAATTTTTCAATAATTATCAAAAATAAATGATTTAAAGAAGAATTTATTTATAAATTCCAAAAAATAGTAATTGAATTAAGTTGGTGAAAATTATTTTTAAAAAGTTTCTGCAACTATATTTTTATAATATAAAATAAAAATTTTGTCACTTGGTCATCTTTAATTATTATAAAACATATAAAAAAATCCCAGTTTGATTCTTCGACTCCAAGTGATCGATATCTTCATGTTTTTTAATAATATTCTTCCAAGTTTTCGAATTTCAAAAGATTGAAATTTGAAATTTTCGAAAATCTTAATTCGTATGGAAAAATAATAATGATTAAATATTTATTTAAAAAAGAAATTATTTAGTGAAAAATAATTTTAAAATTATGATTATTTGTTTACGAATAATTTCACAATTAAAGAAATTCGTAATTGGAAGAATAATAGAACATTTTTTAGAGTATCTATAAATTTTTACAGGGGATCAGAATATTCTTTAGGATCAGGGAAAAAGTAAAAATTTTCCTAGGAATTTTTTCCTACCAATCCTGTTCACATAAATCAAATTTTTTAAAAATATCTCTAATGTCACTATTAGTATATCAATTTTTTTTTCTAAAACCATAATTTTCGGAAATTTTCCACTTCATTAAACGCACTTGTGTTACAAAAGAGAATATAAAACGAAATAAAAAAGAAATATTTCTCAATTATAGTTTTATATAGTAGTAGGAGATGAAAGAATAAAGAAAAGGGGGAAAAAGAAATAGAAAAAGGAGAAAAAGAAAATGGTGTGAAATGGTATGTTGTTTTCTCATGGGTGTTGGAGAGATGAGGAAATTCACCGCGACTGGAGTAACAGCATCCAGTCGTGACATGAGACGCGCGTATCGGTAATGTAACCAATCACGAGTTGTGCCTCGCTGAAACCTAGTTGGGTCGGGTTTGGTTCAATGGTTTGGATTCACTTCCCTTAACGAGGAGTTTATGACAGAGAGTTGACGACGATCTTAACCAAAAAAGAAAAGCCTGAAACCCTCCTCAATACTAATGTTACCAAGCATCAGGGTTATATTCTATTCCTTATTTGGATTCTCATTAGAGAAGCTTGTTAGTATTTTTATTTTACTAAAAGAATTGCTATAGTGATTTAGCAAAAAAATGATGGGGTAAATAATGCGCCATGCCAGAGCAAAAAATACTTCAGGGAAAACTTTTATTTTTGAAAGAAACTTTTATTTTTTGCCTATTTAGGCATAAAGAATACTGTAACGAATATAGTACTTATAGTAATAATGCTTCGATGAAATGATTCTAAAAGATTCCGATTGATTCAGCATGATTCAGCATGATTCCTAAAAATGATGCTCCAAATAATGCTTTAACAATAAATAATGTTTCAGCCAAATTTTATCCAACTTCATAAGAAAATCTGTTGAAAATAATGCTGCAGAGATAAGTCAGCAAATAATGATTCAGCAAATAATGATTCAGCAAATAATGATTCAGCAAATAATGATTCAGCAAATAATGATTCAGCAAATAATGATTCAGCAAATAATGATTCAGCAAATAATGCTTCAGAAATAAATGCTTCAGCAAATAATGATTCAGCAAATAATGCTTTAGTAAATAATAGTTTAGTAAATAATGATGCAGCAAATGTAATTAAGATAGTATGTATAATGTTTCATCAAACAATGATGCAACAGATAATGATGAAGCAAATAATGTTTTAGAAAACAAAAATAAGTCAGCAAATAATGATTCAGCAAGTAATAATGCAGTAAATAATGTTTTAGAAAATAGAACTAAGACAAATAATAATGCTTTAGTAATTAATGCTTCAGCAAATAATGATGCAGTTGATAATGATGCAACAAATAGAACTATACGTTTACAAATAATGCTTCATTAAATAAAGATTTGTCAAAAAATGCTGTAGCAAATAATGTTGCTGCAGATAATGATACAACAGCAAATAATGCTTCAGTAAATAATGATTTGGCAAAAAATGCTTCAGCAAACAATGATGCAGCAAATGTAACTATGTCAGTAAATAATGCTTCAGAAAACGGAACTATATCAACAAATAATGCTTCAGTAATTTTAATGTTTCAGCAAATAATGATGCAGCAAAAGGAACTATAAGTTATCAAATAATGCTTCAGAAATAAATGCTTCAGTAAATAATGATTCAGCAAATAATGATTTAGCAAATAATGCTTTAGTAAATAATACTTTAGCAAATAATGATGCAGCAAATGTAATTAAGATAGTATATAATGTTTCATCAAACAATGATGCAACAGATAATGATGAAGCAAATAATGTTTTAGAAAATAGAAGTAAGTCAGCAAATAATGTTTCAGCAAGTGATGCAGTAAATAATGATGCAGTAAATAATGTTTTAGAAAATAGAATTAAGACAACAAATAATGCTTTAGTAATTAATGCTTCAGCAAATAATGGTGCAGTTGATAATGATGTAACAAATGGAACTACGTTATCAAATAATGCTTCGTTAAATAAAGATTTGTCAAAAAATACTGAAGCAAATAATGTTGCAACAGCTGATGATGATGCAACAACAAGAAATGCTTCAGAGTAAATGATTTAGCAAAAAGCTACTTAAGCAAAAAAAACTAATGCTTTATCAAAAATACAGTAAGTAAAATGCTTTGCTAAAATGCTTCAGAAGGAAGAGCTTCAGCAATAAAACATAGTTCTGCAAATAATGTTACACTTCATCTAGTATGCATCAGTATAACTAAACCTTTTGCTTCATAAAAAAATGCTTCAGATTTGGCAAAAAACTTCTTTAGCAAATAAAACTAATGATTCAACAAAAATATAGTAAATAATGCTTTAGCAAAAATGCTTCAGACACAAAAAATACATCAGCAAATAATACATCAGCTTAGAATCAGTATATGAACCAACATCATCTTTATGATTTATCAAAACAGTTTCAACAAAACCTATTACCTACTGCAGCATTTGCTTGATGAAAAAATACTTTTTACTGCAGCATTTGCTTGAGTAAAAAGTATTTTTTACTCAAGCGAATGCTACAGTAGGTAATAGGTTTTGTTAAAACTTTTTTTAAGTTTAACTTTTTTTAATTTAAGGATTAAATAATCCTCGAGCAAAAGCATCAGGTAGAAAAGCTTTAGCTGAAAAAAACAATCAAATCCAGAACAGACCCATTTTTAACTCTCTCGAAATTATTCGAAAACGTGTTTTCATTATTCGCAAACAGACTATTTCCATTTTCAACTGAAAACAAAAAAAAACGAATCCATTGCTCTCCAATGGTTCCCAAAAATTTGAAGAATTTCGCCACACTTATTAGCACATATGCTCGAGAGAAAAATTAGGACACTCCAGAAGCTTTCATTGAACACACAAACACATTTCATGCATATGTGTTAAAGTGAAAAGCAAAAAAAAAAGAGAACTTTTTTTCAACTTTCCACAATTCAGCCCTTTGTTCGCGATAAGGTTACGTGAACTGGAAAATATGAAAATGAATCTGGGTCCATTTGTGGAACCCCAAGACGACGACTTTCGAAAAGACAAGCGTACCAAAGTCTCTCGCCGTGTTTGTCAATTGATTTATTGTAGGGCAGTAAAGCAGTAGGTAAAGATTGAAAAAGTTCACCTCGGTAACCTACATCGTGAACATAGAAATTGTTGTGGCAAGCCTCGATGGGTGGTGGAGAATCCAAAAGTGAATTTGGTTTCCCCCAATGGATGGCGAGCCATCCAGAGATGAAGAAGAGGAAAAGATGAGAACGGAAGGAAAAAGCCATTGCTTTAGAATTTTCTCCCTTTTTCTCTCTCTCTCTCCGCATAAATAGAGGCACACTGTGGAAGGAGAGGGGCAAAATTTTGTAGGTAGCCACCTACACAAGCCGTAAATCAACGACGGGTACTCTCCTCGGGGTTTTTTTTTCGTTGTTGTAAAACCTGAACTGCAAATCGCAAATCGAAAACGGTAGCCGATATTCGGTTCGTGACGCTTAGACGTGGAGATAATGACTGTGGAGAGGAGAACTTGGACGACGTGGTAAGTGACTTAAACCGGGTTACTCGGTCGTCAATGGCAGAAAATTCCAGTAGCCGGCCACGATTAGTCACGAGGGTCAAAAAGAGAAATGAAAGACTTCTGCGCACCTAATAAAAATCCCACTTTTCGCTTTTATTTTTTCTCTTCTTCTTCTTCTTCTCTTCCTTTTCCTCGATTCAACATCCTGTCCAAAAGTCCACATGTCCTCAAGGTTCATTTCTTACATAATCCTCCCCCAAGAAGAAAAAACACATCGGTCAACAGGATGTTGTTCAATATTATGTGAACAAAAATATCCGAAGGTGTGGTCAACTTGATCACAAATGTTTACATGCACACATTTTTTTTTTCTGTCACATTTCCAAGAGAAAATTGTTTTTTTAAAAAAACGAAACACTTCCGCATTAACAACATAGGAACAGAGAAATTCCCATAGATTTTTGAAGAGATGGAGAAAAATGGAGAATGGAGGTGTTTATATCTAGGGGCATTATTGTGTCTTGCGATTAATAAAAGAAAATGAATGGAGGATACAATAGACCCGTGGGCTATAGGAGGAGATGGAAATCAATCTCAAGTGCCGATGACCTGTGGCGGGGTATTGTTGTTCTGTCATTATTGTAATAGTATTCAATCGACGAATTTTTGGGGAAATTGTTGCTAAATATGAAAGACAGCGTAGTTGAGATGCGGGCTCGTGGGATCTTGTCACCCTCGATCGGAAAATGCCTAATTTGAGAAAAGAGGCGAAGGAGCAGGCGTGACCCTGTGTATACATTTAGAAACAAGGACGTAATTCCGGATTGTGATGAGTCAAATGTAATAATTAAATTGGATTAATTTGGTTAGTTGTTCTAAAAATTCTCACCACTTAAGATCATTAACCGTATATTATCATACCATTATAATTTATAAATGATAATAATTAAATATTAAATTCATCTTCCAGTTTGTTACAACCATTTTTATATGTTTGTCTCTTCTGTGGAAAATGGATATTTGGAGTAATTTTGTTGGCTAAAATCTTGTTTGTTAAAGCATTACTTAAAGTTGATTTATTGACTGAAGTACCATTCTCATCATCTTCTCAGAGTTGGGTTTTTCTGCTAAAGCTGTCTTTCCTGAAACAATTTTTGAAGAATCTTTATTTAATGAAGCATTATTTAATGAAGCATTATTTAATGAAACATTATTTAATGAAGCATTATTTAATGAAACATTATTTAATGAAACATTATTTAATGAAACATTATTTAATGAAACATTATTTAATGAAACATTATTTAATGAAACATTATTTAATGAAACATTATTTAATGAAACATTATTTAATGAAGTGGCATTGTTTCCTAAAAACATTATTTGTTAAAGCATTATTTAAAGTAGTTTTATTTACTGAAGTACAGCATTATTTCCAAGAGTGAATTTTTCTTTGCTGAAGCTGTTTTTCCCAACACTTTTAACTTAAAAGTATCAAATGACAACGAATTGATACCAAAAATGTCGATCAAATAAAAAATTGATCCAGATTTTCGGCATCAATTTGATCCACTTTAGTAACAATTTGACACTTTCAAGAAAGCTGTGTTAATAAATAAATATCTTTAAATATTTTGATTAAATAATTTTTTGCTACATCATTATTTACTACAACATTATTTGATGAAGTGATTTTGTTTCCTAAAAACATTATTTGTTAAAGCATTATTTGCTTTTTTTAAAAAGTAGCATAAAGTAGTTTTCAAATTTAAAAAAAAGTAGTAATAATGAAGCTAACGAAAACTAAAACTTGAAGACCAAAAAACTCATTTCATAAAACTGACAAGAATTCCATTTCAAAAAATAAAAAATATTTTCCCGACGACTTCTTCCTAATTTTCAGCACAAATATATTTACTTCTCTCTTAACCTGCTAATAAATTAAATTTCGGCAACGAATTTTTATAATTTATGAAACAATTCAAATATTTATAAAAACTAATTTAATTCTTGCAAAGAATTTTATAAAAAATTTTAAATAATTAATTTGCTTCGACTAACAAGAAATTTAATACTTTTCAAAATTGTAATTAAATTCTTATTTGATGAATATTCTAATTTAAATAAATGAGTTAGTGAAAAAATTTTATTATTTATGAAAAGATTTCAATTTTGACGAAGTTTATTGCAAAACATTTTTTAAATATAATTGAATCTTGTTTGGAAATTTTATGAAACTATAGTAGATATTGAAAATCATTGAATTGCGAAAATTTTTTTTAAATAATTAAATTTTACAAAGAATTCTATTACAATTTTTGAGAATAATTGAATTTCTGTGTGGAGATTTATTAAATTTTCTTCAAAGTAATTGAATTACTAAAAAGAATTTTATTATTTATGAAAATAATTGAATTCTCGCGAACGATTTTATTTAAATTTGTTTAAATAATAAAATTTTCAAGATAAAATTTATTACTTTTCATAATTCTAAAAATATTTAAATATTCAAATATTCAAAATATTCAAAATTGTAATTAAATTCTTATTTCATGAATATATTGTAATTTATGAAAATAATTGAATTTATAGCAAAGAATTTTATTATAAAATGCCTCAAAATAATTGATTTTTTTGGAATAATTTTGTTTTTATCGACGCAATTGAAGTCTTTCGAAGAATTCTTTATTGTAAATAATTAAATTATATATTAAGAATAAGAATTTTTTTAAAATTGTAAAAAAATAGTTTTTTCAAAAAAATTTAATTAAAATTGTATTTAAAATAATTATAAATACCATATTGAGTAAATTTTTCTTTCTATCAATTTTATTAAACTATTTGAAAAAATAGAATTCTTGGGAAAAATTCTAATATTTTTGTAAATAATTGAATTCTTCCAAAAATAGCTTTAAAACCCATTTTTTTAAAGAATTGATTTTTTCGAGAAGTCGAAATCAAATTCTTAAAAATAATTATATTTTGTTTAGCAATTCCTGTAAAATTGTATATAAAATAAAATTGAAATTCGGCGATGAATTTTATTATTTGTCAAAATAATTGAATTTCCGAAAAGAATTTGATCGTTTATGAAAATAATTGAATAGTTGTAAAGAATTTTATTAAAATTTTCCAAATAATTAAATTTCTAAGAAGAATTTTATTATTTTTGAAAATAATTAAATTTTTCAATAAAAATTTGTAGACATTGTTTAAAATAATTAGTTTTTTCAAAATATATTAAATATTATACGAAAATTTCTATTTCGAATAATTGAATTCTTGTGGAAAACTTTACTTGTGAAAATAATTGAATTTTTCGATCAATTAGAAAAAAAGTTTTATAAATAATTGAAATTATTTTCTGAGTTTTTAATATATTTATGAGAATTTTTTGAAATTCTTGCTTTAGAATTTTATCAGAAATTTTTTTTCTATATTGAATTTTCTTGAAAAATGTTATTATTAGTGAAAGTAAAAAAATTAAAATTAAAATTAAATTAATTAATTAATTAATTAATTAATTATTTTTTAAGTATTATTGTGAAGAATTGTATACGAATTTTGTTAAATAATTCATTTTTTTCAAGTTTTTTCAAAAAATCTATTCTAAAGTACAGTTGAATTTTTGTAGAAATTTTATTGTTTATGAAAATAATTGAATTTTGAATGAATTTTACTAATTTTTTTCAAATCATTGAATCAGTTTGCAAAATTTTATAGGATAATACTATAGATATTGAAAATAATTGGATTTCAAATATTTGTTTTAAATAATGGAATCATTTTAAGGAATTTGTTTATCATTTTGGAGAATAGTAGACGAAAAAAAATCTTTAACTGGAACAACGATAAAATTGCCTGAAATTGCGAAAATATTCGTTTAAATAACGAAATAATTTGTTGCAACAACTAAAAATTTGGCTAATATAGTGAAAATTTGTAGTTATTCCAAGTGAAGATTTTTTTCGTGTATTTTTATTTCTAGTATTGGCGATTTTAAAGTAGTGGAAATTCTCAAAAAAATAAAAATAGTAGCTTTTAATGACTGGAGTCTAAAAAAAGTATCCAAATAGTAGCATAAGGTATATAAAAAAGATGCTTTATTTTTTTAATCATTTTAAAACATTATTTACAGATTTTTTTCTGTATAAATTTTGTCCAAATTATATTATTCGAAGAAGTTCTTGTTGATAAAGCTGTTTTTCCTGCTGCATTGATTATTCCAATCCAAAAAGCATTGATTATTTTCAAATTCAAAAAGCCGAAGGATTTTTTACTAAAACATTTGAGGTCAACTTAAAGATTATATTACTTGATACAATCAAACACAAATTATCATATTTCAAAAGTTTTGCACACCATTATGCGATAATTATAAACACACAACTCTTGTCATAAAATAAAACCATTAAGAATGGTTGTTGAATGCAATTTTGTAAACTTGAGGGTCTATGTTTATAAATTGTCAAATATTTACGATATTTTCGAAAGTCTGATATTGGGCAATATAAACCGGTATGTTTTGGAAATCTGCGGCTGAAAGTGCATTCACGATTTACCAAAAAGAAGGTACACG
Source organism: Leptopilina drosophilae (assembly GCA_032873175.1). NCBI lineage: Eukaryota > Metazoa > Arthropoda > Insecta > Hymenoptera > Figitidae > Leptopilina > Leptopilina drosophilae. Next base: position 3,111,044 of record CM065482.1, read on the forward strand.
AATCTTTCTTCCGGAGGGTTGTAAATCATAATCCTGGATTTATGGGTCAATTTCTGTATAAAGAGTCAAGGGATCCTTGGCATTTTAAGATATAGCTATTTTGCTTTCAGTCCCTGCATCCACAACAATTGTATACATACAAGCAAATAGTAAAAGTTTCTCGTATTCTTTTTTTCTAAAGTTTTTTTTTTCCTTTTTTTTCCTTCCGCAATGACCAAACTCATGAAGTCAATTTTCAGGTCGAATTTAAAGTGCGCGCGAGAAAAGCAAAAAAAAATTACATTGTATTTTTTTGTTTTTGGAAAGTTTTCTTTACGCATAGAAGAAGAATGGTGGTTTGAACCAAATACAAATTTTTTTTTGCGAACCTAGTACAAATAATAACTGAATAGAATTTTATTTCAAAGGAATGAGTATTTATTTGGCTAAGAGTAAAATTTTCCACAAGAATCGAATTATTCGAATATTTATAAATATTTTAATTCTTTCATATGAATAATAAAATTCGTTGCAGGAATTTAGTCTATTAGTAGAATTCGAAAGAAGTAAATATTTTTGATCGAAATTAGTAAAAAGTCCTGTAAATTTTTATTTACCTGACTTTTTACTAATTTTTTTACTAATTTAATTTTTAAAAATCAGATTTTTATTTACATGACTTTTTACATAATTTTCATGAAATGGAATTTTTTTTTTTGCTTTTTTTTAAAATAAATTATTCAGTCGAAAGTCAGCAATTGTTATTGAAAGAAAAAAATTTGTGAAAGTTTAAACAAGTTTTGAAGAAGCTTTCAAGATGCTTTCCAGATTGAATAATAGTTGAAAACAAACGGACAAAGTCTTAGAGTAACAAGAGAAGGGAAATTTTAGTCTAGGTATAGGTGTAATAAAGTTTAACAAAGTGTTTACGTAAAATGCGGTGAAATTTGAGGGTAACTGGTCCTCGTCTCACCTAACACTTTGTATAACACACTATTCAATAATATTCCCGTCATTTTACGCCACAGTGCGTTGTAAATTTTACCGAAATTTATGATATCAACTTTTGCTAACAGATTATGCAAAATAGGAGCACTGCGAAATAAAAGATTCAGCAAAACCTAACGAACTTATATACTTAAAAAGCCATTTTCAAAAATGTATACGAAAAGAGTGAAAATATTTTCACTTTCACTATATGAATACTTTAAGAAAGATATAAATAATTCTTAATATAATTCCTGAAGATTCCTTCAAAAATCCTTATAGAGCTGTTTCAATAATTAATGAATATTTTATTTATAAAATTTATTTATTTTAAAAAAATTTATTTAATTAAATAAATTTAATTTTATTTAATAAAAATTTATTTAATTAAATAAATTTAATTTTATTTAATAAAAATTAAAATAATAACTAATTTTTAAAAAACAAATTAAAATAATAACTCTTTTTAATTTTAGTATATGAATAATGTAAAAAAAAGGTAGTAAATAGTGGATTTTAGTAGATGAGTGGAAAGCCTGAAATTGATCTGAAACTTCGTACGAAAGTCAAAAATACAATAAAGAAGGACAGTGATAAGTTTTAATATTTTTAAAATTAATTATTACAAGTTACTTTAAAATTACCAGTTGTCACGGTCGCGTCTAATCAATTTCTCGTCTTTACCGATTGCAAACTGTTTTATTATAATTTATTTATTATAATTTTATTTTTTATCAAATCTTTCCTACATCACAGACCGATTTCATTACATTTTAGACTTTCTTACAAACTTTCAGCTTAATTTATTGAATATTTAAAGAGAAAAGTGGTCGAAAAAATTACCAGTGAATTTCCAAGAGTCACACGATGTTAGAATAAATGTTTCTTTTCGTAGTAGTGATATATACACGCAGCTATATGGAACATAGTGTGGTGAATGCTGGAAATATTTACGTGGAAAGAAGGAAAATCTCGGACGCTTGTATTTTCCCGAGGAATTGTTAGAAAATGTTGGGAGGGAAGAGGAAAAAAGTGGAAACAGCCGATTGCCACGACCTCGTTACCATCGCTTTTTCTTGAAGCTGAAACAAGAAACTGGCATCAGGACGTCATTATATTCGAGTTAACCATTCTCTCTGTCTGTTCTTCTTTGCACGTAGGAGTCCTTGTGTTTCTACAAATAACACTCTCCTGGAAACAAACAAGGTCTGCCGGACCTCTATATACTGGACGACAAATTGACACCGTTCCTCCCCTCATATATACACCGTATATACCTTTTTTCACTTCTCGTCTCACATATTTTTATTTATATTTCACTCGCATGTTTTTCTGTATTTACAACATTAAAAAAACACTAGCAAATTTTATTCAATTTGTTGTTATGCAAATTAAAAAATTTCTTATCAAATATAAATTTTTTAAATAATTTCATAGTCAAAATTTAAATAATTTCATAGTCAAAATTTAAATAATTTCATAGTCAAAATTTAAATAATTTTATAGTCAAAATTTAAATAATTTCGTAGTCAACATTTAAATAATTTCATAGTCAAAAATTAAATAATTTCATAGTCAAAAATTAAATAATTTCATAGTCAAAATTTAAAAAATTCACTTATTAAGTACAAAATTAATTATTACACGGAGAGAGAATATATATTAAATTTTGTAAAAATATTTTCAAATTGGGGAAAAAGTGCGACAAAGCGAAATTTTCATATAAAAAATACTAAACTTTAAAAAACATATGTGAAATTTAGTATATAATTATATCAAATATCAAGAATATTAATTAAATTCTAATATAACTTTAATAAATTTCACAAAACTATTTTTAAAGTTTAGAATTTTCTTTGCGGAACTTCCTGCTACAAAATGTAAATTTTATAAAGCAGAATAAATAAATAAATAATAATAAAATAATAAGTTTAGAATTTTCAATATCAAAATTTCGCTTTGTTGCACTTTTTCCCCAATTTGAAAATATTTTTACAAAATTGAATATATATTCTCTCTCCGTGTACTGTTCATATTTTAAAAATTTTAATAAAATTTCACGAAAGAATTCAATAATTTTCTAAAATTTTAAGAAATTCTTCTAAACAATTCAATTATTTTTTTAAGTAGTAAAATCTTTACAAAAATTAAATCAGTTTTTAAAAACAATTTTAATTGAATTCCTCAGAAGAGATCAATTATTTTTTGAAATATTTTTAACACACTTCGAAAAAATACCATTTTTTCTAAAATTTTAATAAACCCTTCGAAATAATTAAATTATTCTTATAAAAATAGTAAAATTCTTCGCAAGAATTCAATTAATTTTGCAAATAGTAAAATTCTTTTGCAGGAATTCAATTATTTTCAAAACAATTTTAATTAAATTTCTCGGATGTATTCAAATATTTAAAAATATTTTCATAACTTTCATTTAATTCATAAAATCTTTATAAATTCTTCGAAACAATTCAATCATTTTTATAAATACTACAATTATTTGAAAAAATTAAATTATTTTTAATCCAATTTAAATAAAATTATACGAAAGAATTTTATTATTTTTGAAAATTTCCATAAAATTCTATTTCAACAAGAATTTTAAATTCTTTAAAAATAATTCAATTATTGTCAAAATATTTATAAAAAAGAAAAAAAAATATTATTATTTTCAATTACTTCTGTAAAATTCTTCATATCAATTTAATTATTTCTCAAAATTTAAATAAATTCTTCGAAACTTTTCAATTATTTTTATAAATATAGTAAAAGTCTTTACAATAATTAATTTAAGTTTATAAATAGTAAAATTCTTTGCAGAAATTTAATTCTTTTTAAAACAATTTTAATAGAATTTCTCTATAGAATTTTCATCTTCAAATATTAACATAAAATATATTTATTTTCTAAAATTTTAATAAAATCTTCGGAACAGTTCAATTATTTTTATAAATAGTAATATAAAATTCTTCTCCAGAATTCAATTAATTTTATAAATAGTAAAATTCTTTGCAGAACTTCAATTATTTTCAAAACAATTTTAATTAAGTTTCACGGATGAATTCAAATATTTTTAAATATTTTAATAAATTTCATTTAATTCCTAAAATTTTTTTAAATTCTTCGAAAACAATTCAATTGTTTTTATAAATAGTACAATTCTTTAAAGGAATTAAATTATTTTTAATACAATTTAAATAAAATAACACGAAAGAATTTAATTATTTTCAAAAATTTCCATAAATTGAATTCTTCCAAAAAAATTTTAAAAAAACTTTTTTTAAAGAATATCAATTTTTAAAAAAGGTTTTTGAGAAATCGAAATAAAAATTTTAGAAATAATACTATTTTTTAGCAATTCCTGTAAAATAAAAAATAATTATTTTATTATTGTAAAAAATAATTTAAATTCTGCGGCGAATTTTATTATTTCTGCAAATAATTGAAGTCTTCAGAAAAATTTTATAAACATTATTTCAAATAATTACTTTTTCGAAATATTATTAAATATTACGAAAATTTTATATTTCCCTGAGAAATATTCTTTTGAAAAATTGAATAACACTTTTGTAAAATAATTTTTTTTAAAAGATAAATTTTGAAATCTTCTTTGATCTTTCTTTAAAAATAATTCAAATATTATCAAAATATTTATAAAAAAGAAAACAAAATTTCATTATTTTTAATTATTTCTCAAAAATTTTAATAAATTCTTCGAAACATTTCAATTATTTTTAGAAGTAGGAACATTCTTTGCAATAATTAACTTATGTTTATAAATAGTAAAATCCTTTGCAGAAATTTAATTATTTTCAAAACAATTTTAATAGAATTCCTTGATAGATTTTTAATCTTCAAATATAAACATAAAATTCATTTATTTTCTAATGTGTTTACTAAATTCACTAAATTAGTATTTACTAAAAAATTTTAATAAAATCTTCGGAACGTTTCAATTATTTTTATAATTAGTAATAAAATTCTTCGCAAGAATTCCATTTTTTTTAATACAATTTTAATAAAATTCTTCTTCATAAAATTCAATTGCTTTCAAAATTTTTAATTGAAATTTTTAAAAAAAAACTCCATGAGTTTAAAAAAAATTTAACGAAATTCTTCAAAAGAATTTATTTAGGATTTTTAAAAATTTTAATAAAATTCGTCATGAGAATTTAATAACATTTTTAGAAGGAAATCTGTTATTATCAAATTTTTGATAAAATTCTTTGCAATAATTCGTTGATTTTCAATACGTTAATTTTAAAATTGAAAATATTTGAAGAGAAAAATTTTTAAAAATAATAAAGAACCAAAAAAGCGAACAACTAACTTTAAACTTCATAATTTTCACTTTATTTTTTTTTTTAATTAATATAGTTGACAGAAAATTGTAATTTTTATTCAAATGCAACTTTCAATCGTTTAAAATGTTCAAAATTAAATTCTTCGCTTGTCCACCAAAACGAATTTAAAATTAAATTTGTCTCTTTTTTTCAAATCACGATAATATGTCATTGGCCTAACTTTTGTTTTGACTGTATGTCAGATTCTTTCTTAAATTACAACCATTTTTCCCCTGTGATAGAAATTTTGATTCTGAAATACCAATTTCCTGAATATAATGATTATAAATAATAATTTCACCAAACGGAAGGGGAAAGTATAATTTTCGCAATTTTAATAATCAAAGTCAAGGACATAAATTAGATTTTAAAGAGTGGTAGTTATATTTTGTTGAAGATATTATTGTGCTTTTATTAAGTGTTCGTCACGTGTATAACGATGATACAATATCAGTCTCGTAGCATGACACGTGTCTCACGACATGAGTTTCAGCACTACACTACAGTTTATTGTGTCCCGTATATACACCCCACTTTATAAAACGAGATCGTAATCGCATTTAGCTCCTGTTATTCGAATAGAAATCACGTCCCAGAACTTCTGTCCCTAATAATACCAATTTTTTTTTTTTCTTTAAATTTCCCAACTTAGGACATCAATTACAAATTATTTTTTTTGTTTTTTATTCTTTTCAGGGGAAAAAGGAAAAAAGGTTTGATACAAAAATTTAATTTTATCCTTCCTGACTCTAAGGAATATTCTCATTGACTCTAAAAATTATTAGATATGTACTCAAACAATATTTTCTAAAAAGCAAAAAAAAAAACAAAAACATATACAAATGTCGAACATCAGGTGTGGACAAAAAGAATTAATAAATTCTGGATTATTATAGTTAATGAATAATGAATAATTAATAACTAGCAAACGATACGCGCGCTAGCGCGCGGAACGTAGTATTCAATATGATACTGTTATACAAATTACAAATTTTTTTATTAACAAACATAACTTTTTTAAATAATTTCAAAATCAAAACTTAAAAAAATAACTTAAGTTTATATTTTCAAAAATTTTAATGAAATTTCAAGAAAGAATTCCAATATTTCCTAAAATTTTAATAAATCTTTCTAAATAATTCGTAAAAATTATATTATTTTTATAAATAGTAAAATTTTTCGCAAGAATTCAATTATTTTTAATACAATTTTAATAAAATTCTTCTCCATAAAATTTCAATTATTTTTAAAATATTTAATTAAAATTATTAAAGAAACTCCATTTTTTGACAAAAAATTCAAAGACATTCTGCAAAAAGAATTTAGTTACAATATATTTTAAAAAATTTAAACGAAATTCTCCTCGAGAATTAAGTTATTTTCATAGTATACAATTTTTATCGTAGTGTCAGTCCGCAGTACAACAAACATTATGATTATTCAATGGAAATTATAATAATTTATATTATTTATTTCCAAAAAATCAGAATTTTATTGAAAGTCCTGATTGAAAAGTTAAGAAAAGAAATTTTTCAAATTTTTTACCTTTTTTTCAATACAATTTAACATTCTGTAAAATAATTTAAATTTTTTTTATAACAAATAAAGACAATTTTAAAAACTTTTTTTTGTATAAAAAATGAAAGAAGTTATTAATCAATACATATTTAAAAAAATAATATTTCTAATTTTGTTAAAAAAAAATACTACAAATTTTGTAAAATACATCAAATTACTTTATTTTTCCTTCAATTTTAAATAAAGAAAAAGAAATTATTCAAATTTTTTCATTAATTTCTAGATAAAACTTTAAATAAATTCATTTTTAGAAGGTTAAAAATTAAATCTTATTAAAGAAATTCTTCAAATGAAATTAAATATTTTGTTTTTTAATAATTATATGAAAAAGTACACGAGCGTTTTTTTTAGCTAGTAAAAAATCAAATATCTTTATATACAGAAAAAAATAAAAATTGTGATTATGAAATACACAAATTCTTCCTACACATTTTTTTTTATTAATTTAAAATAGAAAAAATTTGTTAAAAATTGTAATTAAAAAATAAAAATTTCACAATTTTTTATTTCAAAAGAAACTAATAATTTAAAACAAATAAACAAAATATAATTATAAAATTTATAAATCAAACATTATTTATTAACAAGAAAAATGTGTTTTCAAAGCGAAAAAAAACAAAAGCAATACAAAAACTAACTTTATACTGCGATCGGACAGAATGAAAAACCACAGACTTTAATAAAGTTACTATAGCTAAAAACCGCGCGCCCAAGCGCGTGTGTAGCTTCCTGCTTCTGTATTACAAAAGTGATTTTAATTTTTATTTAAATTATTTATTACCTTATATATATTCTGTAAATCTGAAAAGCGATAATTATAATCTAAAAAAATGTTAACTTAAATTAATTTTTAAATCAATTTTCTATTAGGAAACTCTACTACAATTAAATTATTTAAATACAGAAATAATAGAAAATTTATTGAATAATTGAATGTTTCTTGAAATTCAATTCCCATAAAGAATCGTTATCAACATTTTAAATAATTGAATTCTATCAACGAATTTTAATAAAGTTTATTTAAGAATAATTACATTTTTCGATAAATTCCATTAAAATTGTATTAAAAATAATTGAAATTTGTGAAAATAGTAAATAATCTTAAGAATTTTATTCCTTTTGGACAATATTTAATTTTTTTTTGAAAAACATTATTACTCTTGAAAATAATTGAATTTTTTTCAATAATTTGTAACTTTTACAAAATTGATTTTTTTTCGTGTCTTTAACTTAACATCTTCCCTAAATCCATTATTTTTAATAATTTTTGAAAATGTTCTTTAAGAATTTTCAAATCCATTTTTGCTTACAATTCAGATTTTCAAAATTTAAATTATTATTCGTAAAAATTCTTTAATTAAATATATATATTAGAAAATAAAAACTTTAAATAATTTACAATAAAAATTAATTCTACAGAATTGTTAGTTAAAAATATGAAAAATTCTATCCTTTGATGAATTTAAAAAAATTTTTCAATTTGTTCGACGTATTCGATTAAAATTGTATTAAAAATAATTAAATTTTGCAATCAGTTTTATTATTTATATAAATAATAATTGAATTGAATTCCTAAAAGAATTTTATTTAATTATTTACGAAAATAATTGAATCCAAGTAAAAATTTTATCATTTATGAAAATAATTGAATAGTTGCAAAAGAAATTTATAAAAAATTTGTAAATAATAAAATTCCTGTAAAATTTTTATTATTTATTGAAAATAATTTAATTTCTGCAATCATTTGTAATTTCATTTCAAAATGTCTCAATGTTTTCCAAATAACTTGAATTAATTGAATCAAATAATTTTTTATTCGATGTAAATCTGAATTAGTGAAAATCAGTAAAATTTGTTCATTCACAAAAAATGAAAAAAGTCTGATATTTTAATCATTCCGTTGTTGATTTAAAACATTTTTTTTGGAATTTAATGAAATTTCTTAATTTTTTTTTTAAATATAATTGTTTTGCATTGTTTTCTAAATTTGGTAAAAATGAAGAATTATTAAAAATTATTAAATAGTTAATAGTATTTTCTAAAATTGTAACTGTAATAATATTTTTAAAATCAATTCTTGTCAAAATAATTATTCTCGAGAATAATCAAATAATTTTAATTACCATTTTCCAAAAGCCTAATTTTTCTCATAATTGAAACATTACATTTGAACAAAAGCACACACAAAAGTCTAACTTCAAGTGTGGACAGACTGGACAGAACAAGACGATTATTATAGTTAATTATTATATTATTATTATATATTATATTATTAATTAATATTTGATACGTTTTTTTCATCTCAATTTGATATACTTCGAAAAACTGTAACTACATCATTAACTCACATTCCTTTACGGTATTTAAAAAAATTCCTTCTCTCTAAAGTGAAATTCTAATTTATGTATAAGATGGAAATCTTATTGTACATCGCACTTCTATCCATTAAACTAATCCTTGTTTTGTATTTTCCATTTCTTTCAATGCGACTAAGTAACAAGTGTCCAAGTATACAAGAACAACTTTTGATTAATAATGACAAATATGAAAAAATTGTCATACGTCGAGTCTTTATTTAAAAAAAAAATTCATAAGTATTTTACCGTGCGAGAAAGGAGACGCACTATTAAGTAATTTTCTTGACAAATAATAATCCAACAAACGTAATAACACTTTTTTTCTCGACTCCATTCAGAGTAAGTTTAATGCCATCCGGATTAAATTTCAAAACTCATGTCTTCACATTATTTGTCTAGCATCTTTTTTGTGTCAGTTTTTTTTTTTTTTTTTTTTATGAAAGCCTCATATGACATTTTTCGTTTATCTTGACGTTTGTGGCACGCCAAAGAATTTCATAATATGGTTACAGTTTGCTGCTCTTGTAAATCGAAGGATTTACTTTTATTCTCGAGACGATTTTCAGAGATTTCTCATTCACCTGCGCGTTTAAGGTGGAAAAAGTCATAATAACATTCGGTTTTTTTTTAAAGGAAGATTTCAACCCTTCGATTGAGTTTCTTTTTTTCTCTTTTTATTAAAAATAAACTGTACGAGAGTAGGAAAAAATTGCCATGGCATTTCTAATTTATCAATTGAATAGGTGAATGCTGGAAATTCTATGAGAAGGGAAGAAAGGTGTTATTCAAGTTGAAGCGTTGACCGATCTCTTTAGGTGAAATCGTATTATAGCTATAAGGCATAATATCTGACAAATCGGTGATTCGGTTTATTTCTGTACTTTTTTTTGGGAATCCACTTTATTAACCGAGCACTCTGCTACAATATTCGAGAATATATTTATATCACTGAAATTAATTGGATTTTTTCGGTGAGAAGATTCGAAACTTTTTAATGGAAATAATAAAATTCTTGGAGATTTTAAGATAAATTTTTTTTTTAATTTCAATGCATTGAGGGCATTTGAAACATTGTGACGTCACGTCAGTCAAATCGAAAATTATTTTCCAAGCGGAAGTTTGTTTTAATATTTTAAATTATAATTCAATCGAAAAAATAGTCAAAAGAATGTTCTATTACATTTATTTACGAATTTCGTTAATTGTAAAATTTTTCGAAAACATTAATAACTTCTTTTCTAAATAAATATTTAATCATTTTTACTCTCCGATAGGAATCAATTCTTTTTAATAATTTTTCAAAAACGTTCATTGACAAGTTTAAAATCCATTTGTTTCCAAATCAATTTTACGAAAATTAAATTATTCGTAAACAAGCAAAACTACAAGCGCGTAAAATTTTCTTTTCCATTCTGACTTTCAAAATTTGCTTTTCCAAAAATGAAAATTTTTAATTTCTTAAAAATATAATTTTTCCTACGGTCTTTCATTAAATGTAATTCTTTTACAACTCGTATAGTAAATGTCAAAATATTTCTAACTGCAACTTGAATTAAAATTCAAAATTTATTTCAATAAAAGTTGTCAAAATTTTCAATAGTTTCAATATTTTAAAATTATTTTCGAAAATAGCAGTATTTTTTAAAAAATTTAGTTTTATTTTTTCAACAATTTTTCGAAATTTTTAAATTAAATTTTTCAAAACTTTAATACTTTTCGTTAAATAAAAATTTTAAAACTTATTCATATTTATTTTTCCCCAGGAATTAAGATTTCAAATGATTTAAATAAAAAACATCCTGAAATATAATTCTTTCTAAAATTTGCAACTGCAATTCATCCAAAATTCAATTATTTTTTTAGAGTTTTTGAATGAAATTATTGAAAAACTTTAATAATTTTTAAAGAAGAATAATGTTATTAATAATTTTTAAAAATAAAAATTCGAATATTTTTAAACTTTTGCTTCTGTAAAATTTTCAAGAAATTTAAATTCAAAACCTTTTAAAATTTAATTAATCCCTAAAATTCCGGTTTTCACGGTTTAAATATTCAACCTTTTTTTTAAAATATTAACTGAAATTTTTGTTAAATCAATTCCTATGAGAATTCAACTACAAGAATTGAATTATTTAAATAGAATAATTTTTGTAAATTCATAAAATGATATAATTTCAAAAATATAATTATATTTTAGAGACAATTTTTAAAGAGAAAAAAATTAAATTCTTTAAAATATAAAATTTTACAAAATTTCCAATAGTTTCAATTTCTTAAAATTATTATTGAAAATTTCAGTACTTTTTTCTTCAAAAAATTTTAATTAGTATTTTTCAAAAACCTACTTTTTTAAAAAATTCCAAATTAAATTTTTCAAAGTTTGATAACTTTTGTAATATAGATATTTAACTAATTTAGTGTTCTTTATTTGCTTAAAATTTCGAAATATTAAAAAATTTGTACTGCAAGTCTTCCAAAATTTAATTAATTTTCTAGAATTCTTGAATAATCTTATTCAAAATTTAATTTTTGAAGAAACTCGTTCGGGCTAAAATTTTTCAATCAAAATATCGTCGATTATTCATTGTTAGCAAAAGTTTACGAATTGCTTTACTCGTATTGGAATTTTTGAAAATATCCAATTGTGTTTCGCCCTTGGCTAAAAGTTGATTAAATTCTTCAACATCCGATTTGTCGCACATCATTCTTGGAAAGTAAATTAATCCCGAGAATATGGAAAATATTCTTCTTTTAAAAATCGATTTTTTCAAGTCCTGCAGAGAGGGAACTTTCGTCTCGCAATTCATTCTTGTCAATTCATTTTCCATTACATTTAAATAGTTGCTTAGAAATAAGTCGTCTTTGTCACATTTTATTTCCAATTCAGGACAAATGCACAGGAAATATTGCAGATCAATCGCTGGCGATGTATAAACAGAGCACTGGTAATCAATCTGTGAATTTACAAATTTTACATTATTTTCTTCGTTATATGTTTAAATTGACCAAACATTTAAATCAAATAATTCAATCAAATTTTAATGAGAACGATTTTAATGAGAAAAAAAAATCTCGAAATGCAATTATTTCTAAATATTCACGCTATAATATATTTTCTCTCTAAATTTGAATTAGTAAAAGTAAAATCTTTACTAATTCGAGTTAGTGACTGATTTTTGCTTCTAAATTAGTAAATTTTACCATAAGTTTAGTTGATATGACTATTTATTAGTAAAATCTGCTAATTCAATAGCAAAAATTCAAATTAGGAAACATTTTGACTAATTCAAGTTTAGAAAAATTTAATATTCAATTATTATCTAAAATTGGGTGTTTCTTGAACTTAAACTCATAGGTAAAGATTTTTGACATTAAATTCAGAAAAGTTTCTTAAAATATAATTAAAATTTTGACAAGAATTTTATTAACATTTTTAGAAGAATTTATTTTGAATCCAATGCAATTATTTTTTAATCAATTTTAATTAGATTCCTCGAATGAATTCAAATTTTTTAAAATATTTTTATAAATTATTTTATTTCATTCCTAAAATCTTAATAAATTCTTCGAAACAATTCAATTATTTTTTATAAATATACTACAATTCTTTGAAGGAATTAAATTATTTTTAATCCAATTTAAATAAAATAATACGAAAGAATTTAATTCAAAATTTTCCATAAAATTCTATTTCAACAAGAATTTTAAATTCTTTAAAAATAATTCAATTATTGTAAAAATATTTAAAAAAAGAAAACAAAATTTCATTATTTTCAATTATTTCTATAAAATTCTTCGTACTAATTATTGCAATAATTTATTTCTGTTTAAAACTTGTAAAATCTTTTGCAGAAATTTAATTATTTTCTAAAATTTTAATAAATTCTTCGGAACAATTCAATTATTTTTATAAATAGTAATAAAATTCTTCGCAAGAATTTAATTATTTTTAATACAATTTTAATAAAATTCTTCTTCATAAAATCAGATTGTTTTCAAAATTTTCAATTAAAATTTTTTAAAAAAACTCCATTAGTCTAAAAAAAATTCAAAGAAATTCTTCAAAATAATTTACTTGGGATTTTTCAAAATTTTAATAAAATTCTTCGCGAGAATTTAATAACATTTTTAGAAGGAATTCTATTATTATCAAATTTTTAAGTAAATTTCTTTGTCATAATTTGATGATTTTCAATATATTAATTTTATAAGGTGAAAATATTTGAAAAGAAAATTTTTAAAAAATGGATCTTTATTAGAAATCTTTATTAGAAAAAATGGATCTTTATTAATATAGATTTACAATTTTATTAAATGTTGTTGTAAATAATTAAATTATTTTGGATAATTTGATTAAAATTGTTGCTATTAAAAAATATTTTTGAATTGAAAAAATTTTTTTAAATTAATTGAAGAAATAGTGAAATTTTATAAATTAGAGCATTAGAAGGTATAATAAAAAATATTTAAAAAATGCTGTACATTACGTAAAATTAAAAATAAATTATTTTCATACTTGCTTGAACAAATACTTACGAACACAGCATCACTCGGATCTTCCGTTTCATCATTTTTGAACATAATATTATTCGTCCAAAAATCCCCGTGATTTAAAACACAAAACTCATCAGCATCATATTCGTACATACTCAAAAGTCTCGGTTTCAAAGTAGAAATTATATTTTTTAATTTATCTACAACTCTATTACACTCTTCATCATTCCATCTTTTTACTCCTTCACATAAGTTTAACAGGGACACTTCGAGAAAGCGAAAATAATTTTGAGTGTACTTTCCACTTATCATTCCCTCAACGAAATATTTTGTTGCCTTTGGTTCCTAAAATAAAAAAAAATATATGCATAATAAATAAATAAATAAGTTTCAGTCAAAAGTAAATTAAAAGCAAAATTTATTTTCTTACACTGAATTTATTAACCAAGTTGAAGTCCACAACGTTGATCAACGAAAAAAAATTATTCACTTGATATATTAATTAAAAACGAAGCTGGAATATTGACAAAAAAATTATTGAAAAAAAAGATTAATGTTTATATTTTGATAATAATTATTTTACAATTAAATGTTAAATTAAAAATAATATTTGGATGCATTAAATAAATTTTTTTCGTTGATAAACGTTGTGAACTTCAACTTCGTATTTATTATTCCGATATTATGAAAATTACTTTTTTGTGCATCAAAACAAAAGAAGGAGTAATTAACTTCAAGGATTAATTAATTAAAAGAAATTTATTTTACTTTAAAAAAATTTTTTTTTACCTTTTCTGTGAGGGCAACAGTTGCAGCGTGGAATCTCGCAATTTTCTCAATAGCAACGAAACATTGCGATAAAGATAAACCATTCTGTCGATTCAACATTTTGAATCCTTGTGACACTAAATCCTGCATAATGATAAAATTTCCATTCTCATTATTGTACAATAATTTTGGTCCAATCGAGCATCCCATGAGTTTTTCAATCTTTGGCAATACTTGCTGAAGAATTCGAAATTCCTTCACAAACATTTGATGAATCGCCTCTTTCTTCACGTTTGTAATTTCTGATTTTACAATTAATGTCATTGTTTCTTCTTCTATTTTTTCTGAACACTTCAAATTAGAATTGTATCTTAAAAATATTCTGTAGATTTCACTGAAAAAATTGTCCCCTTTTTCGGAAGCTAAACTTTTTGACATTCCAAGTAAAGTGATTTGTTTATTTTCCAAATAGTCGCGAAGAAGGTTCTCGAAAAATTCTAAATCCAATTCGTTTATTTCCATTTTTAAGGGAATTTGATTTTTTTAATTTTTAATTTCAATTTTGGTAAATTTAGTAAATTATTGTAATTAAAAGGTGGTGAATAGTTTATGTCAACTTTTCGTCTAAAAATCACTCGGACGTTTTATTCACTGCAATGAGAAGAATGAAAAGGATTGAAGAATGAAAAGATTGAAATTTTTTCAATCTCTTATCGCAATTTTCGATATTTTTCCTCATTGTTAACTCTTTTTTAAAAAAATATTTTACACTTTTCCTTTTTATCTCTGTATGTAATCCGTGTTTTCTCTTTCGAAACGTCGAATTTTTTTAGAGTTTAGCTAAAAATTTATAAAACTAGACAATTTAGGAAACTTTGTAATGAAAAAAATATTCAATTTTCATTGGAAAAGTAAAACGAGGAATATTTAATAATTTTTTGTTTGGACATAAGACATTCATGTACATTCCTTATTGCTAATTACTTAACTTTGTTATAACAGTGAGATAATTAAGAGGAAAAACTTATACATGAAAGTTTGATAAGAAAGTGAAATACGAATCATGAGGAGAGATTTAAAAACTTGTTTATTAAAATAATAATTTAAAAATATTTACTACAATATTGATGATTCATTCTTATTTTAAGAATTGTTTATAATTTTAAGTATAAAAATGATTCTAAATTTAAATACACATTGCACTTCTGCGAAGAATTCTATTTTAAAAATCTTTCTGCAATAATAATAATAGAATTCCTTCTAAAAATGTTATTAAATTCTCATGAAGAATTTTATTAAAATTTTTAAAAATCCTAATTAAATTTTTTTGAAGAATTTCTTTGAATTTTTTTTAAACTACAATGGAAATTCTTTAACAAATTTAATGGAAAATTTTTAAAGCAATTGGATTTTATGAAGAAGAATTTTATTAAAATTGTATTAAAAATAATTGAATTCTTGCGAAGAATTTTATTTACTATTTATAAAAATAATGGAAATGTTCCGAAGATTTTATTAAAATTGTTTTAAAAATATAATTAAATTTTTGAAAAGTGTTTTACTATTTATAAACATAAATGAATTATTGCAAAGAATTTTACTATAGAAAAATAATTGAATTATTTCGAAGAATTTCTTAAAATTTTGATAAATAAATTGGTATAAAAAATTTAATACAAATAATTGAAAATAATGAAATTTTTTTCTTTTTTATAAATATTTGACAACAATTGAATTATTTTTAAAGAATTTAAAATTCTTGTTGAAAGAGAATTTTATGGAAATATTTGAAAATAATTAAATTCTTTCACGCAACTTTATTTAAATTGGATTAAAAATATTTTAATTCCTTCAAATAATTGTAGTATTTATAAAAATAATTGAATTGTTTCGAACAATTTATTGAAACTTTTGAGAAATAATTAAAAATAATGAAATTTTATTTTCTTTTTTAGAAATATTTTGACAATATTTTGAATTATTTTTAAAGAAAGGTCAAAGAAGATTTCAAAATTTATCTTTTAAAAAAAATTATTTTACAAATAAGTGTTATTCAATTTTTCAAAATAATATTTCTCAGGGAAATATAAAATTTTCGTAATATTTAATATATTTCGAAAAAGTAATTATTTGAAATAATGTTTAAAAAATTTTTCTAAAGAATTCAATTATTTCCAGAAATAATAAAATTCACCGCAGAATTTAAATTATTTTTTATAATAATGAAATAATTATTATTTATTTTACAGGAATTGCTAAAAAATAGAATTATTTTTAAAATTTTGATTTCGATTTCTCAAAAACCTTTTTTAAAAATTGATATTCTTTAAAAAAAGTTTTTTTTAAATTTTTTTGGAAGAATTCAATTTATGGAAATTTTTGAAAATAATTAAATTCTTTTGTGTAATTTTATTTAAATTGTATTAAAAATAATTGAATTCCTTTAAAGAATTGTACTATTTATAAAAACAATTGAATTGTTTTCGAAGAATTTAAAAAATTTTATGAATTAAATGAAAGTTATGAAAATATTTTTAAATATTTAAATTCATCTGAGAAATTTAATTTAAATTGTTTTGAAAGTAATTGAAGTCCTGCAAAGAATTTTACTTTTTATAAAATTAATCGAATTCTTGTGAAGAATTTTACTATATTTATAAGAATAATTTAATTATATCGAACGATTTATTATAAAATTTTAGAAAAAAATTGAATTTTTTCGAAGTGTATTAGAAATATTTCTATAAAAAATTGATCTCTTCCGAGGAATTCAATTAAGAAATGTTTTAAAAATAATTGAATTTTTGTAAAGATTTTACTAATTAAAAAAATAATTGAACTGTTTAGAAGGATTTATTAATATTTTAGAAAATTATTGAATTCTTTCGTGAAATTTTAGGTTTTCAAAATAAGTTTTCAAAATATGAACAGTAATAATTACTTTTTTTACATAATAAGTGAATTTTTTAAAATTTTGACTAATAAAACAATTTCAAAAATTTATATTTGAAAATAAAAAATTTTGTAATTTGCATAACAACAACAAATTGAATAACTCGTTCCGTGCGTAACATTTATGCTAGTATAAATAATAAACAAGAATTCAAAAATATATTTTCGGCTTTAGAAACTTTTTACCATTTATTCCTATACACCTAAAGAAACATGTATATATATTTTAAAGTCCAGCTCATTGTAAATCGAAAAATAGTAAAAAAAGACCGTCAAAAAAGTGAGAAAAATTTTGACATTTCTGTTTATTTTCATATTCGGGGTTTTTTTCTCCCATTCTTCTTCTTTTTTGGTGATGGTCAAGGTTCTGGTTTATTTCAGGGGTCATATAACTTTATATAGAATATTAGCAAAATGTTTTCGGTTTTTCGAGATTGTTTGAAAAATAGGACTAAAATTTAAAGGCCTGGTTATATGCGGTTTCAGAAGCCACCGCAGTGGGGATAGAATATAGAAAGTTTTTCGCTCACAAAATATTGCTGAGAATACGAGCGGTGGTTGTAAATCATCTTCATTCTATCACTGCGCTTCTTGGCTTTTTATATTTATTGGTTTATGTTTGTTGACGAAAACTGTCAGACTCTACTTTTCATGTTTACCTGCTTTTATTACACAATTTGAACATTTTTTTTTCATTTAGTTTTTTTATTTATCAAATTTTTTTTCAATATTTTCTTATATTGGTAGTTAAAAAACGGATCGAAAGAATCGAATCAAAAGAATTTATTAAAGACACAGGCCGATAGTTTGAAAGTATGAAAAAAAATACTATATGCTTTCTTTGGGTACCAAAAGCATAATGTGAATTTAATTGAGAAAAAAAAGATTATTACTCAAACAGTAAACAAGATATTTTGACATATATCAATATTCTTTCTTGATATGATATAGCAGAAAATTATGCAACTCATATATATCTGTACGAAACTAAGTGGACATTTTCTCCTAATTGAATGTTAAATGCCAACTCATTTCGATAAGACGAAGGGGAGAAAAAACAGAGTTCAACTTTTTGGGATAATTTTAAAATCACTCAATCATTATATAATAACTGAATGCAAAAGATGTTGGGTAACAATATGGACCAAGAAATTTTTAAAAAAATTTTACAAAACGAATTAGGTCATCAGAATTTTATTATAAAACAAATCAAACAAGATTCAGTAAGTTCCAAAG
This sequence comes from Leptopilina drosophilae, assembly GCA_032873175.1. NCBI lineage: Eukaryota > Metazoa > Arthropoda > Insecta > Hymenoptera > Figitidae > Leptopilina > Leptopilina drosophilae. Next base: position 3,129,738 of record CM065482.1, read on the forward strand.
CAGAACATGGTCTCAGTGACATATGCAGGATTCTCCTAAGGTTAGTAATGCAAATTTGGATTTCGGTTTAAAAAAAATGAAGATAAGAACAAAAAATAATAATATATTGAATTATTTTTAATTTCTTTGAAGGACAATATTGAATTAATATTAAAACAAAATCTTTATTTCTCTCAATTTATTCTGGCAAATCAGGAAAAAGTCAGAGAAATTTGTCAAAATTGCTGGAATAATATTCAAGAATTCATAAAAAAATTTGAATTTTATTCTTCAGGATTGAAAAAAAATTATTAATTTCAAACTCTTTCTGTTTTTAACAATAATTTATGAAAAATTACAAAAATTTATTTCAGTTTAACTTTTCGATGATAATGAATATAAAAAACATTATAGTATAAATTTTCGAAAATAAATAAATTTTAAAAAGGTTTGAAAAATTAAATTCTTTAAAAATTTGTATTTTTCATGTTTATAACTAATAATTCTGTAGAATTAATTATTTCAAAAAAACTTTAATTGAATTTTTTTCTGAATGTAATGCGTATTCAATTGAAGAATTATATTATAAGTTAATTTTTTAGACTGTGTGTAAAAAAATATGTAGAAAATGGTGTTAAATGTGTAGTATTTTAATTTATTAGCTTCCTTGAAAATTTAATTTTGAATAATATTATTCAAAAATTCTAGAAAATTAATTGAATTTTGAAAGACTTGCAGTTCAAATTTTTATTATTTCGAAATTTTAAGCAAACAAAGAACAATAATTTATAGTTAAATATTTATTTTATAAAAGTTATTAAAATTTGAAAAATTTAATTTTTAAATTTTTTAAAAAATTAGGTCTTTGGAAAATAATAATTAAAATTTTTTAAAGAAAAAAGTTCTTGAATTCTCAATAGTACCTAATTTTAACAAATTGAAACGATTGGAAATTTTGTAAAATTTTATATTGTAAAGAATTTTATTTTTTCCTCTTTAAAAATTGTCTTTAAATATATATTGTCTTTAAATATAAATTGTCTTTAAATATATCTTTAAATATATCTTTAAATATATCTTTAAATATATCTTTAAATATAACTTTAAATATATTTTTGAAATTATATCATTTTATGAATTTACAAAAATTATTCTATTTAAATAATTCAATTCTCGTAGTTGAATTCTCACAGGAAATGATTTAAGAAAAATTTCAGTTGTAATTTTAAAAAATAATTGAATATTTAAACCGTTATAACAGGAATTTTAGGGAATTAATTAAATTTTAAAAGGTTTTTGAAATTAAATTCCTTGAAAATTTTAGGATGGCAAAAGTTTAAAAATATTCGAATTTTTATTTTAAAAAAATTATTAATAAAATTATTCTTCTTTAAAAATTAGTAAAGTTTTTCAATAATTTCATTCGAAAATTCTAAAAAAATAATTGAATTTTGGATGAATTACAGTTGCAAATTTTAGAAACAATTATATTTCATGAGGTTTTTCATTGAAATTATTTGAAATTTTAATTCCTCGGAAAAAATAAATATGAATAAGGTTTTAAATTTTTGTCGAACAAAAAGTATTAACGTTTCGAAAAATTTAATTCAGAAATTTCCAAAAATTGTTTCTTGAAAAAATGAAACTACGATTTTTTAAAAATACTGCTATTTTCGAAAATAATTTTAAAAACTTGAAATAATTGAAAATTTTGCCAACTTTTATTGAAATAAATTTTGAATTTTAATTCAAGTTGCAGTTAGAAATATTTTGGCATTTACTATACGAGTTGTTCAAATAATTACATTTAATGAAAAACCGTAAGAAAAATTAAATTTTTTCAGAAATTAAGAATTTTCATTAAATTTGGAAAAGCAAATTTTGAAAGTAACAACGGAAAATAAATTTTTACGCGAGTTTGCGTGTTTGTAGTTTTGCTTGTTTACGAATAATTTAATTTTCGTAAAATTGATTTGGAAACAAATGGATTTTAAACTTGTCAATAAACTTTTTTTCAAAAATTATTAAAAAGAATTAATTCCTGTCGGAAAGTAAAAATGATTAAATATTTATTTAGAAAAGAAGTTATTGATGTTTTCGAAAAATTGTACAATTTACGAAATTCGTAAATAAATGTAATAGAACATTTTTTTTGACTATTTTTTCGATTAAATTATAATTTAAAACATTAAAAGAAACTTCCGCATGGAAAATAATTTTCGATTGACTGACAAAGGTACATTGAAGATGGAGAAGAATTCGACAAGAAACGAGGCAACTTATTAAGTTTAATAGTGAAAAAGGAACCAAATGCCGAAGGCGCAGGACTGGATTTAATTCGAAAACAAGGATTATTTCCAACGGAGATAAAATTTTTGTGGGATGTACTACCAAAATTGGAGGATCGATTGGGTTTTCGAATGGGGCCTAAAATTTTTTACAGCAATGAAAATTCAGATTTTATTATAATGGAGGATCTTGGCGCAAAAGGATATCGACTACAAGACAGACAGAAAGGACTGTCGATGCAGTACGCTTTAATGGCCATTGATCGTCTAGCGAAATTCCACGCTGCCTCTGTTTCAATTTTCGAAGAAGTAAAATTTTTTACTTTATTAATGAAAAAATATAAAATTCGAAAAAAAACGTAATCAATTTTGTTTACAACTTTTCTTTTAAAAATCAATTTCGGTCTAAAATTAAAAAGATTAAAAAGAGTTACAAACTTAAAAAAAAAAAAAAGAATCAAGTTTTTGTAACAACCGGAAACGTTGGTGAAATTCACAGCGTTTACAGTCAACAATTTCAGAAGAAAATTATTTTTTTAAGCAAATTTTTAAATTTTTGTAAGTACGATTAATTTCTTTGAATAATGATTCTTAAAAAATATTTGTGATAACAAAAAATATTTTTTTTTTTGTAGGAATATAATTTTTTTCTTTCAATCGTTGATCGTAAACGTTGCAAACATCACCGACGTTAATCGGAAACGCTAAAGTGATTCTTCTAAAAGATTAATTTTATTTAGATGAAAATGAAAATTATTTTAGATTAAAAATGTTTATTTCAAAAAAAAAAAATTTCTTTTTTATATTCAGAAACCGGAGTTAATAAAACAATTTAAAATTGGAATAATGAGTAGAGAGACACATGAAAATATGTACAGAATAGTGGAGTCGACACTTTCCCTTCTGGCGAATTCGATAATTGAAAAGTGGATTGATCAAGAAGCTGTGTCAGCGGCTCATAAATTGTTGAAAATGACAGAGAATTTCGAGAATCGAATCGCCAAAGTTTACGACTATGATGACAATGAAGAATTTTGTGTCTTAAATCATGGAGACTGTTGGCACTCCAATTTATTATTTAAAACCAACGAACGAGGCGTTCCACTTGATATGCTAATGGTAATTATTCACGGAAAAAAAACTTTAACTAGAATAGCGATTACTTTCGCTGTAATAGCGAAAAATAACAAAAAATAAAAATAAAATTGTTGCAATAACTAAAAATTTCGCTAATATAGTGAATTTTTCTATAGTTGTTCTAGGTGAAGATTGTTTTTTCGTGTTAACATTAAAAAAATGTTCGTTTGAATCAATGAAATTTCGCGCTGATAAAATAGTTGGAGTTTAGCGACTGAAAAGCACTTCAGTTGCTAAATTTTAAATATTTCACACAAGTGAAAAATAATAAAAATAATAAAAATAATAAAAATAATAAAATAAAAATTTCACTGATTCAAATTTAAAGAGAACTAATTTAGGAAATAAATAAAGTATGATGAAGAGAAAAATATATTTTCAGATTGACTATCAAATGACCGTTTTCACATCGCCAGCAATTGATCTTCTTTACTTCCTCGGCATTTGTCCGGCAATTGACATTAAATGTGAAATGGATGATTATTTTCTGGGGGTTTATTTGCAAACACTGAAAATGACAATGGAGAGAATTTGTTGTAAAACGAAAGCACCGACAATGGATGAATTGAAAAAAGCAATTTACAAGAGAAATATTTACGCTGTTTTCTCGTCACTTATTTTCTATCCGAGAATGATTGCAGATGAAATTGACACTGAAACGTTCGATGATATTTTAGCGACTGGCGAGACGAAAATGGATGTTTTTAAAAATCCCGAAGCAATCGCGGCTGTGGGAAAAATTATTAAAATTCTCAATCAAAGGGGATATTTAGATTAATTTCCTATCTGCCATATTTCTACACTGAGAAAATAATATTTTAATAATATTTTTAAAATTAACAATTAGAGAATAGGAAAAATATAGGAGAATTGAAAAAAAAGAAATACCTGTTTTGTTTTTAATTTTCATTTGTTTAACAACAATTGTTTAAACAAATTGACAAATATTTAGAAAATTTAGAAAAATTTTAATAAATTATTCTATAATTTGTTTATAACAATTTTATAGACAAATTACAACTTAGAGAAAAAAAGACCCAAACAAAACTTTCTTACTATTCCACAACAGAATCGATTGGCGTTAAAACTTTTTAAGAAATGCTAAAATTTTTAATAATTTGTTTAAACAATTTAAAATGTAACTCAAAAAACTGGTATTATTATTATTATTATTATTTATTTTCGATTTGACTATAAATCCAATTATTATAGTTTCATTTAAAATTCATTTATTTATACTTAGCATAAAATATTTATTTCCCTTTCTTTACCCTAATTTGTTTATAACAATTTTATAACCAAATTACAATTTGAAAAAAGCAGTGACCAATTCAACAGTTCTTTAATATATATTTTATCACAGAAATGATTGACGTTAACAGTTTCTGAAAATTGCTAAATTTTTATTAATTTGTTTAAACAATTATTGTTAAAGAATTGGATATTGTTAACAAAACAACAGCTATATCTTTTTTTTCCACTTTTCCTATGAATTTAGTTGTTATTGTACTTAAAATCAATTTTTTATGCTTGGAATAAAACGGGCCTTTTTATCCAGCATAATTTGTTTATAACAATTTTATAAACAAAATACGATTTGGAGAAAAATATAACCCACATACAAAACTTTTTTAAATTTTTCATATAGAATTGATTAGCTTGAAAAGTTTTCAACAATTTTTTAATTTTTATTAATTTGTTTAAATAATTACTATTAAACAATTGGAAATTGAATGAAAAATTTGTTTATTTATTTTATTGTTTTCAAATATTCAATTATTTTAAAAAGATTTTGTCAAATTTCAATCATTATTAATTAAGATTTTAACAAAATTTAATTATTTTTAAAAAGATCTTATCAAATTTCAATTATTTTTAATTAAGATTTTAACAAAATTTAATTATTTTTAAAAAGATCTTATCAAATTTCAATTATTTTTAATTAAGATTTTAACAAAATTTAATAGTTTTTAAAAAGATGTTACAACATTTTAATTATTTCTAAACGATTTTAACAAAATTTAATCGTTTCTAAAAATATCTTATCAAATTTCAATTATTTTTAATTAAGATTTTACCAAAAAAAAGTTAATAAAATTTTTGATAGAAATTTCTAAAATTTCGATAATTTGTAAAAATTCAATTATTTTCAATATCTACTATTTCAATAAAATATTACAAAAGAATTCAATTATTTAAAATAGAAAAAATACTAAAAGTCGTCTCAAGAAGTATAAATATATTCTTTTCAAATGTAATAAATTTCTTTGCAGAAATTCAGTATTGTAGTAAAAAATTTTTTTAATTGTCATAAAAATTACATTTATCTTTATAAAATACAGTAAAATTTTTCTCCAAAATTCAATTATTTTCAACAATTTTAATAAAATTCTTGCGGCTATTTTCAATTATTTAAAACATTTTTTTGTTCAATGCTTTTTAAAATCTAATATTTATTTAAATTTTAAATAAAATCCCTGAAGGAATTTATTGATAAAAAAATTTAATATAATTCTACGCAAATATTTAATTATTTTCATAAATAATGAAAATTACGATAATATGAAATTATTTACCAATTTTTTATAAAATAATTACATTAGTTTCATAAGTAATTAAATTTTTAACAGACATTCACTTATTTTTTATAGAATTTTTACCAAATTTCTCGAAAAATGAAATTATTCTTATATAGAAATTTTATTCATAGATAGAATATTTAAAAAAAACTAATTTTTATAATTGTTTCATCATAATTTATTAAGATTTATTTATCTTCGAACAAATTTAATTAAATTGTCTTCAAAATTTACTTTTTTAGATTCTTATTAAAATTATAGAAACATTATGTTTTGTATAATTAAGATTCTACAAAAAATTTGATGATTTATTCTATATTTTTCAACTATTCAATTATTTTTAAAATATATTTTGTCAAATTTCAATTATTTTTAATTAAAATTTTACCAAAATTAAATTGTTTGAAAATTTTTTAATTGTATTAGATTTTTGAATTTTTAATTGTATTTTTTAATTAAAAGAGATCTTTAAAAAGTTATTAAAAAATATTTTTAAAAAATTAATTTAAAGAGTTTGTTTTAACACATTATAAATAATTTCGATTTTTTTATATAAATATTTAAATGATTTGGTTATTTGAAAGTTTTGTTTGAAATTTCAAACAAAAATATTTGAAATTTCATTCAAACACTTTGTATTAATTTTCAAAAAAATAATTTGAAAATTTAAAACAAATGTGTTTTAAAATTTAATAAAAAATTTGTATTAAAAAAATTTTTTGTGTATTAATGGTACCGACTCTAAATTTAAAAATGTTTGTTGTAGTTTTTCAAAATTGTATATGATAATTGCTCTAAGATTTTTGTATAAAATTTAGAACAAAAATTTTAAATAGTGTATTTTAAGGTCAATCCGAGGCCTGTTGTCATTAAAAAAAGTCCCGTACATGTGAGAAAAAAAAATATTTGCCGAAAATAGCGCGCAATACTATTGAATACAATTTTTTGGAGCAATAATTTTTGTATTGAATAATAATAATAATAATAATAATAATAATAATATGTGACGTGCTCTGAAGAAAGGTACCTAAGAAGCAAAAAATTTGAGGTTATGTTTTTAATTTTTCAAGTAAAAATACAAAAATAAAATCAATTATTAATTTAAAATTATTGATCTTCAAGTCTTCATTATATTCAAAATATTCAATAAAAATTAGTTTCACATTCAAATAATTAAAAATAAACTTTTAATCAAGAGAAATCTAACGCGACCCTAACCTATAATTCGTTTGCTTCTTAGGTACCTTTCTTCGGAGCGCGTCACATATAATAATAATAATAATAATTAAAAAATGTATTAAAATATAATAATTGAAAACTTAGATAGAAGCATAATGTCAACTAATAAAAAAAACTCGCTAGCTAATTTTAAAAAATCCAATTTCCAAACTCTATATTTTCCTTTGTGTTATATTCTCCATGTTGTCTGAGTTTTGACATTTGAAAATGAAAACTAAAGATTCGTTCTCTCTGTTAGACTGCATTCATAAGAAAATGTGTCAGGTGCCATGCCGGTTAAGTTTAAATATTTGCATTGAATTTTGACTTAAACAGGTAGAAAGTGAAAAATGTATATGTGACTTGGCGCACAGCGCGTGCCTCGAAAGCTGAGATGAAGAACAAACTCGAACGCGACTTGTTTTTAGTTTTCAGATGAGACTACGTGTTTTCATCAGTTTTCAAACTTTTGAGAGGCTACCGTAAATTTTGTGGCTCTGCGGGATGGTAAAGATAAGTTGGAACAATGGCGAAAAGAAAGAGAGGGAGGCCCAAGAAACGAAACCATGGGGGTTTGGGATCGGGCCGAACGCGCGACTATACCAATATAACCTCAATATTCACCCCTTCCATTCTTACTTCACATTTTGACCCAGAGAAAGTGCGTCCATTCTCCGTTTCGATTTTTCATTCTTGCATTAAATTTTCCATTTTCACGCTCATTTCATTTGACAAAAGGATATTCCTCATTTGATGCTTCCGTTCGCATTTTGCTCTAAACACGCCGTGGGATATATTTTTAGTCTGTTTGGTATTTCAATTATTTAAGGAAACTCTATTTCACTTAAGAGTTGGAGGGACTGTTCTGACTTTAGGGCAAAGATTTCATTAAATTTACTGACTTTACTATATCTATGCTACAAACTGCAGGAACCATCGCAGGCCTTCGATTCACGCGACTATATTTATACTTTTTGACATTTTTTCACTTTATACAACTATTTTTTTGCTATTTTTAAAAATAATTTACTATCAACTAGTGACTAATGACATAAGAATTAAAAGTGTCGTTCAATTGCTCCACTTGAGAACGCCAAGGTCACCACCAGGTGGCAGGAGAAATTCCAAGAAGGAACTAGAGAGTGCCCTCTACTGGTGACCTTCGCGTTCTCAGATGGAGAAAAACGCACGTTCATATTAAATCTCATGTTCGTAATTCTATTTCAATTTTTGAATAGTAAATTTTAATTGTAACTTAATTCTTGAAGAACTATCAACTTAAAATTTTATAAAATTTCAATTCTAAATGAACTTAATTAGAAATATTAAAAAACAGAATAATTTTTGAAAAATTTTAATAATTCCAATTCTTCTGAAATTAGTTAAATTTTTTAATATATATTTAAATGTAAATAATTAAGTAAACTAATGTATTTATAGAAAATTTTTAGTTAAAAAACAAATCTTTTGTCCTGGAGTTAAAAATTTTCTACCAAAAATTTCTGTTTATTAAAAAATCCTTAAAGTATTTTCTTTTTAATTTAAAACTAAAAAAGTAAATATTTTCTTTTTAATTTAAAACTAAAAAAGTAAATATTTTCTTTTTTATTTTACATAATTTTTTAATAATGAAATTCTTTTAGCGAATTTTAATAAAGTTTTTAAGAACCATTAAATTTTTCGAGAAATTCGATTATAATATTGTACTAAAAAAAATTAAATTCTACAATGACTTTTATTATTTACAAGAATATTTAAATTTTTAAAAAGAATTTTATAACTTATGAAAAATAATGAAATTAATATTGATAATAAATTTATTCAAAAATTAAGGTAAATAAAATGAAAACATATTTATTTTCTCCAACTTTTCGAAATTTAAATGATTTTCGCTCTTCAGGGAGTCTATCCAAAAAATATAAACAAATTAAAACAAAATATTTCAACAATAAGTAAATAAATTGAAATTAATTAATTTACTTATCTTTCAAAAAATTAATAATTAAAATAGGCGCAAATAAAGTTATAAATGTTATGCGCTAACGATGCGGATTTATTTAGATTTTTTGGAAAAAATTGTAAATAATTGAATTCCTATGTGAAATTGTTATTATTTATTATATTTGTGAAAATAATTAAATGTTTGCGTATTATGCTGTTAATTTTTTTTTAAATAATTAAACACTTTTGGAAAATTTTTTTTTAATTTTATAAAATAATTGAATTTTGGACAAGAATTTTATTATTCATAAAGATGATTGAAATTTTGACGAAAATTAAAAAAAAATTTTTAACATAATTGAACTTCTGCGAAGAATTTTATTTCTTTCGAAAATAATTGCGAATTTATGCAATCAGTTATAATTTTTCCAAAATAATTGAATCCCTGTGAAAAATTTTAATATATTTCTAAAAATAATTGAATTATTGTATAGAAATTTTTTTAAAAATTATAAATTTTTTCATTTTTTTTTTATTTATAAATAAAAATTATAAAAAAATAATTATAATTATAAAATTATAAATTGAATTTATGCAATAATTTGTTACTTCTCCAAAATTAGATTCTTTTAGTTTATCTTTTAAAGTATATACAACTCTTCGACAAAACCATTATTTTTAATAATTAATTAAATGTACATTAAATAAATTAATTTTATAATTTTATTTCTTATTTTTTGAATAATCTGAAGTATTTAAGTTATTAAGTTTTTAAAAAATTTAACTTCTTTATAATTTCTAATGCAATTTATATTGAACCCTTTGCCTAGTGTTAACGACCCAACGTTGGGTCGTGAACTTTTTAGCAAAAAATAGAAATTTGTTATTTAAATTTTAAAATAAATTTGTTTATACAATATTATTCATACACTATGAATATAAATCATAATAGCTAAAAGTAAGAAATAATTATTTATTACTTTTGAGTAATGTAAGAATTTAAAAGATTTTGATAGACATTTCGGGTCAAAAAATGGGTATTTTTCCAAACAGTGAAGGGGTTAAAATTGAACTATAATAAAATTTCAAACTCAAGCCTTTTGAAGTTCATTTATATTTGTTTATGAAAATAGTAAATGAAACTCTTTAAAAATCAGTTAGTTTCTCAACATTTAGTGAAATTAGTCATTAAATAATTTGTAACAAATAATTTTATGATAGTTTTTCATGAATCAATTTATTTAGTTTAAAAATAAATCAATTATTGTCAGAAAATAAGTTTTTATTGGAATTTGGGATAATTTTATATAGTTTATGAATAAAAAACACAAAAATTTAGAATTTTATTTTAAAAATTGAATTTTTCCAGTACTTTTAATAATGAAACCTGACTTTTCACTGATTTCTCTGGTTTGTGATAAACTTGATGCATTAAGAAAAAAAATGTTCGAAAAATGAATTGGGGCTTCGTACTCCAAAAGTGCGATTTTCAGTGATAACTAAACTTTTGTCAACATTTGTAGAAAAAAATTTTTAAATTCCAATTTAACAATGTCAAAAATAGTGTTTTTTCACCCCAGTCTATTCTATAATCATCTTTTTTTTAAACGAATATAGACAAGTTTCAGGAAGTAATTATAACATGACGAGTAATTATAACATCCAAGAAGCAGTTTATCTTGTGGCATCATTCAATTCGGAGCAAAGGCCTCAGTATTTAGAAGCGTTTAAAATTACAAAATTGCTACCAGATTTTTTTTCTGTGGTTATTATTGACCTCTGTATTCTTGTTTATGTGACACTAATTTTCATTCCGAAATCTTGTTCCTCTGAAAAAAAAAAAAAATCTGTCGAAAGGGCGAACTCTCCTGACATCAATAAATTGAAAAAGTATACCATCTCTCTTCACTGCGGAGTTTTTCTCCTCAATTTCTACTCTTCCAAGTTTTGAAAGGCGAATATTTCTCGGTGTTCACTATGTCTATTATAGAAGTCGAACAATTTTTCCTCAATTTTTCGGAAAACCAAGATCCTGACCCAGTGACCGCACTGTGCGCACCCGCAGCGTAAGAAATATGACCGCGACAATAAATTGGAAAGTTGAAGCTCAAAACTTTTAAGCGCAGCATCACGCACTATGGCTTCTGGAAAATGACATGGTTTTGAAGGGAGAGAATTTATTGGGTGAAATTTTCCTTTAAACATTGTCTCGAACCCACCGTGGTCTTCGTCGCCTTTTTTCATTCTAAAATTGAATATATTGGAACAGAGAGCTCGTACCAGAAAGGAGAGCATTGTCCTCGTAATTTGCTTTGGTTGACACTCGAGCTTCTGGGCAATTTTCTCTAGTCTCTTGAGAACAAAACTCGAACTTTACTTGTGTTATGTCCCTTTTTAGGTAGACATATATATATTGAGAATATTGAGAGGGGAATATTGGCCTTGGGCAAAACCGTGACTGGGTCACGATTTCCAAACCAAAAATCACGAGTAAAGCATTATTGCGATTGTTACTCATAACTGAACCGTGCTACCGTTTTATTTAGTCGGTTCGAGATCGTAAAATTTCATGACTCCAATTATGACTTCTGGTTAATTTTTATTGCACTTTTCCTTTTCAACTACCGCAAGGGGGATATTATTATCCGTTTTAATTTTTACGATGTTTGCACAAAATTCAACCATTTGGATATAAATTCATAAATTCACTGAAAGTGGAATTATGCCTGCACTGATTAAATTCATAAACAAATTATAAATATTCCAAAATTGACATTTATATCATACTATAAAAATACTTCTATTTTTCCCTCATTTCCAGACGGAATTTTCACTCTTTTCTTATTCAACAAATACATCAATACAACAATACAAAGCAAAATTCATTGAAAAAAAAAATTAACGAAAAAAAATAAATTAAAAATTCCATAATTTTTTAAATTATAAAAAAAGATCGTTTTTGAAAGTAAAAAATTTATTCTATAATCCATAGATCAGAGAAATCCGGGAAAATGATTCTCAACTTTTAAACGTTCAAATGAACGAAATATTTTTTTACTAAAGATATTTTAATAACTTACTATTCATAAAAATTCTAAAAACCGAAATTTTACGTTTTGCAATAAAAATTTAATTTTTAGAAGAAATAAATAAATTTTGTTTATTTGAACGTTTAGAACATTAGGCTCTCAAGTAAAAGAATTTATCACAAAAAAGTTGGGGATTATTATTTATTTTTTATTTCTGACAATAATATCTATTTTTAAAGAGCCTTATTTTTGAAGAACTGTAAATTTAAAATTTCATTAAATTTCAATTTTAAATTAACTAAATTAGAAATTTTAAAGAACTCGATAATTTTTGAAAAATTTTAAATATTCAAATACTAATATAATAATTAGTTATATTTTTTAATAATTTATTAAAGTAATGCATTTGTAAAACATTTTTAGTTAAAAACACTGAAAAAATTAAATTATGTATAGAAGTTACAAATGTATACATAAAAATTAAATTATGTTCAAAAAATTTTTTTAAATTCTCGTCAAAATTAAAGTTGTCTATACAAATAATAAAATTCATATCCAAAATTCAATTACTTATAACAAATCTTAATACAATTGTTTGTAAAATTTTAATTATTTTAAAAAATTATTCTCATCAGTTCAATGTTAAAAAAAATTGAATATAATGCTATACGCTAATATTTATTTTTTAAAATAATAAAAAATTGACAAGAAATTAATTTATTTACAAATTCATTATAAAATAGTTACATTATTTTCATAAATAACTAAATTTTTTACTGAGATTCCATTATTTTTTATACATTTTTTATCGTTTTTCTCGATAAATGAAATTGTGACACGATCTGAAGAAAGGGACCTTAGAAGCAAAAAATTATAGGTTATGTTTGCAATTTTTAAAATTAAAATACAAAAAATTGATCAACTGTCAATATAAATTATTGTCGTTTAAGTCTTTATTACAACTAAAATATTTTATAAACACTGATTTTATTTGCAATAAGTAAAAAGAAACTTTCAATCAAGAAAAAAGTAACATTAACATAACCTTAAAATAATTTGCTTCTAAGGTCCCTTTCTTCAGATAGCGTCACAATTATTCTTAAAAAATTTTATTGAAATATAGCATTTTTTAAAGAACTAATTCTTAAAATTGGTTTTTATTATAATATTTACTAATCTTCAAACAAAGTATATATTAAAATTTTTTTAAAAACTTACTTATTTAAATTCTTATTAAAATTTTATGGTACCATCGTGTTTTCTAATTATAATTAAAATTCTTCAAAAATTTTGATTATTTTTTCTACATTTTTCAAATATTCACTTATTTTTAAAACATTTGGTTAAATTTCAATTATTTTTAATAAAGATTTTAAGAAAATTTAATTGCTTTTTAAAAAGATTTTATCTAATGTCAATTATTTTTAATTGCAATTTTACTGAAATTCAATTGTTTAGAATTTTAGATATATTTTTGAATTAAATATATAATTGAAAGACATATTTAAAAAATTATTCAAAAATATTTTTTACTTTTTATAAATAAATTTCTTCGTAATAATTCAATTATTTGTAGAAGTAATAAAAGTATTTGAAGAAATTGAAGTATTTTAAAAAAATTTTGCTAATATCTCGTCAAGAATTCAATTATCTTTATAAATAGCAAAATTTCTCGCCAAAAATTCAATTATTTTCAAAAATTTAAATTTTATTCTTTGCACAATTTCAATTATTTTCAATTATATTTATAAATAATGAAATTTTATTGGGGAATTAAACTATATTTTTATCGGAGAATTTCAATTATTTTTAATACAATTTTAATCGATTTCCTCGAAAAATTCTGAAAAATATTATTAAAATTCGTCAAAATAGTAAAATATTCTTTTTTGAAATTCAATTATATTTTTAAGAACTATTTAATAAAAATTTTTGACAAATTTACATTATTTCTATAAGTAAGAATAATTTCGCAAGAATTTAATTATTTACAAATTGTTTTCATAAATTTCTGTCTAAATAATTTCATTATTTTCATAAATAATTGAATTTTTAACAAAGATTTAATTATTTTTATAAATAATACAACTTATAAAGGAATTTCAATGATTATTAATATACAATTTTAATTAAAATCATCTTTATGAGAATTCAACTTTGAAAAACATTCCATTAGTCAATAAATTATTTATTTTTGTTTTTAAATAATTCAATTCTCGTAGAATTTTCTAATAAAAAGTTAATTTAAAAACGTATTTCTATTAAAATTCTCGACAGTTATTATGAGTATTTAAAGCATTGTAGCATGAATTTTTAGAAATATAATTGAATTTTGAAATGGTTGCAAACTAAAATCTTTGAAAATCCATAGTTTTCAATTCTGTAGAATTAATTTTTTTTAAAACAGTTAAATTGAATTTTACTTAAAATTATTAGGATTTAAAGTTTTTATTTTCTAATACAGTTGAAGAATTGTCGAATTAATCAAAATTTTGTAAAAATGAAATAAATTTTGATTTTTTTTGAATTTTGTAAAATTGAATTGTAGACAAATATAAATTTTTATTTTTTTGAATTTTGTAAAATTGAATTGTAGACAAATAAATTTTTATTGAAGAGGAGAATTTTTCTTTTTCCCTTTATTTTCAGCACAGTTAAAAAGGGAAAAAACTTTTTTTTTAAATATTTTTTCCAAAAAAGTTTGTCTACTTTTTTAATTCCATTCAAGGAACTTTTTTTTCGTGTAAATTGCAGTGACTAGAATAAAAATTCCATTATCACTTACAATTATGAACGTACTCAAAAATCCATAATAAAAGTGATATTTTTTTACAAATTCTTAAAAATATTTGAAGTGGTGATATTTTTTTACAAATTCTTAAAAATATTTGAAGTGGTGATATTTTTTTACAAATTCTTAAAAATATTTGAATTGGTGATATTTTTTTACAAATTCTTAAAAATATTTGAATTGGCCATCTCCCCTGAATTCACTCTATTAAAATAAAGTGAAAGAGTGAATATAGTGACCGAAAATTAGAATTGAAATTTAATCATCCGTGAATGAATATGAATTTGATAATTGGTAAAAAATGAGATTTACATGTCAGGTAAGGGTAAAGTTTAACGAAGGAAGAAGAATAGGAAATGGGCATTGCTTCTATGTTACACCCCGCGGCGACTAGTGCTGCTCACCAACAGCGTTCGAATGAATTGCGCGCGTGTCCCCCTTTGTGGATAACTGTTTGCAACAAACTTCTCATACAACCATTTATTTACCAGTATATATACATAAAACGTTACAGACTCTGTTTTACGAAACAATGCTCTCAACCCCATAACACTCCTATGTGCAAAGAATATTTCTCGCACTTATGTCCATTATAACAATAACCCCCTCCACCCCTCCCTTGCCCTCTGCGCTTACCATTTGCCTCATAATTTGTCATTAACATTTTTAATATATTCAATTAAATCATCACTGCAATGACGTTTTCTTTATATACAAAAACTAAATAATTAAAAAACAATTGAAAAAAATAAATAAAAAATAAAAAAACAATTAAAACATAAAAAACATAATTTAAACAAATAAAAACATAATTAAAAAATAAAAAAACAATTTAAACAAATAAAAAAATAATTTAAACAAATAAAAAATAATAATTAAAAAATAAAAAAACAATTTAAACAAATAAAAAAAAAATTTAAACAAATAAAAAAATAATTAAAAAAATAATTAAAAAAATAAAACAAATACTTCAAAAAAATAATTTAAAAAATAATAAAAAAAACTAAATAAAAACAGAGTAACAAAAATATGGTGTTTACTAAATTTCCTTTAAAAATAAGATTTATTTTCTCTATGTCAAAATACGTATAAATTCTTTTTCGTGTAACGTAATAAAAAAAAAAAAATCCCCAAGGGAGAAAATCATAAAACGACCAGTTCAAGGGCCTTTTACATGAAGAAGTGGTTATTTTTCGAATTTCAAATTACCGCGACTTTTTTATGACTTCTTTAAGGTCAAAACCATATTTTTCTTCTTTAAAACCAATCCGATTGTTAACATCTTTTACCATGGTTCCGAAATAAAAACCCTTTTTGAAAATTCACTTTTTTCACACAGTTTTTTTTAGCATTTAAACAGTTTTTAAAAAAGGGGGGAAATGAAAAATAAATATAAAGAACACTTCGCGACTCGAAGAGATAGATTTCTTCAAGTTTTTGTAAATAATTAAAAATTACCTCCAAATTACCAAAGTGATAGAATCATTATATTTTGCATTATATAAAAATATTGTCACTGTAACTTCTTCAAAACTATTTTCATCATTTTAATTCAATTTAACATCATTTTTAATTCTTCTATGCGAAGAATTTTATTGATTTTGAAATTAATTGAATTCTTGTGATGAATATTGTTGTTTATAAAAATAACAATGTTCATCACAAGCATTCAATTATTTTCAAAATTAATAAAATTCTTCGCATAGAAATTTAAATATTCAAAAATCTCAAATAAAAATTGTAATCAACATTTCAATTACCTTCATTAATGAATAGCAAAATTTTTCGACAAAAATCAATGATAATATTTTTATAATTAATAGTATTCATCACAAGAATTCAATTATTCAACAAAAATTTTAAATAAATTCTACACGAACATTGAATTATTTTCATAAAAGATGAAAATTTCACAGGAATTCAATTACTATTAAAAATAAAATATTTAAAACCACTTTTTCGAAAAAAAAGAAATTTTTTGAAATCTTTTTATAAAATTCTTAGCAATAATTTAATTATTTTCATAAATAATAAAACTCATTGCAGCATTTTAATTATTATTTTTTATTATTATTAAAATTCGTCAAAAGCATTAAATTATTTAAAATTTTTTTGATAAATTAAGTATAAGAATTCAATTTTAAGACACATTTAATAATTTAAAGTTGCAGTTAGAAATATTTTGGCATTTACTATACAAGTTGTTCAAATAATTGCATTTAATGAAAAACCGTAAGAAAAATTGAATTTTTTCAGAAATTAAGAATTTTCATTAAATTTGGAAAAGCAAATTTTGAAAGTAACAACGGAAAGGAAAATTTAGGTATGCTAGTTTTCTAAAATAATTGGTTTTTGTATAGGTTTTTAATTAAAATATTATAAAAATTTTTTGAAATAATTATAATTGTTATTTGAAGAATTTATAACAGTAACAAAAACAGTAAAATGGATTATTTTTATCTTTTTTGGTGTCAATTTAATCTGCAACGCTATTTAATACCTTACACAATTTATTGTGCAAAAATTTAGGAATAACATTAAATTTAATAAATTATTGTTTTATTCCCCAAAAAAAACCTTAAACTGGAACAGCGATAACCTTAGCTAAAATAGCGAAAGTATTCGTTGCAATAAATAAAAATTTCGCTAATATATATATTTCTAGCACAAAAACTAAAAAAGTTACAAAGGTTTTTCCAAAATCACAGACATTGTTTTAAATTTGAAACTTCAATTTTCGGTAACTTTTTGCCAGTTTATTTTTGAAGGGTTTTTGACAATTTTCCTATTAACTGAAACAAAACCATGCAACTTCTTCTTTAGACGCATTTTTCTAGGACCAAAATTGAAAAAGTTACAAAGGTTTTTCCAAAATCAGAGATATTTTTTCATTTTGAAACTTCAATTTTCGGTAACTTTTTGCCAGTTTATTTTTGAAGGGTTTTTGACATTTTTCCTATTAACTGGATCAAAACCCTGCAACTTCTTCTTTAGACGCATTTTTCTAGGACCAAAATTAAAAAAGTTACAAAGGTTTTTCCAAAATCAGAGATATTTTTTCATTTTGAAATTTCAATTTTCGGTAACTTATTGCCAGTTTATTTTTGAAGGGTTTTTGACATTTTTCCTGTTAAGTGGATCAAAACCATGCAACTTCTTCTTTAGACGCATTTTTCTAGGACCAAAATTGAAAAAGTTACAAAGGTTTTTCCAAAATCAGAGATATTTTTTCATTTTCAAACTTCACTTTTCGGTAACTTTTTGCCAGTTTATTTTTGAAGGGTTTTTGACATTTTTCTCATTAACTGGATCAAAACCATGCAACTTCTTCTTTAGACGCATTTTTCTAGGACCCAATTTGAAAAAGTTACAAAGGTTTTTCAAAAATCGCAGACATTTTTTCATTTTGAAACTTCACTTTTCGGCAACTTTTTGCCAGTTTATTTTTGAAGGGTTTTTGACATTTTTCCTATTAACTGGATCAAAACCCTGCAACTTCTTCTTTAGACGCATTTTTCTAGGACCAAAATTAAAAAAGTTACAAAGGTTTTTCCAAAATCAGAGATATTTTTTCATTTTGAAATTTCAATTTTCGGTAACTTATTGCCAGTTTATTTTTGAAGGGTTTTTGACATTTTTCCTGTTAAGTGGATCAAAACCATGCAACTTCTTCTTTAGACGCATTTTTCTAGGACCAAAATTGAAAAAGTTACAAAGGTTTTTCCAAAATCAGAGATATTTTTTCATTTTCAAACTTCACTTTTCGGTAACTTTTTGCCAGTTTATTTTTGAAGGGTTTTTGACATTTTTCTCATTAACTGGATCAAAACCATGCAACTTCTTCTTTAGACGCATTTTTCTAGGACCCAATTTGAAAAAGTTACAAAGGTTTTTCAAAAATCGCAGACATTTTTTCATTTTGAAACTTCAATTTTCGGTAACTTTTTGCCAATTTATTTTTGAAGGGTTTTTGACATTTTTCCTATTAACTGGATCAAAACCATGCAACTTCTTCTTTAGACGCATTTTTCTAGGACCAAAATTAAAAAAGTTACAAAGGTTTTTCCAAAATCAGAGATATTTTTTCATTTTGAAACTTCAATTTTCGGTAACTTTTTGCCAGTTTATTTTTGAAGGGTTATTGACATTTTTCCTATTAACTGGATCAAAACCATGCAACTTCTTCTTTAGACGCATTTTTCTAGGACCAAAATTGAAAAAGTTACAAAGGTTTTTCCAAAATCAGAGATATTTTTTCATTTTCAAACTTCACTTTTCGGTAACTTTTTGCCAGTTTATTTTTGAAGGGTTTTTGACATTTTTCTCATTAACTGGATCAAAACCATGCAACTTCTTCTTTAGACGCATTTTTCTAGGACCCAATTTGAAAAAGTTACAAAGGTTTTTCAAAAATCGCAGACATTTTTTCATTTTGAAACTTCACTTTTCGGCAACTTTTTGCCAGTTTATTTTTGAAGGGTTTTTGACATTTTTCCTATTAACTGGATCAAAACCCTGCAACTTCTTCTTTAGACGCATTTTTCTAGGACCAAAATTAAAAAAGTTACAAAGGTTTTTCCAAAATCAGAGATATTTTTTCATTTTGAAATTTCAATTTTCGGTAACTTATTGCCAGTTTATTTTTGAAGGGTTTTTGACATTTTTCCTGTTAAGTGGATCAAAACCATGCAACTTCTTCTTTAGACGCATTTTTCTAGGACCAAAATTGAAAAAGTTACAAAGGTTTTTCCAAAATCAGAGATATTTTTTCATTTTCAAACTTCACTTTTCGGTAACTTTTTGCCAGTTTATTTTTGAAGGGTTTTTGACATTTTTCTCATTAACTGGATCAAAACCATGCAACTTCTTCTTTAGACGCATTTTTCTAGGACCCAATTTGAAAAAGTTACAAAGGTTTTTCAAAAATCGCAGACATTTTTTCATTTTGAAACTTCACTTTTCGGCAACTTTTTGCCAGTTTATTTTTGAAGGGTTTTTGACATTTTTCCTATTAACTGGATCAAAACCCTGCAACTTCTTCTTTAGACGCATTTTTCTAGGACCAAAATTAAAAAAGTTACAAAGGTTTTTCCAAAATCAGAGATATTTTTTCATTTTGAAATTTCAATTTTCGGTAACTTATTGCCAGTTTATTTTTGAAGGGTTTTTGACATTTTTCCTGTTAAGTGGATCAAAACCATGCAACTTCTTCTTTAGACGCATTTTTCTAGGACCAAAATTGAAAAAGTTACAAAGGTTTTTCCAAAATCAGAGATATTTTTTCATTTTCAAACTTCACTTTTCGGTAACTTTTTGCCAGTTTATTTTTGAAGGGTTTTTGACATTTTTCTCATTAACTGGATCAAAACCATGCAACTTCTTCTTTAGACGCATTTTTCTAGGACCCAATTTGAAAAAGTTACAAAGGTTTTTCAAAAATCGCAGACATTTTTTCATTTTGAAACTTCAATTTTCGGTAACTTTTTGCCAATTTATTTTTGAAGGGTTTTTGACATTTTTCCTATTAACTGGATCAAAACCATGCAACTTCTTCTTTAGACGCATTTTTCTAGGACCAAAATTAAAAAAGTTACAAAGGTTTTTCCAAAATCAGAGATATTTTTTCATTTTGAAACTTCAATTTTCGGTAACTTTTTGCCAGTTTATTTTTGAAGGGTTATTGACATTTTTCCTATTAACTGGATCAAAACCATGCAACTTCTTCTTTAGACGCATTTTTCTAGGACCAAAATTGAAAAAGTTACAAAGGTTTTTCCAAAATCAGAGATATTTTTTCATTTTCAAACTTCACTTTTCGGTAACTTTTTGCCAGTTTATTTTTGAAGGGTTTTTGACATTTTTCTCATTAACTGGATCAAAACCATGCAACTTCTTCTTTAGACGCATTTTTCTAGGACCCAATTTGAAAAAGTTACAAAGGTTTTTCAAAAATCGCAGACATTTTTTCATTTTGAAACTTCACTTTTCGGCAACTTTTTGCCAGTTTATTTTTGAAGGGTTTTTGACATTTTTCCTATTAACTGGATCAAAACCCTGCAACTTCTTCTTTAGACGCATTTTTCTAGGACCAAAATTAAAAAAGTTACAAAGGTTTTTCCAAAATCAGAGATATTTTTTCATTTTGAAATTTCAATTTTCGGTAACTTATTGCCAGTTTATTTTTGAAGGGTTTTTGACATTTTTCCTGTTAAGTGGATCAAAACCATGCAACTTCTTCTTTAGACGCATTTTTCTAGGACCAAAATTGAAAAAGTTACAAAGGTTTTTCCAAAATCAGAGATATTTTTTCATTTTCAAACTTCACTTTTCGGTAACTTTTTGCCAGTTTATTTTTGAAGGGTTTTTGACATTTTTCTCATTAACTGGATCAAAACCATGCAACTTCTTCTTTAGACGCATTTTTCTAGGACCCAATTTGAAAAAGTTACAAAGGTTTTTCAAAAATCGCAGACATTTTTTCATTTTGAAACTTCACTTTTCGGCAACTTTTTGCCAGTTTATTTTTGAAGGGTTTTTGACATTTTTCCTATTAACTGGATCAAAACCCTGCAACTTCTTCTTTAGACGCATTTTTCTAGGACCAAAATTAAAAAAGTTACAAAGGTTTTTCCAAAATCAGAGATATTTTTTCATTTTGAAATTTCAATTTTCGGTAACTTATTGCCAGTTTATTTTTGAAGGGTTTTTGACATTTTTCCTGTTAAGTGGATCAAAACCATGCAACTTCTTCTTTAGACGCATTTTTCTAGGACCAAAATTAAAAAAGTTACAAAGGTTTTTCCAAAATCACAGACATTTTTTCATTTTGAAACTTCAATTTTCGGTAACTTTTTGCCAGTTTATTTTTGAAGGGTTTTTAAAATTTTTCCTAATAGCTGTAACAAAACCACGCAACTTCTTCTTTAGGCGCATTTTCTAGAACCAAAATTAAAAAATTAAATAATTAAAATTGAATTTTCAAAATGGAAAAATGTCTGTGATTTTGGAAAAACCTATGTAACTTTTTTAATTTTTGTGCTAGAAAATGCATCTAAAGGAGAAGTTACTTGAATTTCTTCCAATTATCAGGAAAAAAATCAAAGTCCTTAAAAAAATAAAATTGAAAAAAGTTACCGAAAATTGAATTTTCAAAATGAAAAAATGTTTGTGATTTTGGAAAAACCTCTGTAACTTTTTTTTTCTTTTTTTGTAATTTGTAGTTGTTCCAGGTTAACGTTTTTTTTTGTGTTGTATAAATTACAAAGTTAAACATTTTTCTTTTAGAACAATAAAATCACAATTTAAAACAATTTCATAAATTGACCATAAATGTAAAGTCAAAAATTATTCATTAATATAGATGATTTTTTTATCTTTTACAACTATTGTTTATTAATTTGAATCTTTCTCACAAGCGGTGAAATAAAATGTGACGTGCTCCGAAGAAAGATACCTAAGATGCATTCGAATTATAGGTTAGGTTCGTGTTAGATTTCTCTTGATTAAAAGGATTAAGTTTATTTTTAATTATTTGAATTAGAAACCAATTTTTATTGAATATTTTGGATATAATGAAGACTTGAAGATCGCAATCATTTTTAATTAATAATTGATTTTCTTTCTCTATTTTGACTTGAAAAATTAAAAACATAACCTCAAATTTTTTGCTTCTTAGGTACCTTTCTTCGGAGCATGACACAAATTCATATTTTTACATAAGGACAGTTGAAACTTTCTGAAGCAATAATGTTGCTACCGAACACGGAATGACATTTTTGAAAAATGTGTTTTTTGAATTGGGGTCCAATAACATAAAAATATGTCAAAAAATCGAATTTGAAAAATGTTGGTAGTAGAATAATACTTTATAAGGAAGAAACATGTAAAATTTTCAATTTGATTTGAAAGACATTAAAATGGTAAAATAATAACGAACCATGATTGCTGCATTCGGATCGAATTATATACAGTAAATTGTCATCTGTTTGCTTACTCTCCTGAATTTCGAATGACATTTGTAAGTAACAAGTATATATATATAAAAAAACGTCGATTTTTCATGTCCGTTATACACATAGTTATATATATAGTCGACATCGAGAGTGTGTATTTGTCCATTGAGTATAAGTCAGGTACGCGCGTGTATATTCGGACTGGAATATTTTAGGGGGTGTGTGCTGTGCTGTGACGCGTCTGCACGGGAGTTTTTCCACTTTAATTGATTCAATCGGCGAAAAACACGACGGGCGGCCTCTCACCCCCCACAGTCAACCACTGTAACGAGACGCCAAAGCCAACCCCTCGAAATCGTAACCACCCTTAAACTCCCGTCTCTCTCTGTGCCGCTGAGTTTCTCGGATATTCACTTCCAACACTTCCCCCGCTGAACAGCTATACAGATACCCTGTGGGGGCGCGAACTCGCGATATAATATATGGAAACATTTATACACAGAGCTGAAAGCTGAAATGTTGTATATATATATTCGAAAACTGGGAGGAGAGAAGCGCCTCTCTTTTCCATTGCGCGCTCTGGAAATCCGTTTATTGTTTTAATTAGAGCCTTCGGGCCAACTTTGCCGAGCGCTATACATAACGAGTACGCACTGCCTCGAGATACGCCTTTTTCTATCGCAGCTCTTTTAGCATAAACCTGCGATGCGGACAAGGAGATTTCATTTTAATCTCGATTTTAATATTAATTTCTATTTTCCGCACTTTCCGTTTATTTCCTCTCTCTCTCCCTCTTTCTCGTCTTGACGACAAAATTTTTATTTCCTATTATTTTATTTGAGAAAAAATCCCACTGAACTTTACATATATTATTTATAATGTACCTTCAAAATTAAATTAAACTTGAACTATGCTTATTTATCTCCATTATTCTGAAATTAAAATCATAGTCAAAATAATAAATTAGAATTTATTATTTTTTTATTCTATAGAAGAATTCTTATATAAAATCAATAAAATCTAGGGAACATTCTATAGAATTTCACTAAAAAAATTCAATACACGCAGGATTTTTACACTAATTCATATCACGGAGAGAGATTTTGTATTAATGTATACGTTTCTTAAAATTGGTAATAGAATTCAATTATATTCATTTCTATTTTAACGAGATCGTGTTGTGTATATAAAAAATTAATATTGTGCATTTTAGAAGGCAGTTCTTAGTATATTTTATAGAAAAATTAACAAAATTGCAATAAATTTCATAAAAGAATTGTAATCTTTAAAAATGTCTGTATTAAAACATATATAGTTCGTGAAATATCGGAAGAAATAAGAAAATTGAAATAATTCTTTTCAAATTTAAGAATAAAATTCATATTTCAAAACTTTAATATATGTAGCCGCAATACTAAAAGTTATAAATGATCGAAATAATAATTTCGAAACCTTTACAAATGATTGCAGATATTCATGCATTTTCAAAAGAATAGTAAAATTCTTCGCAGAAATGCAAATTATTTTCAAAAAATTTAACAAAATTTTTCAATTATTTTCAAAAATTTAACAAAATTCTCGGCAAAATTTCAGTTATTTTCAAAATTTTCCTCAATTCAATAATAATTTTTAACATTTATTATTTTAATCAAATTTTTCAAAATAATTTTTAAAAAATATTTAATAAAATTCTATGCAAACAATTAATTATATATATATATATATATATATATATATATATATATATATATATATATATATATATATATATATATATATATATATATATATATATAATATATATATATATATATATATATATATATATATATATATATATATAATGAAAGTCATCGTAGAATTTCAATTATTTTTTAAACAATTTTAATCGTACTTCTCAAAAAATGTAATTATGCTTAAAATTGTTATTAAAATTCATAAAAAAAATTCAAATACTCTCTAAATCTGAATTAGTAGAATTCTACTAAGAATTAGTAAAATTTTACTAATTTTTAGTAATTTTCATGAACGACTTTTCACCTTTTTAATTAGTAGAATATTACTAATTTTTAGTAAAATTCTACTAATGTTTTAGTAGAATTCTACTAATTGAAAGTCGCAACTTTTTCACTAAATAAATTAGTGAAACTGTTTTATCGACTATTAATAAAACAGTTCTACTAATTGTTAGTAGAATTCTACTTATCAATTAGTATCGCTCTACTAACAATTAGTAAAATTTTACTAACTGTTAGTAGAGTTATTACTAAATCATTTAGTGGACGACTTTTCACCATTTCATTAGTAACTTTCTACTAATTCAGATTTAGAGAGTATTTTAAAAAACTTGGATAGAATTTAATTATCAGCTGTCACTACATTTTTAATAAAATTTGGATTTTTAAAATTAAAGAAATTATATTATATTTTCGAAAAATTTTAATGAAATTCTTTGTAACAATTCAATTATTTTCATATTTATATTAATAAAATTTTTTGTAGAAAGAAATATTATCTACTATTTCAATAAAATTTCACAAAAGAATTCAATGAATTATTTAAAAAGAAATTTTATTAAAATTCGTCTGAATTGAATATTATTTTTAAAAGTAATATATTTCTTCACAAAAATTCAGTTATGATAACATTTTTTTTTAAATTCTCATCAAAATTTCATCTATCTTAATAAATAAAATAAAATTCTTCTCCAAAATTCAATTATTTTCAAAAATCTTAATAAAATTATTGGCAACATTTCAAACGTTTTAAAGAACTTTTCTTTATGATAAAACAATTATTTTACAATCAGTTTTTAAAAATTCAGATTTTCTGATTGCATCAAATATTAATACTGAAATGGATCAAATTGATGACAAAGTTTTATATAAATTTTTGACACAATTCACGCATTTTTGTTATAAATTTCGTTTAATTAAAACATTGAACATCTTTATTTGCTCCAAGTGTTAAAAATAATTCTAAAATATTTTTATATATTTATTTTTATATACATGTGTTTGAGTTTTCGGAAATATGTCATTAAAAATGATGAAAAGAATTGAATTTTTGAAAAATTAGAAAGAAAAAATTCTGAGAATTTCTTTTCTTAAAATAATATTTTAATATAATTTTAATAGTAGCTAATTTTTATTAATTTTCATTTTTAAATTTACACTCGAGGATTTTTTAATTAATATTCTTAAAAAATCGACTATTTTTTAAATTTATAGTTAAAATCGACCACAAATTAATTTTCAAAAATTGTTATATAAAAGACTTAAAGCAAATCGAATTATTTTCAATTAAATTTTACTAAATTCCAATTATTCAAAACCTTTTTAATTGTGTATTTCGAAAATTTAATTAAAAAGTTATTCAATTTTTAAATTTCAATTTAGTTATTCAAATTTAAAAATTTCTTCATTAATTATTTTATAGACTATAAAAATCAAAATAAGTTGCGTATTTTATACTAAAAATGTCGTATTTTGTTGCAATATTTGGATAAAAAGTCGAAAAAGTTGCAAAATTTAAAAATAAGTCGAAAAAAGTCACATATATTTAGAAAGTAGTTAAAAAAATAAAGACATTATAATATTCAAGACGAAAGCATTCTAAAATAGTTTTTAAGTATATACTTTTTAATTTTAAAATAAAAATAAGACACGCGAAGGAAGCAAAATTCGAGAAGTAGAACAATTTTATTGCTCAGCAGGTATGAAAAAATTAATCAAGCACCAGAAAGGTAAATTTGTATTTTCTTTTTTAATAAAAAACGAGCAACTTTATTGTCTATTAATTAAAATATTTTGTATATTATTAAACGGAAATGACAGGATGTGTAAAAACTGGAGACTTGAGAGCGTGATCTTACAAAGCTAAATATACGAGATTCTTGAAACTTTTGATCCAGGTAGCGATGATATTATTTAACAAACAAGCCGGATGGTAAGATTATGAGAGTAGAGTTACCTTTAATGCTTATACATTAGGTTTCGTACTTGAAGGCATTGGCCTATCCGGCAGTAATTAAGAGCTGTTGTCTTACACACACTCCCCACACTCCTCCTCTTTCAACTTCTCTATTACTTTTCTATATTTCATACAAATCTTTTTTAATTATTAATTAACGACAAACGCGAACTTTTCCGTCTTTTTCTATTCTTCTCAACGTAAAAATAAATTTTTTTATTCGTTTTATGATAAAACAGAAATAAACATTTATTAATATTTGTTTAATTTAATAAAATGTTTCAATTCGCAGTATGGACTATTCTCCACCTGAGAACGCGAAGGTCACCAGTAGATGGCACTCTAGTTCCTTCTTGGAATTTCTCCTGCCGCCTGGTGGTGACCTTGGCGTTCTCAAGTGGAGCAATGAAATCGTAATTTTTTTCCTCCAATAAAAGAATAATTTTATTTCTTATGCTATTGTCATGAAAAAAAGCGTACGTTTTTATTTTTATTGAAGTAAATCCCACACTTTTTCTTAAGAGAGATTTTGTTTAGATTTTTTTATCCAAAATTTTATCACTGTCTTGCATTTTTATTAATTTAAATATACGTGAAAACTGTTGACAATTTGAAGAAGAGACGAACGGTTTTTTTTTAATTTTCATTCGACGTTTATACAAAAATAAATTCCAAGTGTGCGAAATATACAAATTCAAGTGTGAAATCGACATGCGAATAAAGTTTGTCCTCATCGTTGGCATGACATTTCGCTGTGACATTCGCGCAAATGGTTTGTAGAATCGGCTGATTCAGCAAATCAAGAGCTTTCCTACCATTAATTGACAGTCACTGTCCCATGCAAACTTGGTTATATATAGTATAATCCCTCGAACGCGTATATTTCCTCCTCTCGCGTAAGCAGAAAACATTTTTGTCGATTTCACTATGAAAAAATTAAAATTAGTCCGCATATTTTTTTTTCTAATGAAATCTCTGTTCGAAAATTTAAAAACAAAATTCATTCAAAGACAGTTTTTAATTTTTTATTTTTTAAAAATAATAATATTAATGATAATAACTGCAGGAAACCTTCGAAAGAATGTTTATAAAATGCGACAATATAATCCTCGGAGTTTTTTTTTCTTTTGAGATTATTGAATCATAAAATGTGAAGATAATTCATATCTGTGATGGTAGTCATCAGTTTTGAGATGGTATTTATTTAAGGGAATGTGACAGGGATACCCCTGTAGTGCATCACTACGTTTGTAATCAAGTTAGCGCAATTTATATAAAACATAGTGGAGAAGATGATTCTTTGTGAACAGAACGATTCGGTGTGACATAAAATCAGTTACATAAAACACACGGCGGGGAGATGGAATAATGAAACCTCTTTTTTTGACACACACACACACATACATACACAGCTTTGTAAGCGCAAGGAAGCCCTTTGAAAATCTTTACATATGCATGGACCACTAGAGATACCATAGAAAAGTCCCTTCATCGATGAAAGTCTGCTTTTTCTATCGTGCACGCATCCAACCATAATAATAGCTCATCACATAAAACGAAAACAATTCCCAGTAATCTAAATCTCTGATGTATATATGCACTTGTGTACGAAAAAAATAAAGACAACATTCTTTAAAGGATTCTATAAATGAAAATCACTATTAGTTACAAAATCTTTGAAATTTTGTTAAATGACATATATATATAATAGGCAATATACCAGGCAATGGCCAGAAAAAATAATTTTTTTTTAGATAAAAATACGGTGGTTCAATTTCTCCACTTGAGAACGTCAAGGTCACCACCAGGCGGCAGGAGAAATTCCAAGAAGGAACTACTTAGCCATCTACTGGTGACCTTCGCGTTCTCAGATGGGAAGAAGAGTCCATATTTCTTTCTAATAAGATAACCAAATAAATTTAAAAAATTACAAATTTGCTACAAAAATTTAACACTGTTTTTTCTATTCTCTGAATTCTATAAAGAATTTTAACATTTTTTCCTGACCCTGAAGAATATTCTGATTCACTCTCGAAATTTGAATTAGTTAAAAATAACTAATTTGATATAGCAAAAAGCGAACAGAAAGTCAGTCACCGATTCAAATAGTAATATGTGACACGGACAGTTAAAAGGGACCTACGATCCGAAAAAATCCATTTTCACTTTTTTATTTATTCTTATAGTAAATAAGCCGCTCTTTCCAACGCAATAAACCGCAGCTTTCTAGCTGCATTAGTTTTCTCCCAATTTCACTTTAATTTTAGGTACTTTCACAAAAAACAGTGCAAAAAAACTAACTTGGTAAACTTCGAAGTCGATTTTCTCGAAATCTTTTTTTCGGGTCGTAGGTCCCTTTTAACTGTCCGTGTCACATATTTTATTAATGAAATAGTTAATAATGATTCATTGTTAGTGAAATTCACTTCTAGGTTATGTAAAAGTACCTGAAATTTGTAGTAACTGATTCAATTAGTGAAGTTCGGTAATTTTTTTAGTTCTTTATTTACTAATAATTAGTTATTAGTTACTAATTGATAAAGCAAAAGTCAGCCACGATTTTACTATTAATTATTATAATTATTAGTAAAAATAATTCTTTTACTAATAATTATTATAATTATAAAAAAAATAAAAATTATAAAAATAAAATCGTAAAAAAAAATAAAAATCGTAAAAAAAATAAAATCGTGGCTGACTATAATAGTTATTTTTAACTAATTTACATTTTGAGAGCAGGCTAAAAATAATTAGATAATCAATAAAATTTTCAATTATATTTGTTTAAACAAATTTTAAAGTTATTCGAAAACATCAATAACTTATTTTTTAAATAAATATTTGATAATAATTATTATTAAATTATTATTATTCTATAGAAATTAACATTATCAAAAAATATTATATTTAAACCTTTCTGAAATTCAACAACTTATAAAAATTCAAATATCACCATAAAATTTTTCAAACAATATTCAAATTATTTACGGAAATTTCAATAAAATTCTTCCAAGAAATTATTGTATGTCAATAAGTAATAAAGTTTTTCACGCGAATTTAATTATTTAAAAAAATGTAAAAAAATTTGTTATGAACGAATTTAATTATTTTCATAAATGGTAAAATTTTTCCAACGATTTCAATTATTTTTAATACAATTTAAAGTAAATTCTTATAAAAATGTAATTGTTTCTAAAAATTTTATTGAAATTCTTTAAAAGAAGACAATTATCAATTATTTTTTATTTTTAATAATTTTTGAAAAAGTTCCTTGAGAATTATTAAAGTTAATGTTTAAAAGTACGAAAAATTCAAATTTTCATAGATTTTAATTTGAAACCTTTTCCAAATTCAATTATTTCTAAAAATTCATGCTCAAATGATTTTTTATTCAATTATTATTTAAAAATTTTAACTAACTTTCATTTTGAAAATCAATTTTTATTTTAAAATTTTACGAAAATCCATTAATTTAAATACAAAACAAATAATTTATTCAATAATATTGAATGTTTCATAAAATTTATAATTTTCACGAAGAATTTTATAATTTATAATAATTTTTAATAATAATTGAAAACTTTTTGAAGAATTTTATTAAAATTTTGAAAAATAATTGAATTCCTAAGAAGAATTGAAATAATAATTTTTGAAAATAATTGAATTCATGCTAAGAATTATATTAATTTTTTAAAAATAATTTAAATTTTTTCAAGTATTTTTTCCAATTTTTTAAAAGAATTGAATTTTGAAGAAGAATTTCAGCAAAGTATATTTTATTAATCTTCAGAAGAATTGAATTCTTATTTTAAATTTTGATATTTATTAAAATAATTGAATTTTGTAAAAAAATTTTATCAAACTTTCTAAAATAATTGATTTTATAGGAAGAATTTTGTTGTTTTTCAAGACAAATTAATTTTTTTTTGAATTACTTAAAATTTTTTGAAAATAATTCATTTTCTGCGATGCATTAATAAAATTTATTTATGAAAATAATTCTTTCGTCAAGTTTCAATAAAATTAGAAAAAATAATTGCATTTTTCTCAGAAATTTTTTAAAAATTGTATTAAAAATATTTAAAATTCTCCGATAAAAATAATTTATAATTCCGCAATGAAATTTCATTATTTATAAATACAATTGAAAATAATTGAAATTTTGCAAAGAAAAAATTTTTAATTTTTAAAAATAATTGAATTTTTGGCGAGAAAATTTGCTATTTATAATTATAATTGAATTCTTGACGAGATATTTCGTCAAAATTTTAAAGAATAATTGAATTTCTTTGAAGAATTTTATTACTTCTGCGAAAATAATTGAATTCTTGTGATGAATATTTTTATTTATAAATATAATTGTATTTTGCAATGAATTTTATTGAAATTCCCAAAAATAATTGAATTTCTGTGAAGAATTTATAGTTATTAATCAAGATAATTGAATTAAAAGTTTTGAAATAATTGAATATTTGTCAATAATAAATTTTGTATAGAATTCGCGGTAATTTTCTTATAGTTTATGAAACAAACAAAAAAGACACAAAAAAATCAGAATTTTCTTATGAATTCTAAAAATTTATTTTTCCCCGATATTTTTAATAAAAAAAATCCCTGACTTTCTCCTATGATTTCCCGCATAGAACAATTCTACTTTCCCTGACTTTTCCCCAAATTTCTTAATTTCCCTGACTTTGTGGCAACCCTAAATTAAAATAAACAAGAATTTTCTTTGAATAAACGAAATATATAATTTTAATTCAACAATTTGGTCAAAAGAAATAAATTAATTCCTCAAATGTATATATTAATTATTCCTTTTTAATTATTCTTGAACATTAACTAAAAAAAAATTTTTTATATTACGCTCTGTTGACTGAGATGTTTCAATAGAAATTGAGCTATTCAGGAAAAAAAAATAAAATTTACGAGAAGCATAACTAAAATATTTAGATGGATCAAATAAAGTTTATGATCAATCAAAAATTCCTCAATCAAGATTGAATAGAGTCATGTTAATAAAATTTCAAGAATTTATGGTTAAAAATTTGAATAAATATTGAGTTCTAATATTATAGTATTGAAATAGAAAGAAATTAACAAACAAGTTTTGTACTCTTAAATTAAAAATATACAGATAAATGAAATAATAATTTACGATATTGTGAACGAATGTAAAATTAATTTAACAGCCACATCTTTTTATGTCAGTCTTTTGTACAAATATAAAACCCGTCAATTACTATATATTATATATATATATATGGCCATATAAATTTTTATACATAAAATATATAACATTAAATAGTGGGAAATATTTTTAAAACTATATTATAATACAGACATTTCTTCTTTTCTTCTTTAATTCGAGAAATTTGTGTCGGAATTTTTAAAACATTTTAATTGTTCAATATAATTTGAAATGAAAAATATTTTTTAATATATTCTATATAGGTTATTTTTGTGTTAGAAAATAAGAAATTTTACAGTTCAAATATTACACTTTTCAGGCTTAAAATGTATATTTTAATAATTTAATTTATAATTATATATTTTAATAATAATAAATTCCGAGAATTTTTCATAAAATATGTGAAAAATATTTGTATTCTACAATTTATTTTTCATATCGAATATTTATTTAATTATAGCCGCTAATACTTTAAATTCGCACAATCAGTTTTTATTTTTCCACCAGCGCATATTTTGAAAAAAATCTTGAAGCGATAAGAAATTTTTGAACTTACGTCAAAGAAAATGTAATACGATCAAGGTATTAAGTATATAGAATAATTGTCATGTAGATCTCAAGGACTGTAATCGTAAGAAAAAAAATAAAAAATACTAAACTTTAAAAAAGTGGAAGCTAATTTTCATTATTTCCAGTTTTGAATTTAAGTTTAACGAGTTTTTATCAAAGTTCATAATAATATTTTGAAACTTTGCAATTAAAATTAATTGCGAAACTTTCCTTTAATGAAACTCATGATAGAAAGAGATAACATTATATTGATTTAATTCTTTTGAATGGATGGCCCGCCTCCTAAAACCCTTTAATTTCTACACAGAAAGAAATTTTCAGAAATAAGAACTGAAAGAGATAAAATTATATTGATTTAATTTTTTTTTAATGAATGGCCCTCCAAAAACCCCCAAAAGATTTGTCTGCAGCCGCCCCTGTATTTAAACAATTTTAATAAACATTTACATTTTAGGAACATTTTTTAAACGCAGAAATACAATAAATCTTCGAAAACAAAAAATTTAGCAATAAGCTTTATTTGAACAAGTTTTAAAAACGCTTTAATTCTTTTATTAAAATATTTTTATCAAAATTTAATTGTTAATGCTGTTTATTTGTGAAAATAAGAGAAATTAAAGCAAAACTCTGTTTTTGTTGTAGAAAAAATTAACTGTGTATAAGATTTAATTTTAATTTACAAAATAGACAATTATTTTTTGACCAAAAATACGAAATTAGACAATATATTATTTCCATTTTTTTTATAATAATCGCTATTATTTTAAACAAATTCTGAACAAAATCTAACAAATTTTTTTGTTCGAAGGAATAATTACTATAATTATACATTACATACCTTTTTTAACGTGCCAGTGGTGTCAGTTCATCAGTGTGTAACATAACCTCACTAATATGTATCAAATTTATAGATTTTTCCTATTTACCGCGGAAACCTTTAGGCCATGCAGTTTATTTGGTGGAAACAAAATCGCCGGGGCACTACTCGTACAATTCCGCATTGTTTTCCTTCTAAAAATGGCGAATAATGCATATAAAAGAAAATTATAGGGCGCGCGGGTCAATATTGACATAAAATAGCACGTGGAATATTTTGAAAGAAGAGCTTTTAATTTTGTAAATAGAGATATTTATTCCGATTACGTGAGCCATTGTGACAGTTCAGAGAGACCGCTCTCTCTCTCTCTCATAATGACCCGGATGCGAATATATCTCCACCCATTCGTGTCGTATTCGATTCCAAAGAACTTCTCACTAATTTCAAGGTAATTCACGATTCTTCAACCCCTTCTTATTCCCCTGCTCACGATGGATTCGCGATCGAATTACAAAATCTTTCGAAGCTTTGAACACATGCCGAATTCTATAATCTGTGCCACAGGATCAGTTTTACTGGATTTTCCTCTTTTGACTCATTTCGACCGCGTTTATTATATATATTTTATTATCCTTCAAATAACTATTAAAAATCTTTTTTTAAGTATTATTTCAAATAATACTATTATTATTTTACTGTTATTTTTTTTAAAGCAAAAATACTTATTTCGTATTTTAATAATTCTTCTTCAGAACTTTGTTTACTGTTTTATTACTTTTCTGATTTTAAGAAATGTTGCGCCTGACGCTAGGTTACCTGTTGCTCTTTGTTGTTATTAGAAACTTGATTTTAAGGGGTTATGTGGATCCTAACGTCCGGAAAATGTATGTTCTTTTAATATTTTTTTTCGTAAAATAAATAAACTTTTCTATTTCAACACGTTGGTATCTGAAAGTACACTATTCTTCTTCTTCTTCTTCTTGCTACCTTAAAAAAAGGTAGCGAGGGTAAATTATAAAATGTTTGTTAAAAACTATGTAAAACCAGGAACGTAGCAGCAAATTTGAGACCCTTTTCAATAAAATTGCTTTTGCAGTGGTCAAAATATTTTTTTATTGCTTTATTTAAAATTAAAAAAGAAAAAAAAATTCTGTTAGTAAGTGAATATAGCTCGTATTTGAACGAAAGATTTTTAAAGAAATTGAAATTTGAATATTTTTACACTGTCCTTTTGCCAAAATAAGTTCCCAGAATTTTCAGCATCATTAAAGCACTAAAAAATTCAATTTCGTTAAAAATCTTTCGTTCAAATACGAGCTATATTCATTCACTAACAGAAAAACCTTTTGTTTTTGTTTTTAAATAAAGCATTGGACAAATGAACACCGAAAGCAATTTTTTGTGAAAGGGGCCCAAAGAATCATTGCTACGAGCCTGGTTGCATTTAAAGTTACAGATTTAAAAAATGACGCAAAGGTTCGGCTAAGTTGATAATTAAACTGCATTCTGTCATAATTTTAACACCTTACGTATTTTAAATTATTTGTTTAATAATTTTTGATTAATTAATTTTATCCATTTTATCTAAGGAACCTGGCCATTTGCGACAATTTTCAAAAATAAATTTCTATTGATGGTACAACAGATTGCTATATTACCATCAGTAGTTAGTTGGTAAGAAGTTAGTTGAGATCAACTGGTGGCGCTTTAAATTATTTTTTTTTCCTTTAAAAAAATAGGTTATAACGAAAAGTTGTTTACAATATCCACTATTTTCTGTTTGTATTCATACAACCCTTGAAATTTAATTTTCATCCAAAAATTAGTAAATGTAGCTATTTAAGTAATTGTGTACTTTAAAAATAAAATAAAAAAATGCTTAATCAGGGCAATCAAAATAATGCTCTTTTGCTTGACACTTACGTGCAACCACTTTTAAATCGAGTTCTAGAAACCCAAAGATTT
This sequence comes from Leptopilina drosophilae, assembly GCA_032873175.1. Lineage (NCBI taxonomy): Eukaryota > Metazoa > Arthropoda > Insecta > Hymenoptera > Figitidae > Leptopilina > Leptopilina drosophilae. Next base: position 3,165,167 of record CM065482.1, read on the forward strand.
GGTAAGTCTTGTTTTTTATAAATTACTGTTTAAATCAAAGTTTTGTTACTTAAACTATTTGTTTCTTTTATACAATTTTATTTTCGTTGATATATCGCACCTTTAGTGTATATTGTATATATAGACTGCATTGACACAGTTTTCAAAGGTCGGAAAATCAATATTGAAAATAACAGAGAGAACTGTATTTTTGTTAAAAAAAATTAATTATACCTTAGAGTTGTAAATATCTTAAAAGAATTTAATTTATGATTCGTTGTAAATCTGTTTTTTTCCATTAGAAATAAAATATGAATTTTGTACATATAGGTTCTTACCGGTTCATGTCATTGAACTCGTAATGGAATTGAATTGCGAATTTCGAAAAATTTTTAGCATTATTATATATTCATTGACGTTTTCTTAAAAGGAAAATTTCATCTGAGATACTTTTAACGGAGAAAAATGTATTAAACTTTGTTTTCCTTTGACTTTTAACCTAAGATTGTTTATGTTTTCTAACCTATTGCTGATTTGTTTTTGAGCCCAAAAAAAAGTTATTACATTTTGAAATTAAATAAAAAATAGTTGAATTGATTCTCGATAGTAAAATATTTAATTAATATATTTTTATGATTAAAACGATTCAATTTTTTTCATAAATTTCGAAAAGGGCTCAACTCTGACAACTATAATATCAATTTTCTCCAACTAACTTTAATTTAAGAACATTATTTTATCATTTTCTCATACAAAATAGCATCTAATTACTATGGAAAAAAATTGGATTCTTTTAATTGAAGCTGTTTGGAATAAAACGTTTTTTTGTCCCTCCTGTAAAATTTAAAAAAAACCGAGTTGAGCCCTTTTCGAAATTCGCAATTCAATTATTAAAGTTGTTAATATTGCATTTTACGTTTTTCTTCAGGTGCTTGTAGACGTCCAATAATAGTGCTTGAATCAAAATCCAAAGATGGACTTAAACATGACTGCATCGATTTGGTCGTGCCTTATGCAGATATAAATTTAAAATGGACTATACTTTTCGATTCGGAATTTCCAGAATTGGGTCCGGATTTTATCTTCAACGATGATTTTCTCTCGAATCCCGATGCAAATAGTTTAATAGAAAATGTTCCCAGTTTAAATACTTGGAATTACTGTGACAGTAATTCATTGCTTCTTGTTTTAAAGGAACTCTTGACGTACTACAAAAAAAAGCAGGTACTTCAAACAAAAATTTTATTTCCCATTTATCGGAAAGTTCTAAAGAATTTCATTATTTTCATAAATAATAAAATTCATTATTTTTCATAAAGAATTTCATTATTTTAGAGTTTTAGAGTTTTTGTTTTATTATTTTCATAAATACAGGCCTCGGATGTTATGACTTTTTCGACTTTTTTCGACTATTTTTAAATAATGCTCCTTTTATCGACTTTTATTAAAAAATTGCGACGTTTTCGACTTTTCTCTCAAATTTTTGCGCCAAAATAGAATATTTTTAGTATAAAATGCAACTTATTTCGATTTTTATGCCGTGCAAAGTATAACTCACTATAGACGAACTTTTGGATGTTTATTTTTCAATCAGTTTTCTAATTAGATGTTTCAAAATATTACAATTAAAAAGATTTCGAATAATTAAAATTCTGTAAAATTTAATTAAAACTAAATCATCTTTTCAAGTGTTTTATTCCAATTTTTCAAATTTAACTTTTCAAGAATTTTAATTGTAAATTTTTGAAATAATATAAAATTATCAAAAATTATAATAAATAATCTTTAAGTGTAGATTCAATAAAAATGAAAATTAATGAAAAATAGGTTTTAAAAATAATATTAAAAAATAGTTTAGAAAAGAATAATTCCCTGCATTATTACGTTCTAATTTTTTTAAATTCAATTATTTTCAATATTTCCGAAAATTAAAATTTATACACATATTAATAAAAATAAAATTGTTCAAAATTATTTTCAACATTTTGGAGAAAATAATCATATATTTCTAATTTTTAATTAAAATTCTTGAAAATAATTTTGTTTTAAATTGTAAAAAAATTTTCAAATATTTCTGAAAACTCATACATTACAATATTTAGAAAAAATTAATTCTTACAATTGTTTTATTACAATTTTTTAAGATTTAATTACCTTCGAATAAAGTAAATAGAATTTTTTTTAAATCTACTACTTTAGAATTTTTCAGAAATAATTTATTTATAATTCCAATTTTTTGGAAAATTTGACTTATTTTTTATATTTTTAGAAAACTTAATTATTTTTTATTTATGACAAATTTTTGAATTATTTTTTTAATGTTTTACTAAATTTAAATTAGCTTTGAAAATATTTGATCAAATTTCAATTTTTTAGACATTTTTGAATTATATCTAATTGTAAAACTTTTTGTATTTTCAATAAATCATTTAGAAATATATTTATAAAAAGTTAATTTTTACGAATTTTTTTGTTAAAATTTTTGAAAATATTCTACCTTAATTAATATTTTTAAATAGAAAAATGGACGGTTTAAATTATTATAAAAAATTTGATTTTTTTAAATTAGATAATTTAATTTTTGAAGAAATTGCAAAAAATGATTAAAAATTCATATAGATAATTGATTTAGAGATGAAGTTTAGTTAAAAATTGTAGAAAGTAATTAAATTTATAAAAGGGTTATAGTTTTAATTTTTAGAAATTATTAAATTTGAAATTTTTTTAATTTTATTTTCTGTGTATAAAGAAGTAAGAAGTATTTGAATATTTATTTAGCAAAATTATAAAAGTTTTGATTAATTTGAATTTTTGTGACAGCCAGTAATTAAATAATCGACTTTTTCGACTTTTTTCTGATTTTAATCGACTAAAACGACTTTTTTTGTTCGTTAAAGTCGATCCGAGGCCTGTAAATAATAGAATTCTTTAGATTCAATTTTAATGCAACTTCTTGAAAGAATTAAATTATTTCCCTAAATAATAAAATTCCATTTATTTCATTAAAATTCTATAATAAAATTTCTCGAAAAAAAATTATTTCTGTAAAAATTGAAATAAAACTCTTTCCAGGAATTCAGTTTTGTTAAAAATATTTCCAAGAATTATTAGTTTAGATTAAAAATGATAAAAGAATATAAATATTAGGAACATTTTTATAAAATACTATTTGAAGAATACTGTAGAATTTATTTAATTTAGTCTTTTTTGTTTAACTAACAAAATCTGTGTTTAATTTGTTTAAACAGATTGAATTGATAAAAAATCGATGTCAAGGTAGGCTGCTATGTGAATACGAAGGATTAATCAAAATTGTTAAAGAGGAGAATGTAGAAGTGATAATTGGAATGAAATCGTCAGAAGTGAAATTTTTCATAAGGCTCACAATTGATTTCTCGAGAATTCCTCAAAAACATAAACACCATCTTCAAAGCGATGCTGCGTTACTTTTGATTACATTCTCAGGACCAGATTATTCAAATGTTGTTCCCGCGCTGCAATTGACGAAGACAATTGAGAACATTCTTGGGAGTCAGGAAACTCTATCGATTCCTCCCTATCCAAGTCAAAATGGTTCATTAACTGAATACGTTCCTCTCATTGAAAATTTCTTAAAAGGAAAAGTAAGTACTATTTTCATTGCGATTTAAATACGATTAAAGCTTTTGATAACAATAAATCAGTTTCATCAATTTGTAAATTAGTTAATAATTGAATTTCAGGCCTCGGATATTATGACTTTTTTCGACTATTTTCAAATAACGCGAGACTTTTATTAAAAAATTGCTTCTTTTTCGACTTTTCTTCCAAATTTTGCAACAAAAAATACCATATTTCTAGTATAAAATGCATCTTCTTTCGATTTTTACAGCCTAAAAAGCATAACAATAGACAAATCTTTGAAACTTTATTTTTGAATAATTTTTCTAATTAAACTTTTCAAATATACAAATAAAAAAAAATGGAATTGAAATTCAGTAAAATTTAATTCAAACTAAATTTCAAGTATTTTATTAAAATTTTTGAAAATTAACTTTTCAAGATTTTTAATCGAAAATTTTGTAAATAATATTAAATTCTCGAAAATTTTAATAAATCCTCTTCAAGTGTAAATTTAATAAAAATGAAATATATAAAAAATAGATTTAAAAAATAATACTAAAGTAGTTTTGAAAATAGTAATTCTCTGAATTATTAGGTTCTAATTTTTTAAAATTCAATTATTTTCAATATTTCTGAAAATTCAAATTTATACAAAAAATAATATAATATAAAATTCAAATTTTTCAGAATTAATTTTTAACATTTTGGAGAAAATAATCAATCAAAATTAATAATAGAATTCCTTCTAAAAATGTTATTAAATTCTCGTGAAGATTGTTATTAAAATTTTTGAAAATCCTAATTAAATTCTTTTGAACAATTTCTTTGAACTTTTTTAAACTAATGGAGTTTCTTTAAAAATTTTAATTGAAAATTTTGAAAGCAATTGGATTTTATGAAGAAGAATTTTAATAATTCATAATTTAATTAATTAAATTTAATTAAATTTAATTTAATTTTTTTAATTTTTTTTTTTTAATTTTTTTTTTTTAATATTTTTTTTTTAATTGTATTAAAAACAATTGAATTCTTGCGAAGAATTTTATTACTATTTATAAAAATAATTGAATTGTTCTGAAGAATTTATTAAAATTTTAGAAAATAAATTAATTTTATGTTAATATTTGAAGATTAAAATTCTTTCGAGAAATTCTATTAAAATTGTTTTTCAAAATAATTAAATTTCTACAAAGAATTTTACTATTTATAAACATAAATGAATTATTGCAAAGAATTTTACTATTTTTAAAAATAATTGAAATGTTTCGAAGAATTTTTTAAAATTTTGAGGAATAATTAAATTCGGAATGAAGAATTTTATAGAAATAATTGAAAATAATGAAATTTTGTTTCTTTTTTATAAATAGTTCGACAATAATTGAATTATTTTTAAAGAATTTAAAATTCTTGTTGAAATAGAATTTTATGGAAATTTTTGAAAATAATTAAATTGTTTCGTGTAATTTTATTTAAATTGGATTATAAATAATTTAATTCCTTCAGAGAATTGTAATGTTTCTAAAAATAATTGAATTATTTTTAAAGAATTTAAAATTCTTGTCGGAATAGAATTTTATTAAAATTTTTGAAAACCATTATTTCTTTCGTGTAATTTAATTAAAATTGTTTTGAAAATAATTTCTTTCTTTCAAAGAATCTTACTATTTATAAAACTAATTGAATTCTTGAGAAGAATTTTACTATATTTAATAGAATAATTTAATTCTTGTGAAGAGTTTATTAAAATTTAAGAAGAAAATTGAATTTTTTCGAAGTGTGTTAGAAATCTTTTTAAAAATTGATCTCTTCCGACGAATTCAATCAAAATAGTTTGAAAAATAATTGAATTTTTGTCAAGATTTTACTACTTAAAAAAATTATTGAATTGTTTAGAAGGATTTATTAAAATTTTAGAAAATTATTGAATTCTTTCGTGAAATTTTATTAAATTTTTCAAAATATGAACCGTATTAATTAATTTTGTACTTAATAAGTGAATTTTTAAAATTCTGACTATGAAATTATTCAAAAAGTTTAGGATTGAAAATAAAAAATTTTGTAATTTGCATAACAATATATTTTATATTTTTAAAAAACTCATTTACTTTAAAAAGATTTTTAAAAATTTTGACTTATTTTCCAAAGATTTTACTAAATTTAAATTATTTTTTAAAATATTTGTACCAAATTTCAATTTTTTGGACGTTTTTAAATTCTATTCAATTGTAAACCTGTTGTATTTAAAAAAAATTATTTAGTAATATTTTTAAATGTTAATTTTACGAATTTCTTTATTAAAATTTTTGAAAATATTTCACCTTAATTTAATCTTGAAAAAGAAAAATTGACGGTTCAATTTATTATAAAAATTGAATTTTTGTATTTAAATAACTGAATTTTCGAAGAAATTGTAAAAAATTAATTAAAATTCATATAGATTTTTGATTTAGATATGAAGTTCAGTTAAAAATTGTAGAGAATAAATATTTAATTTGAATAATTATTTAATTTTTGTACAGGGTTATAGTTTTAATTTTCAGAAATTATTAAATTTCAGACGGTGAAATTTTTTTAAATTTTGTTTCCTGTGAAAAAAGAAATACTATATAGAATTTAAATATTTGTTTAGTAAAAATATACAAGTTTTTATTAAATGGAATACAGAAATCAGGGAAATGCAAAATAAAATTTTTCTGACAACACTCAATTAAATAAACGACTTCTTCGACTTTTTTCTATTTTTAATCGACTAAAGCGACTTGTATTTCATCGTTAAAGTCGATCCAAGGCCTGGAATTTTTAAAATTTTTGAATCTAAAATTACATCAAAAATTTAAATTTATATCTATTATGTATAAAAATAGACAAAATTTAGAAGTAAAATTAAAAAAGAAAAGTAAATTGATAACTAAAATAGACCGCTTTATAATTTAATTTTTGAAATTTCAGGTGGAAGCATTAATTTCCAATTGCAAGAGAAAACGGGACTTCATATCGTCATTGTTAATTATTTTAGGCGGAAGCATTATCGAGTACGATGCACTGGAATTTAATCAAGCGACATTTCTCGTAGAGAAAAAAGATTTTCATTTTTTCATACATTTCCGTATCCCATCAAAATTCCCGAGAGAAAAACCCGAAGTTGTAATGGAAAGTGCGTATCACATGGATCGATCAGGAAAAATGATTACGCATACAGTCAATAAATATCCATACAACAGTCAAACGGAATCAATATTAATGGTTCAAATAATATTAAAGCACATCGAGGAAAAAGAAGTCGAACCATTTCAACAGATGTGCACGCAAAAAAATCGCTTTTAATTCCCCCCTCATTTTTTGTTAAATTATTTTCACTCTACCTCGAATTTTTTACCGCATTCATATTATTTTACAATTTTCATTTCAATGTTAATGAAAGTTACCGAAATTTATTTCTAAAATTTATTTCTAAAATTTGTTTCTAAAATTTATTTCTAGAATGTATTTCTAAAATTTGTTTCTTTTATAAAAAACTCTACACTATTCTTCGAATTTTTTCCTTTCGACATTCTTCTTCTCGTCGCATTTATTGTAAAATGAATTGAAACACATTTTTAGTGTAAAAAAAAGCACACGCCTTGACAAAAAGAAAAGAAGAAAATAAAAATGTTTGTTAACTACGAAAAAGGAGAGAAATAAAGTCAATTGACTCAAATGTAAGATACAATTATAATTTATAAATTTACATTTACAAGGCTTATAGTATTAACTTTAGTTTAATATTAAAATAAACTTACGCAGCATAACACTATAATTGGATATTCAATGGCCCACACTTGACCCCTTGCATAGTCAATCAACAAATACTTCTCTAAGAGCAGAGTTATACACATGGGTAAGATGAATAAAGAACAACTAAATTATTTCGTGCGCCTATGCTTATTAAAAAAAGAAATAAGAATTTCAAAAGAAAAAAAATAATTTAACGTCGTGGCAAGAAAAAACTATTTTAAAAAAATTATCCATAAAATGTAAAAAAAAACGGATAATAAGAGTTGATTGACACCGCGAGATATATATTTATATATCTGTTTAACACTAATAAAAGATCTTTTCAATAAGTGCTCTGCCTTTCGTACTTACAAGAGCTGGTCCTGTTTTTTTTTCACATACATCGCCCTAAATATTTTCATTTTTTTTTTTATTTGTTTGTTTTCTTTTTCATACTTAAGTAACGACTTATCCGTAATATTTAAGTCCTGCTGCTGATTGATAAGATTTAATTAAAAAATAATAATAAAACTCGATCTATCGATTTTTTTTTCTTGTCAAATATCAAACAGCAATAAATTATTCCATTAATAAATATATATATATAAAAAAAATTCTTTGCGAATCAAAGTAAAAGAGGTCCTTTAAATTAAAAAAACAAAAAAAAAGAAAAGGAGAAAAAATTCAAAAAAAAAAAAATAATAGAATTACCACATTTGGACACACATATTGCTTTGGCTGTCTTCGCGTGAATTCAAAACAACGATTCGTTCTCAAACGTACTCGTCGTGACACCTTGATCAAGATAAGCTCATGTCAAGCATCACATTCGATTCTTCCAATGCCGGTAGGGGCAATTCGTTCTTCTCCTCCTCGGTCCTCGCGTCCGACATCTTTAGGAACTTAATTACTTTCTCGGTGGCGGCGATTCCGCAACTGCTCACCTCGTTCTGAAATTCAAAAATATTTTATTATCCCTCCATTTTTTCAAGAACTGCCACTTTTTCGACTTTTCTTCCAAATGTTGCAACAAAATAACACATTTTTTAGTATAAATTGTAAATTATTTCGGTTTTTCTAGTGCAAAAAATAACTATAGACGAATCATTCAAAAAAAAATTTTTTAATTAAATTTTCGAAATGTACCTACAATTTAAAATATTTAGAATAATTATTGAAATTTTGTAAAATTGAATTGCAAATAATTTATTTTCTCAAGTATTATTATTACAACTAGCAAATGTTAAGCAAAAATTACAACATTTTTTATTTTCAAATATAAATTTTTTAAATAATTTCATAATCAAAATTTAAAAAATTCACTTATTAAGTACAAAATTAATTATTACTGTTCATATTTTAAAAAATTTAATCAAATTTCACGAAAGAATTAAATAATTTTCTAAAATTTGTAAAAATCCTTCTGAAAAATTCGATTATTTTTTTAAGTAGTAAAATCTTTATAAAAATTCAATTAGTTTTAAAACAATTTTAATTGAATTGAATTACATTATTTTTATAAATATATAGTCAAATTCTAAGCAAGAATTCAATTAATTTTATAAATAGTAAAATTCTTTGCAGGAACTCAATTATTTTCAAAACAATTTAAATTAAATTCCTCGGATAAATTCAAATATTTTTAAATATTTCCATAAATTTCATTTATTTCCGAAAATTTTAATAAATTATTTTCCAAAGTTACACTAAATTTAACTTATTTTTAAAAAAAATTTACCAAATTTCAATTTTTTGGACATATTTTAATTGTATTTGCAAATTATAAAACTTTTTGTATTTTAAAAAATTATTTAGAAATATTTTTAAAAAGCTAATTTTGCGAACTTCTTTATTAAAATTTTTGAAAATATTCTACCATAATTTGAGCCGCTGGATCGTAGAAGGGCACGTTAATTTTTTTTCACTAAAATCAAAATCCTTCAGGTCACTCAAAACTTTACTTTTAACTTTAAATATTTTATATGCGTAATGTTTTTTCCTTTAAGGATATGCATTCAGAATATTTAAACTCAAAAGTTAAATTTTGAGTGTCAAGGAGAGCTTTGATTTTGGTCAAAAAAATTTTACGTGCCCTTCTACGATCCAGCGGCTCATTTAATATCTTTGAAAGAAAAATTTACGGGTTAAATTATTACAAAAAGATTTAAGGAATTAAATTATTTTTAATTCAATTTAAATATAATATATATACTATATATACACTAAAGAATTTCATGATTTTTAAAAATTTGCATAAAATTCTATTTCAACAAGATTTTAAATTCTTTAAAAAAAATTCAATTATTGTCAAAATATTTATAAAAAAAAAACAAAATTTCATTATATTTTCAATTATTTCTATAAAATCCTTTATTCCAATTTAATAATTTCTCCAAATTTTTAAAAATTCTTCGAAACATTTAAATTATTTTTATAAATAGTAAAATTCTTTGCAATAATTCATTTATGTTTATTAATAGTAAAATTCTTTGTAGAAATTTAATTATTTTCAAAACAATTTTAATAGAATTTCTCGAAAGAATTTTAATCTGCAAATATGAACATAAAATTCATTTATTTTCTTAAATTTTAATAAATTCTCCCGAACAATTCAATTATTTTTATAAAAGGTCATATCATTTTTCGCAAGAATTCAATTATTTTTAATACAATTTTAATAAAACTCTTCTTCATAAAATCCAATTGCTTTCAAAATTTTCAATTAAAATTTTTAAAGAAGTTCAATTATTTTCGAAAAATTACATCCAATTATTTTTAAAAACTAATTTTTAGAATCGTTTTGTAATAAAATTTTAAGCTTCAATTATTTAAAAAAAATGAAAATAAAAAATTATGAAAATTTAGTTTCTGGAATTATGAACATTTTTGAGAAATCATGGTCCTGTTTGTAATTAAATACTTCAACAATTTTGTCATTTTTATTTGTATTTTACAAAAATGATTATTTCTAAAAGATTTTACCAAATTTTAATTCTTTAGGAATTTTTGAAAATTGAAAAACTCATCTTTCGAAAATTATTTTAAAATATTTTTAAAAACTAAATTGTGATCATTTTTTAAATAATTTTTTTGAAAATATTAAACCTTAATAACTTAAATTTTCTAAAAATTAAAAATAAACTTTTTGCATGAATTTAATTTCAATAAATATTAAAATTTTTGTCAGTAAATCAATTACGTACTTTACAAAAAATTGTGTTAAACCTTTTCAAAAGAATGTATTTTAATTATTTTATACTGGTACATTTTTTTATAATAATTCAATTTTAAAGAGATTGTTTGAAAAAGTTTAAATTAAATTTACAAAAAAACGTTTTAATTATTTTAGAAGCGATTTTTAATTTTTTGCCGAAATCTAATTTTTTTCCAAACAATTTTAATAAATTTTACGAAAGACTTTAGTTATTTTCCAAAATTCATCTTCTTCAAAAGAATTCAGTTAGTTTCAATACAATTCTTATTAAATTCATGGAAGTAATTTACTTATTGACAAAAATTTTAATAAAAATCGTCGAAACAATTCAATTATATTCGAAAATTTTAATAGTATTCTATTTACAAATTTAATTGTTTTAGAATAATATTTATAAAATTTACAAAAAATGTTATCTTTTAAATCTTTTAACATGAATAAAAAAATAATTTATGGAAATTAAAATAAACTATTGATTGTTCTTACAAAAATGGAATCAAGCAACTTGTTCTATAAATTTGAATTAAAACAAAATTGATTTAAATTTTCTGAAAAATTAGTACATTTAATTTACAAGTAACAAAATAGTCTTAGAATATTTAAAACTTTTTAATTCAAAACAATTTTCTTTAACTAGTTTTTCGTGCAATTTAATCTTCAAAACGTTAAATTATAATTTAATTAATTTCCAAATGAAAAACATTTCAGAGTCTTAAGGTTTTCATTATTAATAATTATTAATAAATCAAAAAGAAACTTACCGATGCCGTCAGATTCATGAAATTAAAGAACTTTTGAAGAACAGCAATCATAGTGCTAAATGTGTTATCCGGCAGTAAACTTCTAACCAGAGTTTCATAATCCTAAAATAAAATTCATAAACTCGTCAAGTGATGAAAAATATTTACATGAATTGAACAAATAATTTTCTACTAATTATGAAATTATAGTCAATTTACCTTATTATCCATAACTAAGTATCCTAATAAAAGTACAACATATGCACCTATCAAAGTGTGCTCCATATGTCTACCTGCTTTCTGTAACACTGTAAACAGAAAAAAGAAAAACAAATTTCAAATATTAATTAAATTTCTAAATTCACTTTAAGAATTCACTTTCTCAACTAATAAAACGTAGTGATTGTAAAGAAAAATACGAACATTTTGTAACCGTTTCTTCAATAAATTCCTCCTGCGATTTTGTTGTAGTCGATACAGTTTCCGTTTGTTCTGCATCTTTCTTTCCATCTAGAATAGCGTCAGTTTTTTGCTCCTCAGCGCGTGCGAGTTCTTCTTGTTTGTAGAAAAGATCAATGAGCGCTTCTACTCCACTTTCGTTATCTAAAACGAAATAGAAATTAATTTCAATTTTGATAATATTCCGCCACAGAAAATGCAAATTAACTAGAAGAACTTATTTTTTTAAAGAGATTTCATTTCTATTTTCTAGAATGAGAAACACTTTTTAATGAAACGGGAATTAAATATTGTTAATACGATCGTTTTTAAATACAAAATGATTTATTACTGTTCATATTGTCAAAAATTTTATTGAAATTTCACGAAAGAATTTCAATATTTCCTAAAATTTTAACAAATCTTTCTAAATAAAAATAATTAAATTATTTTAAATAGTAAAATTATTCGCAAGAATTCAATTATTTTTAATACAATTTTAAAAAAATTCTTCTCCATAAAATTTTAATTATTTTTAAAATGTTTAATTAAAATTATTAAAGAAATTCTGCAAAAAGAATTTAATTAGAATTTTTAAACATTTAAACAAAATTCTCCGCGAGATTTAAGTTATTTTCCTAAATAGTGGAATTTTGTGAAGGAATTCTATTATTATTAAATTTTTTGATAAAATTTTTTGCAATAATTCAATGATTTTCAATACATTAATTAAAAAATTTAAAATATTTGATAAGAAAAATTACAAAAAAGTTAAGAAACAGAAAATCAAACAACAACTATAACAATTATGATTACGAATTAAAATTACAATTTATATTCTCATTCATTATAAATTAATCAATAATCTTTGTCAACTATTAAAAGAATACAATTGATATTCTTAATTATTTTCAGTATTAAATTTAAAAAAGAAATTAGAGAAGAAAAGTTAATTGAGCCAAAACATTTATCATCTATCTCTAAAAAAATTAAATTTTTATTAAAGATTATGTTTAAAAAATTAAGAAATTATTCCAGTTTTTTCATCTTTTTTTAATAACATTTAACATTTTGTTAAATAATTTTCAAATTTTGTTAGAAATAAATAAAAGAAATTATAGAAATTCGATTTGTCCGACAAAATGTTTTTGACAACACTTTATATTGTTTAATAGAAAAGAATGAAAGAAATTTTCATGATTTTGATTTGCTACCAGCACCTGCTTTGCTTAATTTTAGAAATTAAATTTAAATGTTAAATATTTTTTGTTTTAAATCCAATATCGAATTTTCAAAAATTAAGTAGGACTGGTAACTGGATGCAAGTTTCAGTTTCATAAAAATACTTAACTTTTAAAATTCTATTTCTAAAGTTAATTTATTATTAAAAAATACTAAATAATTAATTCTTATTATCTATTAATCAATACTGATTAAAAATAATAATTTTTTTTTATTTTGTTAAAAAAATTTTGATAATAAATAGAAATTATGCAAAAAAATACTACAAATTTTGTAAAAACAATATGATTTTCAAAATTAATTACAAAATGGAAGTTTAAAAAAAATGTTGATGGAGAAATATAAATAGTTTAAATTACTTTATTTTTTCTTCGTTTTTAAATACAGAAGAAGAAATTATGCAAATTTTTTCATTAATTTCTAGATTAAACTTAAAATAAATTGATTTTTAGAAAGTTAAAAAATTAAATCTTATTAAAGAAATTCTTCAAATGAAATTAAATATTTTGTTCTTTAATAAAAAAAATGTGAATTGTGAATAGACATGATTATTATATGAGAAAGTACACAAGCATTTTTTTAGCTAGTAAAATATAAAATATCTTTATATACATAAAAAAAGAAAAATTGTAATTATTAAATACACAAATTCTTCCTACACATTTTTTGTTATTAATTTAGAATTAATTATGAAAATTTCTTACCTTATTTTATAAAAGCAATATCTATTAACCTTTTCTCTAAATAAACAATAATAATTGATATTGACAAATCGAAAAACCAAAGTGTTTTGAAAAAGAAAAAAAACAAAAGCATATACAAAAACTAACTTGCAAACAGAATGAATGAAAACCCACAGAGATTAATATAGTTAATTCAAAGACAAAGAACATTAAACTCGAAATTTACCGTCAAAAATGTGATCAGCCGTTGGGGCCTTGGCTTCAATAAGCATTTTCTTGTTGTCGTCACACTGCTCCACCAAATTAATCAAGAGAATTAACGCCAACATCATCATGTCGAATCTCTTTTCCTCGGGAATTGAATCCGGTACACGTAACAAAAGATAGAGACTGCAGTTCAACACACCAGTTTGTGAACCAACTGTTTTACTGCCAAATGCTACAAAATAAGATTTTTTTTTAAATAATTGAATTATAGTAACGAATTTTAATATTTAGTTAAATAATTGAAATTGACTTCTTTCGTCAAAAGTTTGTTTTAATAATATTTTAAAAAATAATTGAATTTGGCCCAGGAATTGATTTAAAATTGTATTAAAATATTTGCAAAGAATTTAATGAAAACTCTTGAAAATAATTGAATTTGGCCCAGGAATTGATTTAAAATTGTATTAAAATATTTGCAAAGAATTTAATGAAAACTCTTGAAAATAATTGAATTTGGCCCAGGAATTGATTTAAAATTGTATTAAAATATTTGCAAAGAATTTAATAAAAATCTTGAAAAATAATTGAATTTCCCTAGAGAATTTTGTCTGTTTATGAGGCAAACAAAAAAGACAAACAAAATTCGGAATCTTGTTACAAATTCTAAAAATTAAATTTTTTTCACAATACTCACATTGTCTATTAAATCGATGTGTTAAATTGATCAGAACTTTGATAATAGCAAAGAGACATTCCCTAACTACAGCACCAGTAGAACTTTTATCACTCGGATCTATGATTGGATACATAGGAATTTCCTTCGCGCACAATTGATAAAGACTAGCAAGAGTGCTCACCAAGACACCATTATCATATTTTAACAAGTACACTTGATTCTCTTCATTCATATGCGTCACCTGAAGAAAAAAATGAAACAAAATTTATAAAAAGAAAAAAAATTAAAACAAAATCTCCCATTTTATAAAAAAAAAAATGTAAATTTTTCTACTACTTGAATACACCAAATAAAATAAAAAGCAATTCTTCAAAGAAGAAAACGAATGGGAGATACTCACATTTTCTAAAACGCGCAAACATCGATCGACTTTTCGTAATTTGTCAAGTATAGGATCGCACCATCCACGTGCGATCTCACTGACATTTATATGTCGATGGCAATCCCTGATTGTCTTTACGATATGCTCCAAACCACCCAATTCCCTTAATTCCTCCTTGAACCACTCACCCGCTCGTCTTGACGTCAAACTCAATAGCGTCTCCATTGCTAATTGTCCAACCTGTTCATAAAAACATAATAAAATTTAAAACTCTAATTTAAATTTTCAAAAATCAAAAAATGATTTTAAAAATGAGAAAATTAATTCTAATAGAATCATTTTTACATAGTGCTTCTAATAATAACACGCCTCCGTTTTAATTAATAATACAAGCCTTGGAACAATGAGAAAAAAAAATTTTTTTTTAAGAAAATAATAATAGAAAACGATGTCACGCTATTGATGTCATTTCAACAGGAGGCAAAAATGAAAAAGAAAAATAAAAAACTTACAGTGATGTTATCAAGATTCAGGTGTTTCGCGTGTCCTTGAGCTTGAATGTCGGCGCAGAGTTGTCGGACTTTCTCTTTATTTTTCAACAATTCAGCCCGACTGAGGCCACAATCATCGAGAGCATCTTTGTGACTTGCGTCGGATTCTAATAAACTAAGCATCAGCTCTAAACAATCGCGATCAAGATCCATTGCCAAACGATCTTGACTCAAAACAAACATAACTGTTGCTGTACACAATCCAAGACTCTGGAAAATAAATACAATCAAAAATTAAATAAGTAAATTATTTATCATTTTAATTAAATTCTAATCCCTTAAATAGTCGCGTTTTAAGTTTCTTTAAAAAAAAATTATAATTTCTATTTCTTAATCAAGATTTTTAACTAAATTACAATTGTTTTAGAAATGTATGAGTAGAAAAAAAATGAATTCAATTTCATTGTCACAATTATCATACAAACCTCTCATTTCTATATTTGAAAAGAAGGAATTTCTTTGAATTTCTTTTAAACTAATGGAGTTTCTCTAAAACTTTGAATTGAAAATTTTGAAAGCAATTGGATTTTATGAAAAAGAATTTTATTACTATTTATAAAAATAATTGAATTGTTCCGAAGAATTTATTAAAACTTTAGAAAATAAATGAATTTTATGTTAATATTTGAAGATTAAAATTCGTTCGAGAAATTCTAATAAAATTGTTTTGAAAATAATTAAATTTCTCTAAAGGATTTTACTATTTATAAACATAAATAAAGTATTGCAAAGAATTCTACTATTTATAAGAATATTAATTCAAATGTTTCGAAGAAGTTATTAAAGTTTTGAAAAATAAAGGCCTCGGATCGACTTTAAAGAGCAAAAAAAGTCGCTTTAGTCGATTAAAAAAAGAAAAAAGTCAAAAAAGTCGTTTATTTAACTCAGTGTTGTCAAAAAAATTCAAATTAATCAAAATTTGTATAATTTTGGACAATAAATATTTATATACTTCTTATTTCTTTATTCACAGGAAATAAAATTTATCAAATTTCAACTTCTGCAATTTAATAATTTCTAAACATTAAAACTATAACCCTTCCAAAAATTCAATTTTTAACTAAACTTCATCTCTAAATCAATTATCTTTATGAATTTTTAATCATTTTTTGCAATTTCTTAGGAAATTTAATTATTTAAATAGGTACAAAAAATCTAATTGTTGTAATAATTTAACCCGTAAATTTTTCTTTCAAAGATATTAAATTAAGGTGGAATATTTTCAAAAATTTTAATAATGAAATTCGCAAAATTAGCTTTTTAAAAATATTTCTAAACAATTTTTTAAAATACACAAAGCTTTATAATTCAATATAATTAAAAAAAGTCAAAAAAAGAAATAGAAATTTGGTAAAATTATTTTAAAAATAATTTAAATTTAGTAAAACTTGTGAAAAATAATTTAAAATTTGACAAGTTCTTTTTAAAATAATTTACTTTTTAAAACTACAAAAAAATTAATCAAATTTTTCCAAGAATTTTAATTATAAATGCTTTAAAAAATTCTAAAATGAACAATTTTATTATTCAAAACTCAAAAGTAATTGAATCGTCAAAAATTGTGATAAAACAATTCTAAGAATTAGTTTTTGAATTAAATTTTACAGAATTTCAATTATTAAAAATCTTTTTAATTGTAATATTTTCAAAAATTTAATTAGAAAACTTATTCAAAAATAAATTTTCAAAGATTTGTCTATTATACTTTTTATACTAATAAAAGTCGAAATAAGTTGCATTATTTAAAAATAGTCGAAAAAAGTCGTAAAATTCATAATATTCGGGGCCTGGAAATAATTAAATTGGTATAAAGAATTTCATAGAAATAATTGAAATAAAATTTTTTTCTTTTTTATATATATTTTGACAATAGTTGAATTATTTTAAAAGAATTTAAAACTCTTGTTGAAATAAAATTTTATGGAAATTTTTGAAAATAATTAAAATGTAATATTTATAAAAATAATTCAATAGCTTTTGAAGAATTTATTAAAATTTTAGGAAATAAATAAAATGTATGAAAATATTTAAAAAATATTTGAATTCATCGAAGAAATTTAATTAAAATTGTTTTGAAAATAATTGAATTCCTGCAAAAGAATTCTACTGTTTATAAAATTAATTGAATTCTTGAAGAGAATTTTACTATATTTATAAGAATAACTTAATAATTTCGAAGGGTTTATTAAAATTTTAGAAAAAAATACAATTTTTCCTCTCTTCCGAGGAATTCAATTAAAATTGTTTTGAAAACAATTGAATGTTTGTAAAGATTTTACTACTTAAAAAAAAAATTGAATTGTTTAGAAAGATTTATTACAATTTTAGAAAATTATTGAATTCTTTCGTGAAATTTTATTAAAATTTTGAAAATTTGAACAGTAATAATTAATTTTGTACTTAATAAGTGAATTTTTTAAATTTTGTCTATGAAATTATTTAAAAAATTTATATTAGGTAATAAAAAATTTTGTAATTTGCATAACAACAAATTGAATAACATGACCGCGCGCGTATCAGTTTTTTTTAATATTAATATTTTGCGGAAACAAAAAATTAGAAAGAATAAAAATATTTTCCAATCAAAATATTTTTCAACGATTATGTTATAATCATTGAATGAATATTGATTTTCCTCCACAAGAAATTAGCATAAAAATAATTTTACGAATGTTTTAAAATATTTTCATCGTATAGTTAACAAAAAACAATTTATTTAGGAAAAATTGCTAAAACAAATTTAAAAATATATAGAGAAAATATTTAGAAAATTAAATTTTTTACCTGGTCTTTCGTTGCATCGTGAAGAGCTTTGAAAAATTTGGCAACAGTACCATGGGCTCGAACGTGCATTCGAAAAGCTGGAGCCATGCATTTACTCGCTAATCGTATGGCCGAGAGACAGCGAGTGGCATTTGGATTGTTTTCTCTTAGAGTATCCAAAATATATTCGACATCATCGTTGAACTCTTGGAACTCGCCACTTTCTTGAATCTGATGAGCTTTCTTTACATTCTTCACCACCGTGTAAAACTGCAACGAAAATTCCCAAAGCCATTAATTCACAAAATCAATGACTAATCGCCAATCAATAATACAATAATAATTTGTTTCCAATATAGAAAAAAGTAATCAAAAACGAAATCTATAGCTAACTCATAATAAATTAATATCAAAGTAAACATAAAATAAATAAAATCCACTCTGGAAATAATTAACGAGAAAATCAATAGCGACCTTATGATGTAAATTAATAATTCACTATAATATGAATATTTTCGGTAATTTTCAGTTTTATATAACGATTATTTTGAAACCCCCCGTCAGAATTACAAACTTTATTGAAATAGAAATTTATTATCATAGTTCATTACTTAGATTAACTTTCGCAAAAAAAATTATACCCAATTTTATTAACTAGTTGTATAATTATTTATTACGGAAATTGAAAATAAAAAAAAAATTAGGATCACGTCAATGAAGTAATTAATTGTCGTTGGAATTATGATAATTTAGCAAGATCAGTTTCAGATTGGAGTTAAAATTAGAAACTGAAATCAATAAAGGAATTGTAAGCGGTTACTGACCTTTTAACTACTATATACAATATTACAATCAACGTGTCACGGACAGTAAAAAAAATGTTTATTAAATTTTCTATACAATCAAAATAAATTTCAATTAAGAATAATCGAGAGAATAATCAACAGAGTGATCGGAATAATTTATTAAATGAAGAAATTGGCATAGTGTAATTAATAAAAAGAAGCACAAATCAGGACAGAAATTAATTAAATTCATAGAAAGAATTACAAATTAGCAAATAATAAAAAGGAGTAAAAATTAGCAGAGTAATTAACATTTTTTCTTTTAAAAAAAGTAAAAATTAAAATCTAAAAAAGAAGTACGTATAGAAGTTAATAAAAAAATACGCAACAAAAGAAGAAAACAAGGACAAATAAAATTTTTTAAAAAATGTAAATAAATAAAAAATTTTAATTATTTGTGTGCTACATCATCTTTTACATTGAATGACAGGAAAAATTGTCTAATTGCTTTTTAAATAATACTGGATGTAAAATGACATCACATGCAGGTAATTAATAAAAATGTCATTTTAATATTGTATGGAAGTACTGACAACGAACGACAATATACTTTTTAACAATAATAATGATTATAATTCCGAAACTATTATTATTATTATTATTACTAATTAAATTATTAATATTATTATTATTGTCGTCATTATATATACATATACATATTCTTATCTCAATCTTAATGACAATACGAAAGAGAATTTTTAGATTAAAATAATAAATGAGATTTGAATTTGCAGATAAAAGATAAAAGACAAATTGCAGTGACACGACATTTGGAAAAGTCAAATATCAACAAATGTTTTATAAATAAAATATTGAAAATTTTATCATTCTTTTTTATCTAAGACAAAATTCTGAATTTCTAAAAACCACTCGCTTTTCTATATTGAAAAATGTAAAAAAAACTTGTACCATTTACTTGTAAGAGTTTTAATGTAATAATTTTTTCCTAGGAAAAATTTAAATCAATTTCTATTCAGTTTGTTTATTTCTATAAAGGAATTAAAAAGTTTTGGTTAAATTTAAAAATTAATTTAAATGTAAATAATATAAGCAATTCCTATAATAATTGAAACATTGAAATTAAAATTGTAGTTTAAAATTTAAATACATAAAATAAATAGGTAAATAATTTAGTATTTACAAATAATGATTTTCTATCTTTTGGAAAATTTCTCTACTAAACTGTCGACAATTATTGAAATTATTTTCCCATAAAAATGCGAAAAATTTTATCGAAAATGAAAACAAATTAAATATTGCAAAAAATTTAATAATTTGTGTTGCATTTTTTAACAATATCTGAAAATATATTGTAATAATTTTATTTTTATATTTAATATTGTTTTTAATAGAGTCGTTCGCTGTCAATGTTAAAAAAATTCTAAACGTTTCGAAATAAGGAAATATTTTTTCAATGCTAAACAATTAAAAAAATTATTCATTGCAATAAAAAGCAGAAACTTTTTGGTTTCCTGATTCTCCAGTGAACTTTTCATCTCAAATATTTTGGATTTTAAGATTTTTGAAATTCTAATAATTTAATGTTTTAAAGATTAAAATAATACCAAAAAATTAATCTAACAAAATTTTATTTAGATGAAAATCACAATTTAAATTGTAAATTTAATAAAAATGATTGGAAGAATTTAATTATTTTCTATAAAAGTCTGATTTAGGAAAGAATTTTTACTCTTTGCAATTTCATTAAAATTGTGTTTAAAAAATGAATTTCTGAGAACAATTTCATAATTGAAAAAATAAAATCATTTTAAAGAATTTTATTATTTATAAAAATTAAATACTTGCAAAGAATTTTACTAACAATTTTAAAAATAATTGAGTTTGTTAGAAATTTTTTTTAATGATTTTAAATATTTGTTTGAGAATTTTCAAATCCGTTTTGTTTACAACTTAATTTTACGACATTTCCATTATTCGAAAATTATTTAATTACATGAAAATTAGAAAATAAAAATTTCAAACAATTTCAAAAAAATTGTTATAAATATTTATAATAATTATTTATGAAAATAATTAAATTTTTGTGATGAACTATTAAAACATTTAAATATTTGAATTCTTTTGAAAAATTTTATTAAAGTAGTAGACGATGAAAATTGTTCAGTATTTTTTTCTGATTTTTGGAAAAGAATTTTATTATTTATATAAAGATAATTGGAATTTTGCATAGAAATTTTAAAATATTTGAAAATAATTGAATTGTTGACGAGAATTTTTTTAACTCTGGATATTATCTAAAATTTTAACTGAAATTAATTTTTAAATCAATTTTTATTCAAAAATTTTACAAGTTTTCAATTATTTGAATTCAAAAATAATCAATTTATCCTACAGTTGAATGTTTCTCGAAAATTAAATTAGTCTTAAAAAAATATTTTATACACAAATTTTTAAATAATTGATTTCCTCTGACAAATTTTAATCAAATTTTTAAGAATAATTACATTTTTGAAGAATTCTTTTAAAATTTAATTTTAAAAAATGTTTCATTCTTCAAGGAGTTTTATTATTTATGAAAGTAATTGGAAACCTATTAAAAATTTCATTATTTATAAAAATAATTGAATTCCTGTAAAAAATGTTATTACTAATTAAAGTAATTAAATTATTTTGAAGAAATTTTTAAAATATTTGTAAATAATTGAATTCTTGTGAAATTTTTATTAATTATAAGAATTTATATGTTGGCAAAGAATTTAATTAAAATAGTAAAAATAGAAAATCATTGAACTAAGAAAAATTTTTTGAAAATAATTGAAATTTTGCTAAGATTCTTATTAAATTTTCTTAAAAATAATTGAATTTTGGAGAAGAATTTTCTGAATTGTAAAGATAATTAAAATTTTGACGAGAATTTAAAAAAAAATTTTAAGTAATTGAAAATAATGGAATTGTTGTACTTATTTGCAACTTTTCCAAAATCCAATTTTTCTTAGTGTTTTTAAATAAATTTCTTCCATAAATCCATTATTTTTATCCAGTATTTAATTAAATATATATTTAAAAATTTAATTAATTTCATAAGAATTTGAATTATTATTAAAATTTTTCAAAAATCAAAGTTTTTTAAAATTTCTAACTAAATTCATTCGAAATTCGAAATTTTCTCAAATTTAAAATTGAAACCTTTTGAAGTTGATCTATTTTGTAATTTTGTAATTTTTTTTGTAGCCTTTTGAAAAAAAATTAAGTTTTCTAAAAATATAAAAAAATAAATCAAATTTTTCAAAAAATTGTAATTATAAATAAATTATTTCTGAAAAATTCTAAAGTAGTAAATTTAAAAAAAATTCTATTTACTTTATTCGAAGGTAATTGAATCTTAAAAAAATTGTACACGGAAAAAAATTTCAGGACGCGAACGAGCAATATTGGGAATATAATTAAAATAAAGAACAACATAACCAACGTTGTGAATTAAACTTAACTACATTAGACAAAAGTTTAGCCAATTCAGTGATAGTGAGCTTTGGTTGAGTGCAATTCGTCAGCCATATTGGAATTTCTGACAGCATAAACATCAACTTTTGAGTTTTCAGTTTTAAAACATAGTATTAATTTCAATAATATACTTTAAAATTTCTGTAATTTGAAACATACGATTGAAAAAAATTAAAATGAGCATTTAATTTTACTTTTTACGCAATTAAAATTGGTTCTGTCATAGGTTGTTTTCAAGTAAAATTCAATATCGCCATTCTAACGATAATGCCAATATCGCTCGCTCGTTTTTGACGAAATGTTTGGCTGTTATAGCGAAAAATTTCTCCATTTCAGTTGTACTTTTTTTTCCGTGTAATAAAACAATTGTAAGAATTAATTTTTTCTAAATATTGTAATGTATGATTTTTCAGAAATAATTGAAAATTTTTTTATAATTTAAAACAAAATTATTTTCAAGAATTTTAATTGAAAATTTGAAATATATGATTATTTTCTCCGAAATGTTGAAAATAATTTTGAATAATTTTATTTTTATTAATATGTGTATGAATTTTAATTTTCGGAAATATTGAAAATAATTGAATTTAAAAAAATTAGAACGTAATAATGCAGGGAATTATTCTTTTCTAAACTATTTTAATGTTATTATTAAAACCTATTTTTTATTAATTTTCATTTTTATTGAATCTACACTTGAAGATTATTTATTATAATTTTTGATAATTTAATATTATTTCAAAAATTTTCAATTGAAATTCTTGAAAAGTTAACTTTGGAAAATTGGAATGAGACACTTGAAAAGATGATTTAGTTTTAATGAAATTTTACAGAATTTTAATTATTCAAAATCTTTTTAATTGTAATATTTTGAAACATTTAATTAGAAAACTGATTGAAAAATAAACATCCAAAAGTTCGTCTATAGTGAGTTATACTTTGCACGGCATAAAAATCGAAATAAGTTGCATTTTATACTAAAAATATTGTATTTTGGCGCAAAATTTGAGAGAAAAGTCGAAAAAGTCGCAATTTTTTAATAAAAGTTGCATTATTTGAAAATAGTCGAATACTTACACCCTTGACTTTCTTGTCACATCGAATGCTCGTGACGGCCAATAGATCATCATCAACGAGATCCTCTCCAGGCTCCGGATAAGTAACAACTCTCGTGAGCTCATCAGATCCAAATTCCTCGAAAGCGTCGACAGCGCCCGCATCAACATGTGAACTTGACGCGGCATTAGGAATTTCATTGCCAGTACTTCCAGTATCAGTTGCCGGCGACTCCTTATCATTGTCCGACCATTTGTGTTTATACAAAGCTCGTCTCTTATTACCATTTGTCGTGCCAGCCGACCTACTTTTGAAAATACTGCCTTTCTTCGTTGTCGGTTTACTGACCGACACATCGTTCCTCGGCGGCGATGACGATGGCTCAACTCTAATCTGTTCATCGCGCGGAACCGGAATTTCATTCTCAACATTGCCCGTTGCACTCTCGCTGTCCTCACTGCCTGAGAACCAATCCTGATCGACCATTGTCTTAGCTGTGGGCACATCATCTCTCAGTGGTGTCAATTCCTTTTCGCCAATTTCTTCTTTATCGGGCTCGTCCTCCGGCTCGTCGTCTTCTTCCTCCTCATTGTCAACATGCTTCGTGGCTGGCTCATCTGAATACTGTAGAATCTCCTCGAATATTTCCTCCTGCTCCTCGTAGTTTGTCTCCATTGGTTGCGGTGCTGGTGGTTGAGGAGGTGGAGGAGGATTGTTCCTATGTCCTGAATCGGGATCACTCGAGAGAATGTCAATGAGTTCCTGGGTGGTTGTGGGTAGCGGTTGATCGCGGCCAATTAACGGCTCGACTTGCGTTTTCCCGGTGAAATTCGTGTCAGTCTTAACAATATCGTAATGCGCAATTACCGTGTTATTGGAATCGGTCACCGACTTCCGCAGTGTCAGTGACAAGCCAGAGCCGTGAGAATTGGTGGCGGGTTGTTGGGATTGTTGAGATGGTGGCGGTGGCAATGGTGGTGGAGCGACATTCGTCGGTGATATAATGTCGCGGAGATTTTTTGCCCGACTGCGCGTCGTTCGCCGTGTATCGGAATTGTCAAGGGGAATTGAGACAGTCGTGACGACAGGTTGAGCCGTTGTCGAACGCGTTGTCCTCGTGTCAGTGGCTGTTTTCACCGATGACATTATTGGCGGCGGTGATTTTTGCTCGACTTCGACTTTCGTTGGACTCTCGTGGGGCGATGAGGAAATTCTGTAGGTCTCAGTTTCCGAGTCGGCGTCACCGCAAATTAGACGCGCTGTTCCTTTGCATATTCGCAATACTATTGGAGGTTTGCCCTCGTCTTTAGGTACTTGATTGACATTCGATAGAGTTTCATGGAGTTTCTTCGATTGAGCAACGGACGAGGATTTTGACAGGATCTGCTTGGTGGCAGACTGATGAGTTTGCTTTGATGGACGACCACGTCCATAATGTGTTTCAGGTACTTGTCGATAGCTTATCGGTTCGGGGCGTGATTCCTCAATAGCTGTTGGCGCGGCATTTCGGCTTTTGAAGAATTTTTTTGGTTTCACCACTGCTGGCGCCTCAGTTTTCTCCGTGTCAAAGGAAAATGGATCCTTGCCCGAATTCACGCGAGCATTCTGATTACCATAATCAAGCTTTGCTCTCTTGTTCCCGTAAGTTGGATGAATGTCGTCTCGCCGACCTGAAAGATTTCATCACAATATTTTATTATCTTAAAAATAAAATTCATCAAAAATTCTCTTTTCTCCAAAACAGAGATCACAGTATTTAAAAAAAAAGGTGAATTATTTTGAAAAATACGTGACAAACAAATAACAATTGTGAATACAATCGACTAATTATTTTTTATGTTTAAACATTTTAATAAAATTCCTCGCAACAATTATCTCTAAAAAAAATTTAATAATATACATATCCATAATATAATTATCTTAAAAAATAATAAAATTCTTTACAGAAATTAAATTATTTTTTTACCAATTTCAATAAATTTCTTCGCAAAAATTCAATTATTTTCAAAAATGTTAATGAAATGGTATGCAGAATAGCAATAATTTTAAAAGTTCTAGAAAGAATTCAATTAATTCGAAAATTTACAATAAAATTCTCTTCGTACAAATTCAATTATTCTCAACAAGGAATTTGTTAACAAGAACTTAACAAACTTCTTGTCGAGAATTAAATTATTTTTACATAATAAAATTCTTCGAGAAGATTCAATTATTTAAAAAAAGTGAAATTCTTTTTGGAAATTGAATTAAAATTGCATTCAAAACCATAAAATTCTTGTAAAGACTTTTATCAAAATATTGTAAATAAAATAATTATGCTCTTGTAAAGAATATCATTGAAATTTTTGAAAATAATTGAATTCCCGAAGAATTTAATAAAAAATTTGGAGAATAATTGAATTTTTGCGGCACATTTTATTTTAATAATTTCATTGCAAGAATTTTATTAAAAGTTCTAAAAAATGTATAAATAAAAAAAATGTAGAAATAAAATTCTTTCAGGGGATTTAATTATAATTGTATTGAAAATAATTTAATTCCCGAGAAGAATTTTTTTTATTTGAGAAAATAATTGAATTATTGTAAGGAATTTTATTCGCACATATAAAAATAATTAAACTCTTTTGAAGTTTTTCATTACAATTTTTCTTTTATCTCCAAAAAAAAAATTTAATAACATTTTTCAAGAATTTAATTATCCTAAAAAATAAAAATATTCTTTGCAAAAATTCAATTATTTTCAAAAAATGCTAATAAAACTCTATACAGAATTTTTCTCTATAAAATTTAATTAATTTAAAAAAAATAAAATTCATAACAAAATTCACTAATATTCAAAAATTTAAATTTCTTCACAAGAATTCAATATTATTTTGAAAAAGAATAACATTTTTTGAAGGAATTAAATTATTTTCAATATAATTACAATTTAATTCCTTATTGTAAAAATTTTCTTTTTTTCAAAATTTTAAATAAATTTCTTTACAAGAATTCAATATTATTTTGAAAAAGAATAAAATTTTTACAATAAAGATTTACATTATTTTCAATATAATTACAATTTAATCCCTTATTGTAATTAAATTTAATTAAACTCTTAACAAAATTTAATAAATTTAAAAACTTTCCGTAAAATTCTTCACAAAAAGTGAATTATTGAGAAACTTTTAATTAAATATTCTTTAAAGTGATTCAATTTAAAAAATTTTAATAAAATTCTTCTCAGTAAGGAAATAAATTTAATAGGTACATTATTTTAATTAAATTTCTAGAAAGAATTCGATTGATTAAAAAATTCCAATAAAATTCTTTCCACAAATTTAATTATTATATTTAATTATTCTACTATAAGATTTACGAATTTAGTTATTTTTAATATAATTTTAATCGTTTTTTTATACTTCTTTTTTCGATTTTAATAAAATTTTTTCATAATAATTGAAATATTTTTTAAAAACTTGAAGAAAATTCTTAACAAGAATTCAATTATTTTTAAATATAATAGAATTCTTCCTAAAAATTTAATTATTTCCAAAAAAAAGATGAATAGGAGGCAAAAATTAAAAAAAGGTAATAGACTGTGATCGCTGCTAAAAATTTTACCTGAAAACAAAAAGAAAAAACTAATAAAAAACAAATCAATATTAAAAAATTTTCAAATTAGATAAAATATAAATTAATTAAAATATTTTACTACGTTGCAATAAATATATATTTAAATACAAAAAAGAAAAAGACATCATACACGAAAGAAGTTTAATTAACAAATAAATAATTTATTTTGTAATGATATTTGAGCTGAAGAATTTACACTAACAAAAAAAATGTTTACTGTGACAAAAAAAAAAAAAAATAAACCGAAAGCAAAAAAATCTTTATTTAAGAGATAAATTAATTTTTTCAAATTTTCAAATACGATTAATAAAAATTATTTAAATACAAGAAAATGAAGAAATTTTACACTAATTCTTATCTGTTAATTAAAAACTAATTGTCTTTCATAAATTTACTCCAAATTTCGTGTTAAAAAGTAATAATAACAATACGAACAATAGTAACACAGTAATAATAATTCTGATAGATAAAATTAATTATTAATAGTGATAAACAAATTTTTAATGTTCAAATTAAGGAAATAAGGACATTAAAAATATTTACATAAATTACCGATTAGAATAAAATTAGAACATTTACATTTAGAATAACTTTGATGTATTTTAATAAAAATTTAATTTGATGGAAGAATAAATAAATTTTGTTTACTTGATCATTCGGAGCATTATAATTATTTTTAACAATAATAAAAATATTAACAGTGAAAATAATAATAAAAATATTAACAAGTGAAAATAATAATAATCAAAATATTGAGAATGAAAATAATAATAATAATCCAAATATTAACAATGAAAATAATAATAATAAAAATATTAACAAATGAAAATAATAATAATCAAAATATTAACAATGAAAATAATAATAATAAAAATATTAACAATGAAAGTAATAATAAAAATATTAACAAATGAAAATAATAATAATAAAAATATTAACAATGAAAATAATAATAATAAAAATATTAACAATGAAAATAATAAGAAAAATAATAACAATAACAAATATTAATAACAATTAATGTCAATTAATAATAATAAGAAATAATAAATAACAAAAAAGTAACGATAATTATCAATAATAATAAATAGCAATAATCAATAATAATCAATAATAATAATGGTAATAATAATAATAACAATAGAGAAAAATCGACGAGAAACTTGACAAAGCGATTGGAGAAATCTTTAATTAGATCTATAAGGTATAATTAAGAATCATAATTGAAAGAGAAGTTAGAGGAGAGCGAAATGAGAGAATTAAGATAAATTGCAATTTCACTATTTTTATGAAAATCAATATATAGATATATTAATAAAGAAATAATGAATGGAATTTCGTAAAGGTGAGAAAATAATGAAAAATACCATTAATATTTGTGCTGCGAATTGACGTGAAGGAAGTTATGCCCCATTTTCCGACGATGCCCGCTGATTTGGCAGCCGAGGGTCGATTACTGTTTTCTCGAAAGAGTTTGTCAAATTGTATACTACCTGGTGAGACAGTATTAACTTTACGACCATATGATTTCGTATAACTTCGTGACGTCATTTTGTCTGTGCTATTATTTCATAAACTTTCTGCATTCCAAAAGACATATACCACCAGTGAATTGAAGCTTCTCATAACTTTGTGTGATCACCTCTTTTTTTTCTCCTCTATCTTTCTCTCTCTCTCTTTCTCGTTAGGACATTTTCTATATAGATTATAATTTGTACACACAAAACACTTCATATATATAAAAAAAAATGCTTCAAACACCAATTAATAGAGAAAACACAAATTTTTAAGTCATTGAAAAATCATTTATAAATATATTTTTTTATGAAATGTGAAATAATTTGCCTGTCTTCACACACACTTGAACTAATGAAAAAGCGGAGAAAAATTAATCAGCGTGCTCGCTTTTCGGAACATATGAAAGAAACGCCATGTTTCATTCACTCTCTCCCGCTTTGGACGAATTTACAATTGTTTAAATTCGCTATTAAATCGTCACCCACACTTAATAAATCCATTCTCGCTGCTTTATTATTATTTAAACTTGTTATTAAACTCGATATTTTGTGAAAAACAATATGATTTTCACGAGAATTATTAATCATAACATGATCTTTGCCATCTGTCGATGTTTTTCGCTCGGATCAAACTATTGAAACCAATTGAAACTATTGAGTGGAAAAAGTCCATTTCAGTCGACAGATGGCGTCTAAGGGTAGGAATTCCTTTTACCGACTATCGGTTTTTAACGATAAAGCAGTTTTCTTTCTTCCTAGCGTCAAAATTATTGTTTACTGTCAAAAAGATCGTCTGCTAGTTAGCAAATTACTTTACATTTTAGTTTTATTTACTTTTATATTAACTTATTAAAAACGGAAAAGTTTGTGTTTTTTGGAAAAGAAAACTGAATGATGTTAGAGAGTTATTTTTACTGTTTAGAAGAAAGCAATTCAAAGTTTTAAATTTAAACATCCGCATTTACATCTATGTTTTATTAATCACAATATGATCTGCTATTAGCACTTTCAAAGTAAATTATTTTTTTAAACCAGTAAATATATTAGAATTTAGGCAAAAAATATGAGTGGTTTAAGAAATGGCACCTGCATGGCAATGTGTCCAGAAAAAGAACGACGCATGTAAGTGAATTAAATAATATAAAGATTCAAAGAATTTATTTTTGATAAGAGAAAAAGAAGCATTTGTAAACAATACTATTAACTTTGGAAAATAAAAGAATTAAATTTGGATTTTTAGGAGAGAAGAAAAATGTTTATTGCACATTTTCGAAAGGGACGAGTCAAAACACACAAAATATCCAAAAGCAGATTCTGCGAAAATAGTGAAGTGTTTCAATAGACCAGCAGCTGGCCGATCAATGACAGATCTCAGTGAATTAAGACCGAAACCGGTTTTAATTATGACTATTAACTATTTATTTACCAAGTAAATAATTTACATTTAATTGAAATTGATTTTTCTCTATCTGAATTTCATCTATTTTTTCCGTCTAACATATAGAAAACTTTTTTAGCATTATTTAGAATTCAGGGTTGCCACAGGTCAAGGACGTCAGGGAAATCAGAGAAAAGTCGGGGAATTTTTTTTAAAGTAGTGAAAACAATTTTAATTTTTAAAATTCATATCAAAATTCTAGATATTTCTTGTCTTTTTTGTCTCTTGTTTGTTCCAGAAAAGTAACAAAATTCTCCACAAAAATTCAATTGTTTTTATGAATTTTCATGAGATTGTTTGCAAAATTCATTTGTTATTTATTTTTTTATTTATTTATTAAAAACTAGCTAAAATAACGCGCGCTAAAGCGCGCGTGAAGTTTCTTTTTCATTGGCATTAAAAAAAAAAATTCAATTATTCAGAAGAATTTTATTCAAAATCACTATTTTTCTAAATATATTCAGGAAAATCACGAAAAAGTCAGAAAATTTTGTCAAATGTACAGAAACAATATTCAATTTCGAAAATTCTTAAGAAAACTCTAAATGTTATATTCCTCATTATTGAAAAGATTTTCAATCAAACTTTACAGATTTTAAATACAATTCAGGTTTATGAAAAACTTTAATAATTCAAATTCTTATAAAATTTGTTATATTTTTACATTTCATTCATTATTAAAAATAATAATGGATTTATGGATGAATTTTACTTAAAACACTAAAAAAAAAAATTGAATTTTGAAAAAATTATAAATGATTGCAAATACTCAATGATATATAATATTATTATTTATGTTCAATGATAAAAAAAAACATAATGATTAAATTTTGGTGAAATTCTTTATGAAAATTGAATTTTAAGAAACATCCAATTAGTATTTAATAAATTGTTTATTTTTATAGTTGGATAGTTGATTTCTTGTAGAATTTTCTAATAAATTGAAAAATTAATTTCAGTTAAAATTTTGGATCAAAATTGAATATCATATTCAAAAATATTTATTTATTAGAGAATTCTGAGAGAATTTATTTGTTGGACCCTGGAAGTAAACATTTTCTTAAACAATTGAGCTTTATCAACAAATTTTTTTTTAAATAATGAATGAATGCTTTTGAAAATTTGTAATGAATTTTTTTTTTAATAATTGCATTTTAGAGAAATTTGATGAAAATGTACATATTAAAATAATTGAACTTTGGAAATGGATTTTGTTGGTTATAAATATAATTTAAATTTTAAAGGGAATTTTTGGCAATTTAGGAATATAATTGGATTTTTGCAAAAAAAAAAAAAAAAAAAAAATTTATATTACGTTTAAAAATAATTGAATTCAAATAAGTAATTTTATTTAAATTTTTTTTAAAATAATTGAATTTTTTTTTGAAATTTTTTTTTAGAAAATACGTATTCAATTTTTTTTAATATTCTCGTCGAAATTTCAATTATTTTAAAAATTGTTAACAAAATTTTTGGCAAAATTCAATAATTAAAGAAAATTTTAATAAAGTTCTTTGCAAAAGTTCAATTATTAAAAAAAAAAAAAATTTATTATTTGCAAATTATTAGTATTATTATTATTATTATTTTAATATTATTATTATGTATTAATAATTACAAATTTTTTGTAAAATTTTTTTTTTCTCTTAAAAATATTATTAAAAATCGTCAAACGAAATCAATTCTTTCGTATTATTAATGTGGTAATAAAAATGTTATTAAAAAAAAAATATGGAAAATTTCCAATTTTTTAAACTGAAAAAAAAAAAAAAAATTTGAGGAACTTTCAAATAAATAAATGCGTGACAACCCTGATCAAGTCTTTAATAAATTTCTCAAGCAAAACAAATAATAAAATAAAAATATTTCTGCCCAAAAGGCAGAATAAGAATAATCCTAAGACATTTAAATTATTTGAAAGTAACTGAAAATATTATTAGAAATTGGGGTATCTAAAAAAATTGTTTATTAAAATAAAAAAAAAATTATTTTATTTATTTATTTTTTTTTACTTAAAACTTGTACTTTGTTTATAAATTGTCACTGAGAAGCAGAAAATATGCAAAATATTTTGTTATTTTAATTTCCCAACTATTTTTTTAATTTTTTTTTAAGAAAAAAAAATGAAAAGAATAATATCCTAGTCTTAAAATATTTGTTACATAGTGCTAATTTTTCTGGGAAAAGAGAGAAATATGGAAAAATATAATAAATAATTTTTGTAAATTAATAAAAATAGTTCAGTATTATTTGAAAAATAAAAATAATATTTCTAATAAAATAAATAAAAACCTATTATTAAATTTAAAAAGTAAGAGTGAAAAAAAAATTATTATATATATAAAGAAAAATAATATTATCTATCAAAAATTCAAAACATATAAAAAGAAAAACAAAAGCATAATCATGACTAACTTCAAGTGTGGACAGACTGGACAGAATGAATGAATGAATACGACGATTATTATAGTTAATATTCATCATAAGAATTAAATTATTTTCATAAATAAACAAAATTCTCCAACAAAAATTCAATTATTTTTAAGAATTTTCATAGAATTCTTTGTAAAATTTATTTATTATTTATTTTTTCATTTATTTATTAAAAAATATTCATCACAAGAATTAAATTATTTTCATAAATAAACAAAATTCTCCAACAAAAATTTAATTATTTTTCAGAATTTTCATAAAATTCTTTGCAAAATTCATTTATTATTTTTTTTTATTTATTTATTAAAAATATTCATCACAAGAATTAAATTATTTTCATAAATAAACAAAATTCTCCAACAAAAATTCAACTATTTTTAAGAATTTTCATAAAATTCTTTGTAAAATTCATTTATTATTTATTTTTTCATTTATTAATTAAAAATATTCATCACAAGAATTAAATTATTTTCATAAATAAACAAAATTCTCTAACAAAAATTTAATTATTTTCATCGCAGAATTTCAAATATTTTTAATACAATTTTAAATAAATTCCTCGAAAAATGCAATTAATTTTCTTCAAATTTAAATTCAACAACAAAAATTTAAAAATTTTATTAAAACTTGACGAAAGAATCGAAGTAAAATTCAATTATTCAAGAAAATATGAAAATTCGTAGCAATAATTCAATTATTTTCATCAGTAACTCTAAATTCGTCGCAAAAAATCAATTATTTTCAAACAAATTTTTAAGTAATTCTGTCAAAAAATTCAATTATCTTGATAAACAACAAGAATTTAACCACAAATCAATTATTTTAAGGAATTTTAATTGTTAATTGATTTATACCAAGAATTTTCGTTAAAAACATTATAAAAATTTAATTTTTGAGAAGTTACAAGTTTTTGCAGAAATTCAATTATTTAAAAAATGTAATAAAATTGTTTTCCGAAATTTCAATTTTTTTCAGAAAATACAATAAAATTCCTTTCAAAATTTTAATTATTTACTCCTTGACAATAATTATTTTCAAAAAATTTACTGAATTTAATAATTTTCAGTATATTTAGGTACTATTTTAATAAAAATTTTCAAAAAAATTCAATTAATTAAAAAATTGTTAATAAAATTCTAAGGAAAGATTACATTATCTCCATAAATAATTTAAACTAATTATAAAAATTAATTTTTTTTTGTAAATTTCTTCGCAATAATTCAATTACTTGAATGAATTATACAATTTTTTACAGGGATTTAACTATTTTCAAAAAATTCTTTCTTTTATTCTTTCTCTTTTTTATTCATGCTTTCTTTTAAGGAATTCAATTATTTCTATAAATAACAAAACTCATCGCACAATTTCAATTATTTTTAATACAATTTTAATAAATTTTTATTAAAATTCATGGAAAGAATTGAATTATTTAAAAGTTTGTTGAATAGAATTTACTATCACAATACAATGTTCTAAAAGATTTAATTATTCAATAAATTATTTATTTTTGTGTTTAAATAATTAAATTCTCGTGGAATGTTTTAATTAAAATCCCTTTAAAAATGAAATGCAGTCAAAATTTTTTGATAATATTTAAATTTTGAGAAGGATTCAAATTAAAATTGTCGAAAATTTGAATTTTTCATACTTTTAACTGACATTTTTGTATAAAATTAATTTTTTTTAAAAGTTTAATTGTATTTTTTTAAAAATTACTTGTATTTTTTATTTTCCAACACATATTTAATTAAAGAATTTCCGAATAATAGGATTTTTCTGTAAAATTCAATTGAAGACAATTTATCTTAAAAATTCTCAAGGCCCTTTTTTGAAAATTATTAAAAATAATTGATAATTGGTAATTGATTTGTTTGGAGAATTAATTTTTAAAAAACATTCAATTATGCAATAAATTATTTATTTTTTTCTTTAAATCATTGAATTCTTGTAAAATTTTCTAATAAACATTTTATTAAAAAATGAATGTGTAGTTAAAGTTTTAGATAATAATTGAATAAAAAAGCAGTTTAGCATGAATTTTAGGAAATAATTGAATTTCCGAAAATTAGAAGTTTCTGTAAAATTGATTGGTAAACAAATAGATTTAGAAATTCTCAAGGAACTTTTTGAAAAATTATTAAAAATATAATTGATAATTGGAGAATTGAAAGAATTCTTTTTTTTAAGAACTTTAATAAAATTTTCAAAAACAATGACATATTTTGAAGAATTTATTTTAAATTGTATAAAAAATAATCTATAATCTATAAAAAAATAATTCTTTTGAAAAATTGTATTATTTATGAAAATAAATGAATTCTTACATGACAAAATTTAATAACATTTTTTTAAATAATTGAAATTGTGAAAAATGTTATTACTTGAAATAATAATTGAATTTGAGTTTTTTTCAGTGTCTAATAATTTTTAAACTGAATCAGAATATTCTTGAGGGTCAGGGAAAAAGTAAAAATTTTATCTGGAAAGCAGGAAAAAGTCAGAAAAACACAAAATTAATTTTGTGTGGCAACCCTGTAGATAACTATTTTTAAAATTACTTGGAAATATTTTAACAGTATTTAGAGATATTAAATATTTAAATTTAAATTAGAGAAATTAAAACTAACTTTTCTAACTTCACTTAATCACAGAATAATCACACGGAAAGTTTAAATAATTGTAGAAAATTATTTATTTATTTAATTGACTTTTTTTCTTACCTATTTTATAAAACATGTCCATTTTTTCCCACCGAAAAAAACCTGACGATTGATTTACTTTCTCTTGTAAATGAATAAACTAATTTGTCTCCTATTTTCTCTTTCCAGAATAGCAACAAGAGCCGATTACAATTGGGTATTTATTTACGATTTTATTTTCGATAGATTGCGAGCCATAAGGCAAGATTTAGTTATTCAAAGAATCGATCCACTGGACGCAATTGAAATATTAGAACCAATCGTTCGATTCCACGTTTATGCGGCACAAAGGTAATGTTGGGAGAAAAGTCTACTAAAATTGATATTGACATTTTGTAATAATATAGATAACATAATTGTAAACTATAAAAAAAACTATGTTATGTACATTGTAAAAAATTCTTATACAATAACTTATACATAGTAGACTAATTTTCCTTTAAATTTCTTTGTTAAAAAATACATTTTTTTTATAGATTGTGTACCCATTCTATTACCACATTCGATCCAAAAATAAATTATCAACATTTGCTAGAGTGTTTAAAACACTTACTGGTTTGTTATGATGAGTGCAGTAAAATTGTGATCGACAATTCTGATATTGATGTGGCATTGAAAAATTTGAATTTAAGGAATAATCGTTCGGAAATGGAGGCTATTTATCTTTTGATCAATTTAGGGGAAATTAATTCTCTCACAAGGGGTTTAAATTTACCGAGAAGATATAAGTACATAATGATTTTTCTTCATTCTTTTAATTCTGATGCATTACACTCGTTTTTTAATTGTCGATATTTGTAAATTATATTTTATAAATATTTACTGTCGTCGATAATAAATATTTTTGTTTTCTAGTTTAAATATTTACAGGCCTCGGATATTATGAATTTTACGACTTTTCCGACTATTTTTAAATAACGCGACTTTTATTAAAAAATTGCGAGTTTTTCGCCTTTTCTTCTAAATTTTACGCCAAAATACTATATTTTTGGTATAAAATGCAATTTATTTCGAAATTTATTAGTATAAAAAATATAATATACAAATCTTTGAAAATTTATTTTTGAATAATTTTCTAATTAAATTTTTCAAATCTTACAATTACAAAGATTTTGAATAATTGAAATTCTATAAAATTTAATTCAAACTAAATCAAGTTCAAGTATTTTATTACAATTTTTCAAAATTAACTTTTAAAGAATTTTAATTGAAAATTTTATAAATAATATTAAATTCACAAAAACTTTAATGAATAATCTTCAAGTGTAAATTCAATAAAAATGAAAATTAACGAAAAGTAGGTTTTAAAAATAATATTAAAATAATTTTCACAAAAGTAATTCTCTGAATTATTATGTTCTAGTTTTTTTTTTAAATTCTATTATTTTTAATATTTCCGAAAATTCAAATTCTTACACAAAATAATGATTAAAATTTTTCAGAATTATTTTCAACATTTTGAAAAAAATAATCGTATATTCAAAATTTTCAATTAAAGTTCTTCGACAAATTTTTTTTTTAAATATACAAAAATTCTTTAATTATTTTCGAAAACATACATTACAATATTTATAGAAAACTAATCTTTAGAATTGTTTTAGCATATTTCAATTACCTTCGAATAAAATAAATTACAATTGTTCATTTTAGAATTTTTTAGAAATCATTTATAATTAAAATTGTTGGAAATTTTTGATTAATTGTTTTTGAATTTTTAAAAAGTCAATTATTTTAAAAAGAACTTATCAAAATTTGAATTATTTTTTAACAGTTTTACTAAATTTAAATTATTTAAAAAAAAATTTTACCAAATTTAAATTTTTTAGCTATTTTTTAATTATATTCAATTATAAAACTTTGTGTATTTTAAAAAGTTATTTAGAAATATTTTTAAAAAGCTAATTTTACGAAATTCTCTATTAAAAATTTTTAAAAAAATTCTTTCTTAATAAATATATTTAAAAAAGAAAAATAAACGGTTTAAATTATTATAAAAAATTGGATTTTTGTATTTAAATAATTTAGTTTTCGAAGAAATTGCAAAAAATTATTAAAAATTCATAAAAATAATTGATTTAGAGATGAAGTTTAGTTAAAAATTGAATTTTTGGAAGGGTTATAGTTTAATGTTTAGAAATTATTAAATTTCAGAAGTTAAAATTTGTTAAATTTTATATCTTGTGAATAAAGAAATTATACAATTTTTGATTAATATGAAGTTTTGTGACAACACTGAATTAAATAAATGACTTTTCGACTTTTTTCTATTTTAAATCAACTAAAGCGACTTTTTTTGCTCTTTAAAGTCGATCCGAGGCCTGTATTTATTAATAATTACAATTATTATTTAATTATAATAATTAAAAATATTATTTATTAATAATAGTTTGTATTATTCTTTAGACAATCTTCAGAGGTAAAATTAGCGATGAAAATATCACTTGCTGCCTACTTGAAAAATTATGTGCGCACCTGTCGATTAATAAGCACATTGCCGCCTTTATTGAAATGCGCCGCTTTATGTAATTTAAGAAAAATAAGAAGGTATCTTATTCAAATATTAATATTATTAGCACTAAATACATTAAGTACATTTAATTATTTTCATAAATAATAAAAATTTAAGAGAAATTCAATTTATTTACTAATTTTTTTTTTATAAATTTCTTCGCAACAATTCAATTACTTCAATAAATAATAACATTTTTTGCAGGGATTCAATTATTTTCATGAATAATAAAACTGATCGCAGAGTTTCAATTATTTTTAATACAATTTTAATATTAAAAAAATTTCAATATTAAAAATTTTTTTAATTGAAAAAAATAATTTTTCTCCCAAATTTTATTATTAAAATTCGTCGAAAAAATTCAATTATTTAAAAATTTGTTGATAAAATTCATTATAAGAATTCAATGTTGTAAAAGATTTAATTACTCAATAACAATATTAATTAATTGATTTATGTTAAAATTTTGGATAATAATTGAATATTAAAAGCGTTATATGATTTTCTAGAAATAATTGAATTTCGAAAAGCTTTCAAATTAATATTTTTGAAAATTTGAAATTTCCATACTTTTAACTAAAAATTCTGTAAAATTAATTTTTTTTCAAAGTTTAATCTCAGTTTTTAAAAATTATTTGTAGTTTTTATTTTTTAATATATTTCTTTTGAAGAATTTTAGTAAAATTTTGAAAATATAATTACATTTTTCGAAGAATTTACTTTAAATTGTTTTAAAAGTAATTGAAATTCTAGGAAACTTTTGTTACTTACGGAAATACTTAATTGAATTCTTATAACGAATTTTGTTATATTTTAAAAAATAATTTAATGCATGTGGAAAATTTTATTACTTGTAATAATAATTAAATTATTCTTGTTAATTTAAAAATTTTGTTACTTTTTTTAAATTTTTCAAATTATTATTGCAAATTTAAATAGAAATAATTCAATTATTTTCATAAATGACTTTTAATGCCTCGCAAAAAATCAATTATTTTCAAAAAATTTTTAATAATTACACAAATTCAATTATTTTCAAAATTAATAAAATTCTTCAGGGAAATTCAATTATAATTATTAATTATTGCAAAAATTTCAATCGAATTTCTAGAAAAATGTAATTATTTTGAGAAATTTTATTAAAATTCGTTGAAAGAATTCAATTGTTTAAAAAAATTTGTTGATTAAATTTAATATAATGCAATTTTGAAAACCATTTAATTATTCAATAAATTATTTATTTTTCTATTTAAATAATTGAATTCTCGTAGAACTTGATTTAAAAAGTAATTTTAGTTAAAATTTTAGATAATTGAATATTAAATTTAAAAGCATTATAACGTGAATTTTTTAAAAATGGTTGAATCTTCAAAAGGTGTTAATTTCAAATTTTTGAAAATCCAAATTTCAACCTTAAGGAGGCGAAGATTATTAAAATGTAATTTTTTAAATTTTGCTAGCATTAAATAATAATCATTATAAAAAAACATTATTATTTTTTGTTAATTTTTTTTAATTTATTATAATCTTTTCCTTTTTTTTACGAATTTTACTTTTTACATTGCAGTGAATCATTGCAAGTGATGAGCGAAGGATACAATAGCAAAACATTGACATTCCCAATAAATAAATTGCAAGAAATATTACTATATGGTGATATTTGTCAAATAAAGACTGATTGCCAATTGTTTGGCTTAATGTTCACCAATGAAAATGTTTTCTTTGATAAAAGAAAATTTGAGAACGCTGATAAATTTGTAAGTTGTATAAATTGAATACACTCTTAATTGTAATTGAATCGTTGTTTAATTTTATCAAATTTCTCCTTTAAATTATTATTTAATTCGATTCATTTACATATTTAGAAATTTATTAAAATCTCTTTTCTTAAAATCTTTTTTATTTCTTAAGTTTTGACCAAAAATAATTTTTTACCATAATAACTATTTTTATTCCACAGGCTAATCCCGAAATGTTGTTTGATGCGAAAGAATTGCACCAACTTTTACCAGAAATTTTATTAGACTAGTTTAAAAAAATACTCGATAATTAAGAATTCAGAGAAAAAGTCTGCTAGGAAATAAAATGTAAAATATTCATAAAGTGGTTTTGTAAAAAAATAGGATCAAATGTTATTAAAATTAAATAAACTCTATTTAAATTACTTATTTCTTGTCTTTATTTCTCATTGTTTAGAAAAATAAGGAAATGTATCAGTTTAAGAAAAAAATACGATGACAAATCTCATCTAGAGTTTTATTCTAAATATATAAGCAGTATTTTTAAATAAAATTCCTAATTTATATATATATAAAAAAAATTTAAATAATTCTTACGTGTTTAAAGTTTAAGCCTTACGTGGATAACAATAATTGGAGATATTGGAAGTAATTTCTTTACTTTTTCCAATTAAAAATTACTGGGAATCACTCGACGAACTACTTGACGAATCTGTAGACATGACTTCCACATCCTCGGTTTCTTGTTTGTGAGTATTCATCGCGACACTTCCTTGCCCACCCATTGTCATATGAATCTCGCCCGATGGATGCCAGGCGAATTGATTTGCTTGCGACACAGGAGGCTCTACGAAAATTTGTAATTTTAAACATTGATTTTGTAATTTTAAATTTAAACATTTCCAGCAAATTTTACGAATTTAATTCAAATTATCGTAAAAATTTTATATCACCAACAATAATCGAAAAGTGGTAACAAATTAAAATACCTGCTGGGTGTCCTGCTCTGTGCAAATCGGCAGGAATTCCTGGATGTGAACCCATCAATTGTCCATTCAACGGCAGGTCGCTTAATCTTCCCAAATATCCCAATCGCATTTCGATATCTATAAATTAATTAGATTAATAATTAAAAACTTGAATCAATTCTTTGTACTTTTTTTTATCTTATTAATATTTAATTTTAGTTCAGGCCTTGGATCGTCTTTAAGGACCAAAAAAAAGTTGCTTTAGTTGATTAAAAATAGAAAAATAGTCGGAAAATTCGCTTATTTAATTTAGTGTTGTCAAAAAAATTTTATTTGGCATTTTTCTGATTTTTCACTGATTTCTAAAATCAATTTAATCAAAACTTGAATAATTTTGATAAATAAATTTTTAAATATGTACTTCTAATTTCTTTTATTCACAGGAAATAAACTTTAAAAAATGCCAATTTCTGAAGTATAATAATTTTCAAAAATTGAAACTATAACTCTGTACAAAAATTCAATTATTTTCTACATTTCTTAACTAAACTTCATCTCCAAATCAATTATCTTTATGAATTTTCAATAATTTTTTGCAATTTATTCGAAAATTAAATTATTTAAATATCCTTTATAATAATTTAAACTGTTTATTTTTCTTCTTAAAGATATTCATTAAAGTAGAATATTTTCAATAATTTTAATAAAAAAATTCGTAAAATGAATTTTTTAAAAATATTTTTAAAATAATTTTTTTTAAATACATTAGTTTTACAATTAAATAGAATTTAAAAAGTCCAAAAAACTAAAATTTGGTAAAATCTTTTAAGAAATAATTTAAATTTAGTGAAATCTTTGAAAAATAATTCAAAATTTTGATAAAATCTTTTAAAAATAATTGAGTTTTTTTAAAAATATAAAAAAATTAATCAAATATTTCGAAGAATTTTAATTATAAATGATTTCTGAAAAATTCTAAAATAGTAAATTTAAAAAAATTCATTTTACTTTATTTTCGAAAGTAAATGAATCTTAAAAAATTATAATAAAACAATTTTAAGAATTAGTTTCGTTTACAAATATTGTAATGTAATTTTTCGAAAAAAAAATTTTTGTATAATTTGAAATACAAAAAATTGTTTTAAAGAATTTTAAATGAAAATTTTTAATATATGATTATATTCTCCCAAATGTTGAAAATTGATTCTGAAAAATTTTGATTTTACTATTTTGTGTATGAATTTGAATTTTCGAAAATATTGAAATTAATTAAATTTTAAAAAATTAAAAAAAAAATTTGTTTGGAAGAATTTTAATTTGAATAAGTATATGATTATTTTCTCCAAAATGTTAAAAATTCATTCTAATAAATTTGAATTTTATTGTTATCCGCATGAATTTATATTTTCAGAAATATTTAAAATAATTGAAATTTCAAAAATCAGAACCCTAATAATTTTGAGAATTACTATTTTTAAAACTATTTTAATATTATTTTTAAAATCTAAATTTTTCATTAATTTTCATTTTTATTGAATTTACACTTGAAGATTATTCATTAAAATTTTCGAGAATTTAATATTATTTCAAAAATTTTCAATTAAAATTCTTGAAAAGTTAATTTTTAAAAATTACTATAAAATATTTGAAAAGATGATTTAGATTTAATTAAATTTTACAGAATTTCAATTATAATTGAAATTTCTTTGCAGTTTGAAGTTAGTTGCTTTTTGCTTTTTTTGTTCCCCAACTTCTTTTATGATTGTTCTTTTTAATTTTTTTCAATTTTACACTTAATTAATGTAATAAAAAATACTAAAATTCTTGCTAGCGAAGAATCCTACAATTTATAAAAATAATTAAATTGTTTCAAAGAATTTCAAAATAATTTTTAAAAAATTTTCAAAATAAATACATCTAATCGCAAATTTTTATTAAATATTTATTTTTAAAAATTAAT
Source organism: Leptopilina drosophilae (assembly GCA_032873175.1). Lineage (NCBI taxonomy): Eukaryota > Metazoa > Arthropoda > Insecta > Hymenoptera > Figitidae > Leptopilina > Leptopilina drosophilae. The sequence continues at coordinate 3,207,639 of CM065482.1, forward strand.
ATATTTTGTTGAGAAATTTTATTAAAATATAATTAAAAATAATTCGGTTTTCCCGACGAATTTTATCAAAATTTTTGAAAAAATTGAATTTAATTTATAGTTTTAAAAATTGTATTCTTTCGGAAAATTTGACTATCATTAAATTAAATGTAATTGCATTCCTTTGAAGAATTTTATTATTAATGAATTAATGAAAAAAAATTTATTATTTTACTAGGATTTTCTTAAAAATTTGGAAAATAAATTGAATTTTTAATTTTAATTTTTTTGGTTATTATTTTTTAATTTTTGTTTTAGAGATGAAGTTTAGTTAAAAATTGTAGAAAATAATTGAATTTTTGGAAGGATTGCAGTTTTAATTTTTAGTTTTAGAATTAATTTTATGGAAAATTTTAGAAATAATTGAATTTTTGAAAGGATTGCAGTTTTAATTTTTAGTTTTAGAATAAATTTTATGGAAAATTTTAGAAATAATTGAATTTTCGAAATTAAATCACTTTAGAATTATTTTTAAGAGAATTGAATGTTGGCAAGAACTTTACCAAATAATTGAATTGTTTAAATGGACAGAAAAAAAGTAATCTTGGAATCAATAAAGTCAACGTAAGAGAAAAAGGACAAATAATCAAAAATAAAAAAGGGACTTAATTAGACGCTAAATTGAAAAAAAATTCAGAATGTTTAATTTACCAGTTGGATATGGTCTTCGTGGATCGCCCTGCTGCCAGGTGAGAGGAGCACAAACGGCATTTGAAGCGCTAATTCGATGAGCGAATTTAATTAATTCTTCTGAAGCAACCGGTCGTTTATTGGCTCGAGCTATTGACTGTAATTTTTGTTTCGCTTGATAAATAGCAGTCGCTAGAATTTGCTCAGCCTCCTTGAGTTGTCGTTGAAGTTGTTGAATTTCCTGATCCTGTCTCTCAACCTCTCCCTTCAGTGCATCCATTTTCAAATTTATTTTTCCCTGCTCCGCAGCCTTTTTCAGTGTTTCCTTCAATTCCTTGTCCTTCGCAATTAACAATTCGGTCAACTGTGCATGCTCCGCACTTGACATTTTCGCATGTTTTTGCGCTACTGTATTTTCAATCATTTCCCTACGAACACAAAATTCAATATTCTTCTCTAAAAAATGCATCTTAGAAAAATTTATTCTTTTTCTTTTTTATTATTTCAAAAAGTGCTCTATCTTATTATTTAAAAAGTGCTCTATCTTATTATTTAAAAAACGTACTCTATCTTATTATTTAAAAAATGTATTATTTGCTTTATTTATAAATTCCACTTATTAAAAGAAATTTATCGTATAGGAATTCAACATAACCTAAAACTAAATTCTCTTTTTCAATTTATTTTCAGCGACGAAAAATTTAGACTTAAAAATAAAATCCAGATTTCAAGATTCAAACTAATTGGTTAAACTAATTACTCGTATTTTTAAAAAAAGGTATTTTCGGATTGTTTTGTAACTTACTTGGCAATTAATTCAATATCATCTATTAACGACAAAAGTTCTTCTCTAGTACTCTTATTTGCTGCCATAGCCATTTTATTATCGTACTTTTTCTTCTAATGCAAATCAACAATAAATAACAAATTATTGTTATTAATTCTCGAGAACAAAAAATAATGTTTATATTAACTTAACCTCTTTTTGCTCCTTGACGCAACTTTGACAACTTTTGTCAACAATTGTAACATGCGCAGTATTCTTACTTTCTGATTGGTTAAACGTACCCGCCTTTATTTTGAAAAAATTTTCTGAAATTGTTATTTAGCATTTTTTTCAAAGTATTACACTCTCGTCAGTCATAAAAAATGAAAAAGTATTTTTCTAAAAAAAAAGTAGTGCATTGAAAAATATTACATGTTTCTTCGAAAAAAGAATATTAAAAATTTTAACATATAAACAAGGTTGGCAGCACTGCAATATTGCGCACGCAGGGCTGACGGAGAAATTGTGTTTTTAAAGTTTTATTTATTGTCATCTGTTTTTTAACGTATTGTCGAAGAGCTGTCAGGAGTTGGATAATTTGTATTATTTAAATGATAAATTAACACTATTTTAGTAATAAATTAAGTATCTACGATATAAACAAACTTTTTAATAGTTTACAACAGTGGATATTGAACAAACAACAACAAACAACTTTATATCTACTTTTTCGGAAAATTGGAATAGACGAAAATTCTCTGACTATACTAAATATTATTAATTCTTCTAAAATCGAAATATTCGAAATAACTCTCGGCAATCGCTTTCTTTAGTATATACGCGAGAGGTCATTGAATCATCTTTGATCGTGTTGATTAATGACATTTGAATAAAGTCCATGTACGCAAGTAAATTGAGTAAATTAAAGGATATTATGAGAGATTATTGCGTGGATTTGAAAAGAACATTAGTTACGCTCGGTGCAAGAAGTGAAGGTCAGAAAAAAATTTATAAATAAGCAGTTTATATGTATGATGATGCGTCAAAGAGAATAGTTTGGTTTATAATGTAGAGACAAAAAGAATGTCCTTCATATCCTTGTGTTCATTTATATATTACGTGCACATTATGCGGGTTACACTGCCTATGGTGTCATTAATTTTATGTTGCGTGAACATTCAACGATAGACATAATATTTATTCTTCTAACTTTCTCCGCATGCTAAAGAGATGTCAAATTTTCATCATAAATTACAACCATATTTTTATCCGCATTTTTTGTTTTACAGATAAAGCGAACATTTCAGTAAAATGAATTCTATTTTTTTATAGAAAAAAAAATTTATTATTTAACTAGTAAAATGTTAGGTCCGAAACGGTGAATACTTCATTTTTATTATTATTATTATTATTATTATTATTATTATTATTATTGTTATTATTATTATGCGAATAAAATAAAATGTTTATTTTCAAATATTAATTTCAATTTTGGAATAATTTCCGATTCATAAAATTTACAAAATACAATTTTTCTAAATTTTTTTTCAAGATTTCAATTATTTTCATAATTTATGAAATTCTACGCAGAAATTTAATTATATTTTCGAAATTTTGATAAAATTCTTCACAAAAAATTAATTATTTCTTTTTGAGGATTAAAACAATTTTAATTAAATTTCACAACGGAATTCAATTATTTATGAAAATTTTAATAAAAATTTTAGCAAGATTTCAATTATTTGCATAATTTATCAAATTTTGCCCAGGAATTTAATTATTTTAAAGAATTTCAATAAAATTCTTCGTAAAAATTAACATTTCTTTGGAAATTTGATAAAATTCAAGGCAAAAATTCAATAATTTTCGAAATTTTGATAAAATTCTTCACAATAAATTAATTATTTCTATTTGAGGATTAAAACAATTTTAATAAAATTTTAATGAAATTCCACAATGAAATCCAATTATTTTTGAAAATTTTAATAAATTTCTTAGCAAGATTTCAATTATTTTCATAATTTATCAAATTTTGCCCAGGAATTTAATTATTTTAAAGAATTTTAACAAAATCTTTTTTGCAGAAATCCAATTATTTTCGATATTTTGATAAAATTCTACGTAGAAATTGAATTGTTTTCGAAATTTTTATAAAATTCTTCACAAAAATTTTATTATTTCTATTTGAGAATTAAAACAATTTTAATACAATTTTAATTAAATTCCACGAAGGAATTCAATTATTTTTGACAATTTTAATAAAAATTTTATCAAGATTTCAATTATTTACATAATTTATAAAATTTTTCGCAGGTATTTAATTATTTCAAAGAATTTTAATAAAATCCTTTCACAGAAATTCAATTTGAACAATTATGATAAAATTATTTAGAAGAATTTAATTATTTGCAGATTTTTGATAAAATGGTTCACAGAAATTCAATTACATTAAAGGATTTTGATTAAATTATTTATAAAACTCTTTATAAGATTTTAAATATTTTTAATATTATTTTAATTAAATTTTTCAATAAGAAAGTTAATAATTTTGACTAATTTGTATAAATTTTATTAAAAGAATTTAATTATGTTTGAATCGATATTATAAAAAAAAAACATTTTTAATTTGAAAAACATTTTTTTAATTAATTTTTCGTATTTTCTAATCAAAAAATTACATTAGAATTTCATTCATTATAAATGAAAAAAATACTTTTTTTAAATAAAAAAAGTATTAATTCATAAAATTTATAAAATAACATAAAACAATCTATCAGATAGGCAGTAAAATTAATTTAAATAAAATCCATTTTTTTATTTAATATTTTTAGTAGTAAAACATTTATTTTTCTCTATTTCTTTTATTTTATTTTCTAAGACAAATAATGTTGTTTCATCATTAGTATAAAAATAATTATACAATATTTTCAAGACATTTGATGTTTCTTTTTTTTCATAATCGATATCTGATTTCAATATAACAAAATTCAAAAATAAAAACTGAAAATATCAATTTAAAAAATTTCCAATAAATTATAATTACATTGGATTGCTTTTGGTTATCAATCAATAAATCCACTTATCGTTCGGGATTTATTTATTAATTAACGATATCGATATTTACAGAAATTGTCTAACGAAAACAAATATAAATATTTATAGTTTTTTTAAAATTCCTAACGATTTTTTTTTGCAGAAAATTCAGAGAGAAGATCACTTTACAATCATTTGACGCTATTCCCATTGAACAAACTCGGAATGTTATTACTGAAATTATTTTGCCAATTGGATTCTTCGTTTAGGAAAAAGAAAATAAAATTCAAAATGAAAATGAAAATTTGATGATAAAGGAAATTACCTATCGGTGTGCAAAAGAAACGAGAATTGTTTAATAAAAGGAAATTGAGTAATTGTACAAAATTGTATAATTTTCGTGATGCAAAATTCATATATAAAATATAAGGTACGTAGAAGTTTGCTTTTTATTAATTAGAACTGGTTTCACTGGACGGGAGAATCCGCAGACGTCACACGATGATTCAGAATAATTTTACAGTTTTCCATTGACTGTCATAAACGATTCATAAATGATATTTAATATCCCCTGAGCGAAGTAATTGAGATGGGGATTCACCTGTTTTTTCATGTCCTTTTTATGATGCAAAACAGGATCTTATTTTTTGTCTTCCATCTATTTTCTTCAATGAACACACATTCTTTTATTTATAATTCTTATTATTCTTCATTTTCCTAACTTTACTTTCCATTATTTATTTTAATTTTATCCAACAAATATTTTTTTATGATTTTATTTAATTTTCCATATTTATTTTTATTATTTTAATTTTTCGTAACATTTCTTTCCGTTACTTATTTTTTTATTTTATCCAACAAATATTTTTATGATTTTATTTTACTGTGAATATTAAATTTATTATTTTCATTTTCCGTAATTTTACATTCTATTTTAGTTAACTTTTTTAAAAATTTTATTTATCAACTTCTTATTTTAATATTCTACTTTTTCTATTCTTTATTTATTTTTTTCAACACTTATTTTTACTATTTTAATTTTCTCTTTTTTCTGGTTTTTATTCTTTTTATATATTTATTTATTTGAATTCATTTTACATTTTCTGTTCATCGAGTTAAAAAAAAGAATTTTTATTATATTAAAAAAAATATTTTGTTTTAATTTTTTTTGTGAAAAAGTTTGATTAGAACTTTCTGCCCTCAATAGATAGAAGAGAATTTTTTTTATATTGCTTCTTTCAAAAATACTGAAAGTGTGGAAATTATAGCAAAAATGTCTCTCGAGGGACATAAATGTAATTTCCAATTAGTCTATAAAAATAGTAAAATAAAAGCTTTATGGATGAGAGACAACGGCAGATTCCTGTTATCTCTTTATCTGTTTAATCACGAGTGCATAAAATATCATAAGTGAGTTGACAATTTGTAAGTTTGAAAATGAAAGTTTTCAGAGTTCATTAATTTTTGCTTTTGGACATTTTTTATTTTTCGAGAATAAGAAAAAAATGTAAAGTTAATAATAAATAATCCGGACATATTGAAAGATAAATTCGTTTTAAATAATTATTAACATTTAATCCATTTTAATCTTCGTTATTATTTTGCCTTAAATTTATCAATATTGATCAAAATCTATTTTAAAAAAGGAGAATTTTTCTTTATTTGCAAATTTTAAAAATAAACTGATTTTTTAGATTTATATAAAAAAATATTTTGCAAATTTTGAAATTATTTAATTAGAAACATTTTTATTTTGATAAATAATGTGATGTAATTTTTATTTCAGAAGAAAGTATCGTTTGGAAGAATAACGTAAAACAAATCATGGGAATTACACAATATTTTTATGGAGACCCAATGAGAAATTTGAATATACACTTATTTTTAATTCAGTGGATGATTAAGTTTGCTGATAATTTTGCGAAAAAAAACTTCCAATGTTTTTATATTTTTTGTCTTGGTAACATTTCAAAAGTATAACATTTTTTTTACGATTTATCATTAAAAAAAACAAGTTTTAAATATACAGGTTTCATTTGATGATAAAATTAATTGCGAGGGGGAAACAACTAAAGAGTTTGACGTACACCTACTACAATAATGATTAGTAATTCACGTTAGTAATTCAAAGTAAGTGCACATCATAATTTACTAAAATTTTAAGAAATAAATGAATTTTATGTAATAAATGTTTAATATTTTGAGAAGAATTAAAATATTTTTAGAGAATTTCAAATTCTTGTTAAAATAGAATTTTATGAAGTTTTTTAGCTAAATAATTTAATTTTTTCGTGTAATTTTATTATTTTTATTTTTTATAATTTTATTTTTATAATTTTAATTTTTCAAAGATTTTTACTATTTATAAAAATAGTTGAATTGTTTCAAAGAGTTTATTACAATTTTAAGAAAATAATTGAATTTTATGAAATGAGTAAAAATATTTGAATTCATTTTGTGGATTTCACTATTTTTTAAAATAATTGAATTCTTGTGAAACATTTTACTATTTATAAAAAATATTTGAATTATTTCCAAGGATTTATCAAGATTTTAGAAAAGTAATTGAATTTATTCGAAATATTTAAAATTTTTTTTTCAAAATTAAATTATCCCGAGGAATTAAAGTAAAATTGTTTTGAAAATAATTAAATTGTTTCGAAGGATTTATTAACATTTTAGAAAGTATTTGAATTCTTTTGTGAAATTTTATTAAAAATATAATTTAATTGTTGTAAAAAATTTTATTATTTATAAAAATAATTGAATTCTTCCGAAGAAGATTATTATTTACATAAACCTAATTAAATTCTTCGGAAGAATTATATTTGAACATTTAAAAAAATATAAACAATAAAAATTAACTTTACACTTAATAAGTGAATTAAAAAAATTTTAAATTACAAAATTATTAGAAAAGAATTTATATTTGAAAATAGAAACTTTTGTAATTTGCATAACAATATTAAATTGAATATAATATACATATAATATTATAATAAATATTGTAATGAATTGAAAGAAGTTAAATTATCAAAGTAGAACTTAATCGTAAATATAAAAAAAATTCCTTAAATATCAAAGACAAAATCTTGTTACTTTTAGTGAATAGAATTTTTTTTATTTATTTTAATTAAATTACGAGAAAATTTCTTATTTAATTTGAATCGATAAAAAGTGAATATTTCAGCATTGTGTAAATGACGATTTTACGATTGTGCGACAATAATAATATTCATATCTTTAACTTTTAAATTTTATGCACATTACAATCGGTACAAGATACCAGTTTTTTTTATTTTTCGTGTAATTAAGGTGACTGTACTTGTTATGATTATATTATCTTTTTAAATTTTACAGGCAAAATTTGTATTCCTTTTAGGGAGGCAGTTATTTTTGCATATTTACTCAACTGCTGAAATAATAGTCTCGACTTATGATTACACGCTTACTTGGAAATAAAGTCTCAGGTTGAAAAGACAATGTACAATTTTCGGTATGTATTTATTCAACTTTTTATGTACTTTGCTACTTTGTAATTGTACTCGTAATTTATATTATATTGCCAGTGATGTAAATTGTCCGAGAGGAATTTATTTTGACATATATTCAAAACGTTATTTACAAAAAAAATTTTGATTTGCATTTTTTTACAATTTGTACCTAAACACAAAAGGAATCGAAAAACTAAACATTTCAATATTATTGAAATGGGAAAATAATATTATTGAATATTACTGAAATCGGAAAAAAAGTTATTAAATTAAAAAAAAATGTTAATAGTTATTAATTTTTCATAGCATTTAATTTAATATTTAAATTAGAAATTTGTTAAAGATGTCTCGAAAACTGGAATTTGAAGAATGGAGAAATTTGCAACATCCACAGGGGATGAATTTCTTTCTTGCGAGATGAGAAGATAATTTCCTATCACGTTCGGATATAAAAGAGAAGGATGATTTTGCGTGTGGGGTACAAGTGGCCTCCGCGAGATACTTGTATAGTAGAAGGGAACAAAGTTCTCGAGAAGCAGTTCTTCGTTGTCTTTCGTCTGTGATTTTAGTTCCTCAAAAGATTTTCCTCTCCGGAACTTCTTTGGAGAGCGTTCCTCGAGCTCTACTTCCGGTGGAGAGTCGACGTCTCGCAACTAAATTCCGAAAAACAAAATTTCACACAAGAAATTATAAAATTTCCCCCAAAAAACAGTGAAAGTGCTTCGATCAAAAATAGTGAAATAAATCATTTTCAAAACGAAAATTATTTTTTTAACAAATTTTGTGGAAATTGTTTACTACGAAAAATAGTTCTGCAAAAAAGGAAAAAAAATGTCATTCTTCAAAGTGATTTTTGTCAGTTTTGTTATACTTCAACTGAAAATTCAGTTTATTCTCACAGGTAATGATTAATTTTACCTACTTTTTTTTAGCTCGAAATTTTAACTTTTACAAATTTTGTTTTTTATCCAATTTTTTTTTAAATTTAGATTATTTAAATTTTTGAATTTAATTCGGAGATTTTTTACAAAAGTGAAAATTAATCTTTTTTTATAATTAAAGTTTAAGAAAAAAAATAAGGTAGTGACAAAATTGTGTATGCAAGTGATAAAGTGATAAGAAAAGATATAATTCAAATAAAAATTGTATATTTCGAGATAAACTTGAAAAAATGACAATAAAAATTTAAAACCAATGCAAACGTAGGGCAATCAATGAATAATGAAATTTTTATTTACAATTAATTTGAAAAAACAATTTTTTATTTCACACGACTAGGAATTTTATTAATAATTTTGCTAATAAACTTAATTTAAAATAAACTTTTCAATTCGTGAGAGTAATTAATGATTAATGAAATTGTTATTTACAATCTGTGAAAAAAAAATTTTCATCATCTACAAATTTCTAATATTTTCATAATTTTTTCTTTTAATGTTTTTAATTTTCAAAGCAATGAATCTAATTTAATGCTTTGAAGAAAAATAAAATTTGAACTAAATTTTTCCAAGTAAAAACGTTTCTTTTGCATTATTTCTCTTGTAAATTTAAATCTAAAATAATTAAATACTTTTGAGAAAGTTTATCAAAATTTTTTAAAATAATAAAATTTTTAAGAAAAATTAAACCTAATTTCTGTAAAATCATTAAATTTCTGTGAAGTTTGTTAAATAGGAAAATAATTGAATTTTTGTGAAGAATTTTATAAAAATTTTAAAAATAATTGAATTTTTAAAACGAATTTTGTTAAATAGGAAAATAATTGAATTTTTGTGAAGAATGTCATCAAAATTTTTTAAATAATTTAATTTCTGCAAAGAATTTTATTGAAATTCTTCAAAATTTAATTAAAGTTATGCGAAAATTTGATAAATTATGAAATTAATTATTAAAATCTTAATAAGAATTTTATTCAAATTGCATTGAAATTATTTCAATTCTCATAAGAAACTAAATCACAATTTTTCATAATAATTGAATTTTTGTGAAAATTTTGAAAGTAATTGAATATCCACGAAGGAATTTATTAAAATTCTTTAAAATAATTCAAATCTCATAAAGAATATCATCAAAATTTTGTTTATTTAATTTTTGTGAAGAATTTTATAAAAATATTAGAAAATAATTTAATTTTTGCCAAGAATTTTTTAATGTTTTTAAAAATAATAAACATTAAATAATAATAAATAATTAGTAAATTAGTTAATAATTCAATTTTTTAAATTTTACGAATCTGAAATTTTTCCAAAATCAAAATAAATATGTGAAAATATAAAAGTTTTTTAATTTGCATAATAATAATAAATGAAATTCCGCATGGCTTTACATTTGATAGTTATTTTTAATAAAAATTTTAGAAAATGATTTTAACTCAAAACAATAAATTAATGTTTAATGAAATTGTTATCTGTAATTTTTAAAAATTATTTTTAAATTCCCACGATTAGAAATTATATTAATAAAATTTTCCTAATAGCTAAGAATAGATTTTTCATTTAGTGTCAGTTAACATTTTTTAAATCTCATTGGAAAATAATTTACAATTAGAAAAAACTTGTTCGCACTTTTTTCTTTTAACATAATTATTTATAATTATAATTTTTCTTCAATTTCTTGACTTTGAATATTATAAACATTTTTTATTAAGAAAAAAAAATTTTTTTTTCAAGATTCTTTCGGTTTTTGCATTTTTCAATTTTTAATTTCACGTTTGAGAGATTCTATGATATAATGATCTGGAAGTTTTTTTTCTTTAACAACTTTTTTATAGCAGTCTTTATACATGTTTCAATGGCATGTAATTCTATTATTATAGAATTTTTTATTGATGCCGGCAGATAAAAAGTCGATTTCAGTAACTATTATTTACAAAAATTTTTCATTTTCTCAAAATTTTCTCCGTCTTTTTAAATTTCTTTGTTTGGAAACATTTTACTTTTACATTCATACTTAATAAAAATTTTCCAAATTTTTACTTAATAAAAATACTTTTTTCAAATTAAATATTAATTAACATTACTGTTGAAAATTATTATTACATTTTAAGTAAAATGACTACTTTTATTAATAGAATTTAAAATAATTGATAATTTTGGAAATAAGAAAATAAAAACTTCTCTAAATTGAAAAAAATTGATTAAAAAATTTTGAATGTTTGAACGAAATAATTTTGGATTGAAAATATTTTCGTAAATTACTCATTGTAAAAAAAATTAAAAATTCAATTTTTACAACTAAATACTTTACAATAATTAGTTTTTTTTATATTAATGCAAAATTATTGCAATAAAAATATTATTAGAAATTTATTGCTGAGTTGATTAATTTTTACATGAATGATTGTTGATCAATGATAAATTTATGACTGAATTATGTCTAAAAAAATAAATTTTCGAAATCAAGTCTCAAAAACATGGTCATTAATTATTAAATGCGATTAGTATTAAGGACGAATATGAAAGTTCAAAATAAAAATTGATTGAAATGATATATTTCTGTTAGGTAATACATAACTTCTATATAAAGTTGTAAACATGGAGAAAATTTTGTTTTTTGGTTGCTTTATTGTTTCTTTTAATATTTCTGTTTACCAAATATAAATTATTTAATTATTTACGTAAATTATTTCATAACGCTCGATATTTTTATTTTATTTAAAATAAACAAGTTTACAAAAGTTATACTGTTTGTCATTAACAATTATTTTTTTGTAAAAAAAATTAAAAAAACAATATTTAAAGAAAATAATTCTACAAAAATAATTTCCGAATTATTAATTATAATCTGTATAGTAAATTTTTAATTTCTTTAATTGAAGGTAAATTTTTAGAACTTATAATTAAATTTTTTCTAATTGAACTTTTAATATTTTTTAATTAAGGGCATTTGTACCATTATGACGACACAGTTAAAGATGTGACATCATAATGGTTCAAATGAACTTAAATTTAATTTTAATTGAAATTAATTTAATTTCTTGTTTTAATTCTGGTGAAAGTTCTAAATGATTTGGTTTTAATTTCAGAGACAGTAATTACGGCCCATGGTTATAATTGGGATGACGATTTAATAGCGAAAATTCCGGACGAGGTGGATTGGTCAAAACATCCATGTAAAAGACCATGTAATTCTAAAGAACCGCCAATGGAGTGTCGCTATAAATTTGCCGTTGAATCTTATCAAACAATGAGCAAAGCGTGTTTTGATTGTCCCAAAAATTTGACAGACTGTTTCCGACCACACTGCATCACGGCAGACGGAATTCCGAGACCAATTACTGTTGTGAATCGACAAATGCCAGGACCTGCAATCGAGGTATAAAATGTGAATTTTCAAAAATTTTCCATTTTAATACTGAAATAAAAATTTGAAACAAAAAAAAAGTTGAAAATATTATAAACGATTCTTCTAAATCAGAATTCTTTTAGATTTGTAAATTTTTTTTATTCTTTTAAATAAACAATCTTTTTATTACAAAACTAGAAAAACTGTACAGTTTAAAATTTTTAATTGTTAGCTACAAAAACATTTTTTTTCAAGGTTTAATAAAAATTACTAATTTGTAAAAAATACAAATTTTATTAAATATAACTCTTAAAAGAGTAAAATTTTATTGCAAAATAATTTTTGAAACTCATAAAATTGAATTCTTTCAAATACAAAATTTATTGCAATAAAAATTGAAAAAAATTGTCATTGTCTGAATTTTTGAAATTGTTTTCGGAAATTCAATTATTTTCAAAAACAAATTCAATACTTCAAAAAAATTAATTTTTTTTACATTTTTACATCAAAATATTTGAAATTTGAATAATTTTTGTTTTTTGTTAAATAAATATTTAAAAACTTATTGTTATTTATTTGAATTGAAGTTGCAAATACTTTTAATGTAAAACCTTTTAAAATTTAATTATCTCTAAAAATTAGAAATTACAATTTTTCTTAAAGTCAAATACTTAAAAAATTTTGTAAACAAAATTATTCAAAACTTTAATAATTTCTAAGTGAAAATAATAATTGATAAATAAAATTTCCAATCGTAAAATTAATGTAATGAAAATCGTCGAATTATTGCAAAGAATTTTATAAAAAAAATTTGATAATTGAATTCCTACGAAGAATTTTATTATTTACGAAAATAATGGAATCCTTAAAAAGAATTGCGTTAAAATTTTTGAAAAATTCTAATTAAATTCTTTTTGAAGAATTGCTTTGAATTTTTTTAAATAATAGAGTTTCTTTAAAACTTTTGTTTTGAATTAATAATTTTGAAAGTAATAAAATTTCATTAAAACTGTTCTTTAAATTTTTTAAATAATCGTGTTTGTTAATAATTGAAATTAGATATTTAATTATTGAATTTTTTTAATACTTTAGAAAATAATTAAATTCTTTTAAAAAATTTTATATGGAATTAAGAAATAATTGATTTCCTTGGCGTAATTTTTTTGAAAATAATGTAATTTATTAAAAAAAGGATTATTTAAAAATATATTTCAATATTGTTGAAGGATTTATTAAAGTTTAAGAAAATAATTGAATTTCTTCGAAAAATATTATTAAAAATTAAAAAATAATTGCAAAGAATTTTACTTTTTATAAATTTAATTTCATTTTTTCGAAGAACTTATTAAAATTTTAGAAAATAACTGTATTCCACTGTTTTATAAAGAATTAAGAAAAAAATTGAATTATTTCATGAAATGGTTTTAAATTTCAAATATGATTGAATTGTTTCGATGGATTTTAAAAATTTTTAGAAAATAATTTAATTCTTTTTCGGGAAATTTTTTTTTAAAAATAATTAAATTTCTGCAACAGATTTTATTTAAGAAAGTTTATTAAAATTTGCCAAAAATCCAAATTATCCAAAAATAATGCAATTTTTTAGTTAAATTTTGCCAAATTTCTTTAAAATCATAAAATTTTTGCGATGAATTTTGTTAAATAGAAAAATAATTGAATTTTTGTGAAGAATGTTATCAAAATTTGGAAAATAATTGAATTTCTGCTAGGAATTTTATTAAAATTCTTTAAAATTTACTTAAACTCATGCGAAAATGTTATAAATTATAAAATTAATTATTGAAATCTTAATAAGAATTTTATTCAAATTGCATTGAAATTATTTCAATTCCCATGAAGAACTTAATCACAATTTTTTAAAGTAATTGAATTTTTGTGAAAATTTCATCAAAATTTTGAAAGTAATTCAATACCTGCTAAGGATTTTATTAAAATTCTTTAAAATAATTCAATTCCTGCAAAAACTTTTATTAACTTACGAAAATAATTGAAATCTTAATAAGAATTTTTTTAAAATTGTAGAAATTAATTGAATTTCTTCGAGGAATTTAATTAAAATTGTATTAAAGATATTTCAATTCTCATAAAGATTCTCACATAAATTTTTCAAAATAATTGATGTGTTTTGATAGATTTTTAAAAATTTTAGAAAATAATTGCATTCTTTTTCGTGAAATTTTTTTTGAAAATAATTGAATTTCCTGCAACAGATTTTGTTTAAGAAAATAATTGTATTGTTGTTAAAATGTTTAAAAATGATTGACTTTTTGCAAAAATTTTTACTACTTTTATAATAATAATTTAATTTTTACGAAGGACAGCAATTCTTTCAATTCTCGAAATATTTTATAAAATTTGTATTAAAATTCTTATCAAAAAGTGCAAAAGGAGAATTCAATTATTTAAATACAAATAGAAAGTAACAAAATAATTTATTGGAACTGTAACTGTAAATATTTTTTTGTAAATTAAATTGAAATTAAAAACTAATCTCTCTAATCAATTCTATCTCTAGTACATAAAAAATATTTTTTCATAAAGTTTCAAAGCTATTAAAAAAAAATTTTTTTTTAAATTCTTACTCTCATAAATAAATTATTTTCCAGTTCCGGATTGAAGCGAAAGAAAAAAAGAATCAAGTTTCAAATAATAATTATTTCAATTATACTATGAAGTTGGTTGAATAAATTTTTTGAAAAAATTCTTGCGGGGAAATACGATTGTCCACGTGTCGTTTTTCTTTGATGTATACAGTCATTTTTCTTCTTTTTTTCTCTCAATTGAAAACCTAATTATATTGATAAAAGGCATACAATATACGAGGAAAATAGTTTTTTTTCTTCAAGAATTTTCTAGTGTAGTAATTACAAAGTCTATCGTTAAATAGAATCGTATACTGTATATTGAATGCATATAGTATAAATTAGAACAAGATAAAAGATAAAAAAAATGTTATTATAAATTCAGCTGTGCGATGAAAAATGTAAATTTCGATAGAGATATACGTCAATCTTTGAAATAAATAGTGTCTCTTTAGCGTGTTTTTTTTATTGCAGAGCCAATTTTCCGAGCGCGCAATTAGTTTAATTCTAAAAATCATTTTACTTTTTTCAAATATCGTTAAAGAGAATTTACCATTTAATTACATTCGAATTATTTTAATGAAAAAAATGAGGAATGCACTTAATGTTGGGGGAAATGAATAAACATTAATTTAAAGTCATTGCAAACTTTTTTTAAATAAGAAATTCATAGATTAGTTAATGACGTTTAGTTTTTTAATTTTGTTTATGATTTTTAATTTATTTTTTCAATATATAATATTTATAATATTTAATATTTACAATTTTTTGTTTTAGTTTTAATTTCTTTTTACAATTTTAATTTCTTTTTTCAGTTTTTAGTTTTCTTTTTTCATTTTTAGTTTTTTTCCGGCTTCAATTTTTTTCAGTTTTAATTTCTTTTTTCATTTTTAATTTCTTTTTTTAACTTTATTTTCTATTTTTCAATTTTAATTCTACTTTTATTTTTAATTAATAAACTACATTTTTAAATGAATTTACAGAGCTTTTACAAGTTATGTAAAATCTGGAAATCCTAGAATTTCTCATAAAATTTAACTTTGGTTCAAGGAATTTTAGGAAAATCTCATAAAAAATTAAATGAAATTGTGAAAATTTTGGAGCGCATGAAAATTCTTTGAAAATCAGTTCGAATCCCAATTTTTTAATTCGACATTAATAATTTTCTGACAATTTAATTGTTTTTAAAAATTTGATAAAATTCTTTAGAAAAATTCAATTAATTCAACAAATTTTCATTAAATTCTTTATTAGAAGTGAAATATTTTAAAAACAATTTTAATTTACTAATCAAAAAAATTAATTATTTTCGAAACATTAATAAAATTCTCGACAAAAATACAATTATTAAAAAAAATTGATTAAACTGTTTATAAGAATCGAAATATATATTTTCAATATAATTTTGATTTATTACTCGAAAAAATTCAATTATTTTCAAAAATTAATAAAATTTTTAACAAGATATCAATTATTTTCACAAATAGTAAAATTTTGGCTAGAATATATTTATTTTAATTAACTTAGTTAAATTTTTTTACAAGAATTAAATTGTTTTAATAAAATTCTACGAAAAAATTTTAATACAAAATTTTTTAAAAATTTTAATAAATTCCTTTTTTTTAATTATTTTCATTTATTTGTCTATTTATTTTAATTTAGTTATTTTGGATTCTAGAAGACAGATTTTTAATTGAAAACAATTTGATTTAATAAATTTTTCGTATTTTCTAATCTTCAATGCATTATTTTAGAATTTCGTTATAATTTTTAAATTCAAAACAGTAAAAAGAAAAATTATCAAAAAATTATCAAAAAAATTTTGAAACAAAAGCAAATGACAATAAAGAATTTTAAACTGCTTAATCGTAATTGAGAAGACAATTTTTATTTTCTTCTTTCGGCAGATTTTTCTTGCAGAAGAAAAAAAAGAGAAATTGAATGAAAATATCACAACAACGTATATGTAATATTGCAGGTTTGCAGAGGTGACCGGGTAATAGTGGACGTGACAAACATGATGTCTTCGGACAGCACGTCGATGCACTGGCATGGTCAACATCATCGAACAACACCTTACATGGACGGTGTGCCTTTCGTCACCCAGTGCCCGATTTTGCCTGGAAATACTTTCCGCTATCATTACGAAGCCGCCACTCCAGGAACACATTTTTGGCATTCTCACATTGGTACCAATTTTTCAATTTTCAAAAACGACATTTCAATTACCAATTTTTCAATTTTCAAAAACAACATTTCAATCACCAATTTTTCAATTTTCAAAAACAACACTTCAATCACCAATTTTTCAATTTTCAAAAACAACATTTCAATTTTTTATCATACAAATGAATATTTTTACTCTACGCTCAGTGGTTTTTATTTTTATTCATTTGATTCATTAATTCTTCTTTTCTTTTCTTTTTTTCGTTTTGTTCATAAATTTTCTTGCTGCAATTTATCATTTTTTGCATTTTTTCGGAAAAGAACATTATTTTATCCTTAAGCCAGTATCAAGGGATTTCCAAGACTAATAATAGCAACCAGGAAAGTCCAGTTGGAGGAAAAGTCATGGCTATAAACACTTTAAATGCAGCAGAATTTATTTATTTTTCAAATTAAAATATTCAACTACAAGTTTAATAGTAAACTTAATTTTTAGATATTAGAGAAAAGAAAACAAATTTGGAAAATTAACGAGTTCTTTAAAGTAATAAAAAATTTAGTTTTGTTTTTTACTATTTGTGTTACTATCCGTGTTAAAAATTATGCATCTAGTGCAAAATTAGAATATTTATATAAAATTCTTCCTTCCAATTATGTAAATGTCGCGAAGTAGTAATCAAAGGTTGCATTTTTTCTCTGAATCGAAAATGAGTCATTTTTTTAGTATTAATTTTCACTATTTATTTAGTTATTTATTTATAGCTATTATATTATTAATAACTACTTATTTCGTTTTATTTAATTATTACGTATTTAATTATTCGCAATAAAATTTTACAAAAAAATTTAATTTCTTTTTATAAATTTAAAAAAATTTCTTTTTTTAAACAATAATTCAATTATTTTCTAAAATATTAATAAATCTGTTAGCAGTTTGTAGTTGTCATTTGCTTCTTTGTTCCTTAAATTTTTTAATAATTTTTCTTTTTTAAATATTTATAATTTTAAAATTAAAGCATTGAAAATCATCAAATTATTGCAAATAATTTGATAAAAAATTTGATAACAATAGAAATCCTTCAAAGGATTTAGTTAAAATTTTCGAAAAATCTAATTAATCGCTGTTTAAAGAATTTCTTTAAATTTTTTAAAATTCAATTTGAATTAAAATTTGTAATAATTTGAATTAAAAATTTTGAAAATAATTAAATTTTATGAAGAATCTCTTTCGAGTTTTTAAAATAATCGTGTTTGTTAATAATTGAAATTAAACATTCAATTATTTAATATTATCGAAAGTTGAGAAAATAATATAATTCTTTTAACAAATTTGAAAACGAATTAGGAAAAAAATTCAATTCTTTTCTGATATTTTTTTTTGAAAAAAATTTAATTTTTGCAACAAATTTTGCAATTTATGAAAATAATTTAATTCTCTCATTAAATTTTACTACAATTATAAATAAAATCGAATTTTTTCGAAGAATTTATTAAAATTTTAGAAAATAATTTAATTCTACTGTTTCATAAAAAATGAAGAAACAAATTTAATTTTTTCGATAAACTTTATTGATATTTTTTTTAAATAATTGCATTCATGTAAAAAATTTTATTATTTGACAAAACAGTTAAATTTTTTGGAAGAATCTTTATTATTTATTGAAATAATTTAATTCTCTCATTAAATTTTACTACAATTATAAATAAAATCGAATTTTTTCGAAGAATTTATTAAAATTTTAGAAAATAATTGAATTCTACTGTTTCATAAAAAATTAAGAAACAAATTGAATTTTTTCGATAAACTTTATTAATATTTTTTTGAAAATAATTTCATTCCTGTATATATTTGTATTATTTAGCAAAACAGTTAAATATTTTTAAAGAATTTTTATCATTTATTGAAATAATTGAATTATTACGAACGATTTGTAAAAATTTTAGAAAATCATCGTATTCGTTCGTGAAATTTTATTAAAATATTGTTTAAAAATAATTGAAATTTTGCAAAAAAAATTTACTTTTTATAATAATAATTGAATTCTCACTAAGAATTTTAGTAATATTTTTAAAATTAATAAACAGTAATTAAATAATTGGAATATTAGTTAATAATTGAATTTTTAAAAATTTTAAAGCTGAAATTATTGAAAAATGAATATTTGAAAATAATAAGTTTTGTAATTTGCATAGTAATAATAATAATAGTAAATTGAAGATCACTTTTGAAATTTAATTATTTGTAAAAATTAGAACTGCAATTCTTTTAATTCTTAAAATATTTTCTGAATTTAAATTCAATTTCTTCAATTTTTTAAATACAAAAAGTTGCAAAAGTTTGAATCTAAAATTATTCAAAAATTCATATTTGAAAACAAAATTTTTGTAATTTGGATAAAAATAAATTGAAATCACGTTTTAAAAAACAGTTTGAAAAAATGCTTTACTTATTTCAATTATTCTCAAAATATTTAATAGCACACGATTCTTTTTTAAAAACTTGAAAGAAATTCTTCATAAAATTCAATTACTTTCAAAATTTTCAATTTCAATTTAGCAAGAATCCAATTAATTTCATAGTTATAATAAAATTTGTCAAAGAAATTCAGTCATTCTCCAATTTTTTGACAAAATTTAATGATTTTCAATAAATTAATTTGAAAATAGAAAATATTTGAAAAGAAAAATTATTTAAAAAGTCAGGAAACAAAGAAAGCAAAATACAACAATAAAAATATAAAATTTTTCGAAGGAATTCAGTCATTCTCCAATTTTTTGCCAAAATTCAATAATTTTCAATAAATTAATTTGAAAATAGAAAATATTTGAAAAGAAAAATTATTTAAAAAGTCAGGAAACAAAGAAAGCAAAAAACAACAATAAAAATATAAAATTTTTCGAAGGAATTCAGTCATTCTCCAATTTTTTGCCAAAATTCAATAATTTTCAATAAATTAATTTGAAAATAGAAAATATTTGAAAAGAAAAATTATTTAAAAAGTCAGGAAACAAAGAAAGCAAAATACAACAATAAAAATATAAAATTTTTCGAAGGAATTCAGTCATTCTCCAATTTTTTGCCAAAATTCAATAATTTTCAATAAATTAATTTGAAAATAGAAAATATTTGAAAAGAAAAATTATTTAAAAAGTCAGGAAACAAAGAAAGCAAAAAACAACAATAAAAATATAAAATTTTTCGAAGGAATTCAGTCATTCTCCAATTTTTTGCCAAAATTCAATAATTTTCAATAAATTAATTTGAAAATAGAAAATATTTGAAAAGAAAAATTATTTTAAAAGTCAGGAAACAAAGAAAGGAAAAAACACCAATAAATTTTATTTTATTTCAATTTCATACATTCATATTTTTTTTCTCTGAATTATTTTCTCGATTTTTGTTAAAACAATCTATTCCTGCAGGTTTTCAAAGGGGCGACGGAGTTTTCGGAGCAATGATAGTGAGAGTGCCACCCGAGGATGATCCTCACAAGGATTTGTATGACGAGGACAATTTTCAAGTGATAATAATGGATTGGGAGCATAAAATGGGCGGCGATACATTTTTAGGTCATTATCACTCGGGAATGAGTAATAAACCGCCAAATATTTTAATTAACGGTTTAGGACAATTTAAGCAAGTTATCGACAACAATGGAAGTTCCGTAACCTTGCCAGTAGCCACATATCGCGTTAAGCAGGTAAAAGAAAGAAGGAAAAAAATATTTGAAAAACCTTCGAGTGAAATTTCAAGGTGAAAATTTTGAACCTTGCAATGTAAAGCACTTTCAAAGACAGTGACGTCACGTAAAGTGTCTTTAGTTTTTTACACCTTCACGATAATGAGTTTCAAGTTTGAATATATAAGCTCCTTGAGATAGTTTTAGAAAAATCGAGTCACTTTTAATATTTATATTCAGTAATATACTGATAAAAATTTTTTTTAAATCTAAAAATAAATATTCATGCAAAAAATATGTTTGAATTAAAGGAAATGTTTATTGAATCAAAATGATTATGTTTTGTTCAAAATTAAGTAAAGTTATGAATTTCAATTTACGTTCTGCTTTTCTAACTTTTCTTTTACATTCTTTTTTGCTTGGAATATTTTTTCAAATTCGAACTTTAATAAAATTTCTCCTTTTTTTTGCAGAATATGAGATACAAATTTCGACTGATAAATGCAGAGTTTCTGAACTGTCCGATTCAAATGACGATTGACAATCATACATTCTACGTTGTCAACAGTGATGGCAACGACATCAAACCCATTGAAGGTTAGACTTTTCACAATTGATTCACAATTTTCGAAATGGGAAAACTATATTTCGTAATGAAATTAATGAAATTATTTTCATTGCTTTAAATTTATTGACAATAAAGAAGAAATGAAGTTGGAATTTACCAACATTTATTTTGACGAACTGAAACTGAAAATTTATTGGTAATAAAATTAAAATAATTGATTTCATGGGAAGAATTTTGTTGTTTATCCAGAGAATTGAATTTTTTTCAAAATTACTTAAAAATTTTTAAAAATTATTTATTTTCTGCGACGCATTTCAATGTTATTTGAATTATTGCAATAAATTTTAATATTTTATTGAATAAAAATTATTTTTTTACTCAATTGATTTTTACTTAAAATTAAAATGATTTTATGGATAATTAATAAAGAAAAAATGTAAAGAAGGAATGAATAAAAAAAATAATAAAGAAAATATAGAGAAAAGATAAAGAAATAAGAATAATAACAAAAGAAGAATTTAAAATTATTTATTCCATTTTATTTATTAATTATTTATTAAAAAACGAGTAAAAATGCGAATGAATAAAAATTAACAAATTTCTGTTTATCTATCGCAGCGCAATCGTTGATTTCTTACGCTGGTGAAAGATTTGATTTTATTGTCGAAATGAATCAAGAGGTGGGAAATTATTGGATGCATTTTCGAGGACTTTTGGATTGTGGCGAAGCTTTCACAAAAGCATATCAAGTGGCAGTTCTTCATTACGAAGGAGCAAATGATTCGATACCGACTTCACCCATTTCTTATGAACGACGAGTTCCTCTCAATGTTACGGTAAAAATTTCACATTTCCAAAGGCAAAGTTTTTTATTTTATTTCATGAGAATCTCAAATTTCTTCCTAGTTTCCAGTCACCATTTTTTTTCTTTCAAATGACCGAAATATATTCTATTAAAATTGCAATTACAAACTTAATTTTCAAGATATGAAGAAATGAATTTCGTTCAATTAAACGTTGAAAAGTTTAGAATTTAAACGTTTTTAAAATTTTTTTTTTTAAATTTAGTATTAAAATCCTAAATTAAATTTTTTAGAATCGTTAACAAAAATTCATTTCTGTAAATAAATATTGAAGAAAATAAAATAAGAAAGGAAAATATTATGTAACATTCATGAAAAATTTTTATTTTTTAAAGTATTCATTTGTTTTTTTTTCGTTAATTCGTTGTGCAAAAAGTAACTTTTGTTTATCTTCTGTATTTGATTTTAGGAAATAAATGGATTTAACATGGGCACGGAAACAAACGACACTATCAGTATTCCTCTGTTTGATTCAATGGATCCGGACGACGAATCAAATATTAAAGAGC
Organism: Leptopilina drosophilae; assembly: GCA_032873175.1. NCBI lineage: Eukaryota > Metazoa > Arthropoda > Insecta > Hymenoptera > Figitidae > Leptopilina > Leptopilina drosophilae. The sequence goes on from CM065482.1 coordinate 3,230,274, forward strand.
CGGATTATCAATTTTACATAACGTATGATTATTACAATACCAGTAATCCAGTTTATCATCGAAAGAATCTCTACGACTTTCATCAAGGTAAAACGAAATTACAAAATTATGAACAAACATAACACTTAAAAATTTCTAGTTTAAAAATAAGTTTAGAATTCTCAATTAAATTTTGTTTTATTATATTATTTTTATATATTTAATTTTTGAATTCGAATTCATTTCAATTCGATTTAAATTTCAAATTAAATTCATTGCAATTCGATTTAATTCGTATTGCAACTTTAATTTTAGATAAATTTTAATTTAATTCGAGTTTCAATTGCAATTCATTTCAATTCAATTTAAATTGTAACTCAAATCATAAATAAATTTCCATTAATTTCGAGTTTCAATTGAAATTCATTTTAATTCAATTTAAATTGCAACTCAAATTGAAATTAACTTCAATTCAATTAGAGTTTCAATTGAACTAAAGTTCAATTCGAATTTAAACTCAAATTGAAATGAATTCCAACTCGAATAAATTTCAATTTGAGTTGCAATTCGAATTGAATTGAATTAAGAATTGAAATTAATTTCAATTTGACTTGGAATTCATTTCAATTTCAGTTTAAATTCGAATTGAACGTTAGTTCAATTGAAACTCTAATTGAATTGAAGTTAATTTCAATTTGAGTTGCAATTTAAATTGAATTAAAATGAATTTCAATTGAAACTTGAAATTAGTGGAAATTTATTTATGATTTGAGTTACAATTTAAATTGAATTGAAATGAATTTCAATTGAAACTCGAATTAAATTAAAATGTATCTAAAATTAAAGTTGCAATACGAATTGAATTGAATTGAAATTAATTTAATTTGAAATTCAAATCGAATTGAAATGAATTCGAATTCAAAAAGTAAATATATAAGAATAATATAATAAATTCAATTTAATTCCTGTTTTAAATGAATTCCAACTCGAATTTAAATTAATTTTAACTCAATTCGAATTTCAACACAAATTAAAATGAATTTCAACTTAAATTGAAATTAATTTCAACTCAATTCGAATTTCAACTCAAATTAAAATGAATTCCAACTTGAATTGAAATTATTTTCAATTCAATTCAAATTTCAATTGAAATTCATTTTAATTCAATTCGAATTTCTAATTAAATTGCAACTCAAATTCAAATTAGTATCAATTTAATTCGAGTTTTAATTGAAATGAATTCTAACTTGAATTGAAATTAATTTAAATACAAGTGAAATTTCAGTGAAAATTTATTTTAATTCAATTGATTTTTAAACTCAAAGTCAAATGAATTTCAATTCAATTCGCATTTTATCTGAAATTGGATTTCATTTCAATAAGTTTCGAATTCTAAATAAAATTAAAATTAATCTTAATTCAATTAGAATTGATTTGAAATTATTTTCAATTCAATTTGAATTTCAATTGAAATTCATTTAAATTTAGTTCGAATTTCGCATTAAATTGCAACTCATAGAAATTAATTTAAATTCAAGTGCAGTTTCATTTGAAATTTATTTTAATTCAATTCATTTTTTAACTTAAATTGAAATGAGTTTCAATTCTTTTCGCATTTTAACTGAAATCGGATTTCATTTCAATAAGTTTCGAGTTTTTAATAAAAATCGAAATTAATCTGAATTCAATTGGAATTGATTTTTAATTATTTTTAATTTAAATCGAATTTCAATTGAAATCCATTTAAATTCAGTTCGAATTTCAAATTAAATTGCAATTCAATTTCAAATTCATTTCAATTTAGTTCGAGTCTTAATTGAAATTCATTTAAATTCGAATTTAATTCGAATTTCAACTCGAATTGAAATCAATTTAAATTCAATTCACTTGGAGTTTCAATTGAACTAAAGTTTAATTCGAATTTTAACTCAAATTGAAATGAATTCCAACTCGAATTGAAATTAATTATAATTTTTAACTTAATTCAATTCTAATTGCAACTCAAATTGAAATTAATTTTAATACTTAATTCAATTTAATTCGAATTGCAACTCAAATTGAAATTAATTTTAATTCAATTCGAACTTCAATGTAAATTCTGTATTTTCTATTTCAAGGAATAATTGACAATAGAATTGTTAAAAAAATGAGTGAAAGTGGACAATGTCCATATTTTTAGAATTCACATCTCTGTAGACGCTAAAGGGTTTAAAAAATGGAAAGGTGAACAATTTATATTCTAATATATTATTGACAGGAATTTATTAGCCAAGAGAATGCACTGTATGAAGTTGAAGAAACCTATTCCATCATTAAATACAATTAGGTTTAAAAGCACATGACCACGTAATATTTATTCTCATGTCCTCTCGAAACTATTGAAAGTGACCATGAGCTCTTTTTCTACCTTTACACTTCTCGGCTCCTGAAACTCATCTGCATCTCTATTTTGTTTTCCGAAACTCTCAGTGCATTCGGTTGCAATTCATTCAACCGTAAAATAAGAAAAACGCAATTTTAAATTTCTTACTTCTAATCATAATATATAAATAATATTGAATAATATTAAGTAATATTTAATTATTATATTAAATAATATTGAAGAATAGGGAGAAGAATAAATAAAAATAACGATTACACTGAAGATTAAATAAAAATAAAGTAATAGATGAAAGAATTAAAAAAAAATTAAAGAACCCAAGAGCATTTGCGTGTTAGAACAATCAAGTTGATAAATAAAAAAAATTGTTAAATCTTTGAAAAAAACCTGAGAAACAATGAAACTTAATTTCTATTTAATTGCTTAGAAATGAAAAACAAACAAATTACACTAGAAAATCAATTATTGTCCATTTACGCAAATATGAATTACAAATTTAATTTTTTTTATTTTCTAGGATAAATGAAGCAAACTATTTGAATTAATAAAATTAATTGAAAGTATTATTTTTATTTTTTAGTTTTAATTCGAGATATTCGCAAATCTCTTCTATTTTCTATAGAATAAGTGGAAAAATTTGCTAATTTCTTAATTTTATTAATTGAAGTATTTTCTTTTTCAGTGAAAAAAGGACACAAAGTGTACACACCGCAACTGAATCACATTACAATGAAACCATCGTCGATTCCGCTTTTGTCTCAGAGAGATTCCATTGATACGAACACTTTTTGCAACGAATCAACTGTCAAAAATTGTGATAAAGATTTTTGTGCTTGCACACATGTTCTTCAAGTAAAACTCAAGAGCGTCGTGGAGGTTGTTTTGATCGATGAAGGTGATTTTCTTTATTAATTTCTATTAAAAATATATAGGAAAAAAAGAATTCTTTCGAGAAATTTTTTAATTACAAAAAAAAATGAAAGTTTAGAAAGACTTTTATTAAAATTCAATTGAAAATAAATTCATTCTCATATAAACAATTTTACCCAATTTTTTCTCAAAGTAATTGAGTTTCAGTGAAAAATTTTATTCAGGTTCTTTAAAATAATTAAATTTCGCAGAAAAAGTTGATAAATTATGAAAATAGTTGAAATCTTGCAAAGAAGTTTATTAATATTTTTAAAATGACATTTTTCGGAGAATTTCATTAAATTTCTATTAAAATTAAATAAATTCTTATAAAGATTTTGCCAAAAACTTTTTACAATTATTGAATTCCAGTGAAGAATTTGATTAAATTATGAAAATAATTCAACTATAATGAAAAAATTCTTCCAAATTTTTCCAGTCAATTCAGAATCTGTGGAAAATTGCATTTAACAAAAAAATAATTAAACTTCTTCGTAAAATGTTATAAAATTATGAAAATAATTGAATGTTTTTAAGAAATGTAAAATTTTATTGAAATAATTTCAATTCTCGTGAAGAATTTAGGAATTAAAATTTTGCTACATAATTTAATTTTTATGAAGAAATGTATCAAATTTTCTGAAACTTTTGAGAAATTTTATTGAAAATAATTGAATTTCCACAAAGAATAATTCTTGTCAGAATAAATATTGTGTAGGAAAAGAATTAAACTTTTACAAAGTAATTAATTAAATTCTTCTCTTATAATAAGAATTCTATGGAATTTTTTCAAAATAATAAAATTTTTGCGAAGAATTTTATTAAAACTTCTTTCAAATAGTAATTAAAATTTTGCAAAGAAATAACCTTTTTTAAAAAAAAAACTTTTTTTTTTATAAACCTTTTTTCAAATAATTAAATTCTAGTGATGAATTTGATTAATTATGAAAATATTTCAGTTTTTAAATAGATTTTTATTTAAATTTTCGAAAATAATTAATTTTTTTCGAGAAATTTAATTAAAATTGTTTATTTGAATTATTTCAATTTCTATAAAGTTTTTTAATCATAATTTTTCAAAATAAGTAATTTTTTGTAAAGAATTTTTTAAAAGTTTTTCAATACAATTTAGAAATTATTATAATAAATTATTAAAATAAATTATTAAATTAGTTAATAATTGAGTTGAAAAAAATTTTAATCTAAAATTATTTCAAAATTGATATATTAATATTTAAAGGGACTAATTTTTGTAATTTTAATACTGGGAAAAAATTAAAAATCGCTTTTTACGCGTAACATTTTCTCCAGTTTTAAATAATTATTTTGAATTAAAAAGTACAAAATTTATAAAATTCAGGCGCCGTATACGATGCGAATCACCCCTTTCATTTGCATGGCTATGGATTTCGAGTTGTGGCCATGGAGAGACTTGGTAAAAATACAACAATTGAGGAAGTCAAGAGACTGGATAAGGAAGGACGAATTCAAAGGAAACTCCATCGAGCACCGATCAAGGACACAGTCACGATTCCTGATGGTGGTTACACAATTATTCGTTTTTACGCAGATAATCCAGGTGAGTTCCGTAATAAAGTCCATTTGGTGAATTACAATAATTAATAATTGATGACTCATTTTTTATTTTACTAAAACTTTCGTCCATAAGAGAATTCTCAATTTCAATTTTTTTCCCCATATTTCTTTCGAAAGAAATTATTAAAAACTTTAAAAATAATTTAAATCTGTTTCGAGAATTTCTGCAATGAATTTTATTAAAATTTCAAAAAAGAGTAATAATAAAATTCTTCTGAAAAGATTTAAAATTCGTATTGTAAAAAAAATTAATTTCTGCAAAGAATTTTATTATTTATGGAATAAATTGAATTGTGAAAAAAATTGATTAAAATTTTTGATGATAATTGAACTTTAAAATTTTTTGAAAATAACTGAAGCGTTAGAAGAATAGTAAAAATTTTCTTTTCTCAGAATAATTAAAATTTTCGTTTTCAAAAAGAAATAGAGTAATAGAAATTCTTTTTCTATACAGGTTACTGGCTGTTTCACTGTCACATTGAATTTCACGCTGAAGTTGGAATGGCTCTCGTCTTTAAAGTTGGAGAACACGAGGAATTTCCGCCGGTTCCGAAAAATTTCCCACAGTGCAACAGTTTTATGCCATTTGCACCACCGGAAATTGTCGAAGCAAATGCAACCGAATACAGTGTGAATAATGTAACGAATTTGGCACCAACACCAAATCCAAAAGAAAACGAGGTACAAAGTGCGGAAGATGTGAAAAATTCCATAAAAGCGTGGTTGCCGATTGTTCTTCAAGAACTGGGAATAACAGCAAAATCATCCTCATCGATATTCGTCCCTCAAAAATTAATCGTCGAAATTAGTTTTATTTTCGTTTTTCTTAATCATCTGAGAACGTTGCTTTAAAAGCACAACATGTTGTGAGATTGTATGAGTATTTGTGCGTGAAAAATTTTCCAAACTGTACCTTTTTTTTATCATTTTTCTTTTTTTTTTATTATTTTTATTATTTCCTTTTTTTCTCACCAAGTTGAAAACCACAACGTTGATCAACGAAAAAAATTGTTCATTAAGTAAATTAATTAAAAATAACGCATCAATATTGACACAAAAATATTTCAACAAAAAGATTGATGTTAATGTTCCAATGATAATTGTTCTACAATTAAATAGTAGATTAAAAATAATATTTTATTGCATTAAATATATTTTTTCGTTTATAAAACGTTGTGGACTGCAAGTTCGTTTATACATTTATTTTTGGCTTGAATAAGAAAATAATTTTCGGCTACTACTTTTGACACTTTTTTTTATTATTTTTTAATTTTGCGTTTCTTTATTTATTTTAATATAATGTGATACTTGACGAAAAAAGTATTATCAACAGTAATTACGAAAAGTAATAATAATGTAAATAGGAGATAAAAGAATTGAAAACTTTTCACTTTTTTTTCTATTTTTCATGAAGTTTTTTATACTTTGAATATGAAAAGTTTTTTTTTTGAAACAATGTTATCAATTATGTTGCACACTTTAAACATTATAATGTTTTTACAAGTTAGACGAATGTTTGTAAAGTATTGTCTTCCCTTTCTCTGTGATAATTACCATTCTGTGAACTTGTAATTAAATATTATTGCAATACTGTAATTTATGATCAATGTATTTATAATAATAATAAGTTTTTAATAAATACATTTTTTTAAGTAATTAAAGTAATTAATGAAAATTTCATTTTGTGCTAATTTTTCGTTTTTTTAAGTCTTTATATTTATTATATTTACTAGCAAATGTTACTGGCGGAACTTGTTCTACAATTTTTTGTTGTTATGCAAGTTTCAAAAATTTTTAACTTTAAACATAAATTTTGTACTTATTAAGTACAAAATTAATTATTACTGTTCATTGTTGAAAATTTTAATAAAATTTCACAAAAAAATTCAATAATTTTCTTAAATTTTAATAAATTCTTCCGAACAATTCAATTATTTTTATAAATAGTAATAAAATTCTTCGCAAGAATTCAATTATTTTTAATACAATTTTAATAAAATTCTTCTTTATAAAATCCCATTACTTTCAAAATTTTCAATTACAATTTGTAAAGAAAATTCATTAGTTAAAAAAAAAATTCAAAGAAATTGTTCTAAAGAATTTAATTAGGATTTTTTAAAATTTTAATAAAAAATTATTATAAAATTATTATAAAAATTATATAAATAAAATAAAATAAAATAAAATTTTCTTCGTAGATGTTTTTTTAAATTTTTGTATAATTATTGTATAATTATTGTATAATTATTTTTATTTTATTTCACAAATTCGCATGAAAATTAATTTGTTTTTTAAACTGTCAATAAAAATAGAAAATATAATTAAAATTTTAAAGAAATTGAAAGGAAAATGGTAATTATTATTTTTATCCACATTTTTGATACTCGTTTCTCTTTGGAATTTTTAAATTTTTCGAGCCTAAAATTTAGTTATGGAAATTCTCCCCAGTTGTTTATGTTGACCGCGCGTGCGCCAACAAAAGAATAACAGTGCGACATAACCTTAAAATTTGTAAAAATAAAAATATTTACGCGCAGTTAAATATCATCCTTTTTTAAATCCTTTAAATGAAACACGATCGAATGTAAATAATATTTAATTCGTAAAATCAATTGCGTCACTGAAAGTACGTATTACATTTTTAATACAGCAGCAATTAATTCTTCATAAATTCTTTACTTTTGCAAATTTCGTTTGTTAATTTCTATCTAGACAAACTTATAATAGTTTCTATAGACTATTTTTCTTTTCCGCAATTTCATTTTTTTCATTATATAAATTTTGATGTCATTGAACATAATTTTTTCATTAAATTAGAAATAATATCGGAAGGGATTTTTTTTGCAGATTTATCGAAAAATGGGAAAGTGGCAACTGGAAGTTTTTAAAATGACCTGCTATATGGCCTTTCCCGTTGGTTGTTTTCATTATTTCAATCAACCGGAAAACTTTGAAGACATGATATTAAATACAAGAAGAGAAATGACATCGAGACAATCGCCAGAGTTGAAAAAAGATTTGAGAAATTTTATCGACAATTATAATGAAAAGAAAAGATTACAAGAAGTAGAAATAATGGAAGCTAGTGACAAGAAGTTTCAAGCTCTTAGGCAGCAACAAATTTAAAAAAAATTGACTTTTATATTGTCATTTTTGTTTGTGTGAATTTATTATAGAAATTTCTCTTCTTATCTATCCAAAATGTACATATATAGATAATTAATGGTTAGAAAACGAATATTTTACAGCAAAAAAAAAAAAAACAAGAGGTAATCTATAAAATAAATATTTATTAAAATCACATATATTATGTATAATTGACTTTGAACAATTTTCTTTAACGATAAACCATGATAAATTAAATGAAAATATAATTTATATACTTATAATTAAAGCTATAATTTATATATATATATATATCGAGGGTTGTCACAAGTCAGGAAAAGTAAAAGATTTTTATTAAACCTAGTGGAAAAGAGTAAATTTTTACGCCGGTAAAGTTCGCAACGTTTATGATCAACGATTAAAAGAAAAAAAAATATTTACCTACCAAAAAGAATAAAAATTTTTGTTCATAAATATTTTTTTTGTAAATCTTCTTTCAAAAAATTAAACGTACTATTTTCTGTACAAAAATTTATAAAAATTTGCTTAAAAAAATATTTTTCTTCAGAAATTGTTGATTATAAACGTTGTGAACTTCATCAACGTAAACTTTTAGAATTCATAAGAAAATTCCAAATTGTATCTTTTCTGTTTGCCACAAACTATAAAATTACTACGAATTTTCAAATACAAAATCTTCAATTCTTTCTATTTCTGACAATATTTTTTTTCTAAATAACTTAATTCTTGAAGAACAATCATAAAATTATTAGGAATTACTTAATAAATAAATTCACTTAAATATTTCAAAATTAATTCAATTTTAAAAAAGTTGTATTCACAATTTCCAGAAATAGACATTTAAATAGACATTTTAAAAAACTTAGATTTTTGGAAAAATTTTAATAATTCAAATTCTTCTGAAATCAGTTAAAATTTTTAAAATACAACATTCAATAAATTATTACAAGTTACAACTAATGGATTTATAGAAGAATTTTAGTTAAAAACACTTAAAAAAATTGAATTTTGGCAAAGTTATCAATAATTGCAAAAATTCAATTATTTTCAAAAGTAATAAACTTCTTTGCAGAAATTCAATTATTTACAAATTTTTTATAAATTTCTTTACAACATTCTTTTTAGCAATTCAATTATTTTCATGTATAAAAAATAATAAAAATCAGGTACTAAATTCAATTATTTTAATAAATAATAAAATTTAAAAATATTTTCTTAACAAAATTCTTTCTAGAAATTTAATTGTTTTCATAAATAACAAAATTAAATTTTTCAAAACAATTCAAATAGAGTTTCATAAAAATAACATTCTTTGCAACAATTCAATTATTTTAATAATGAATAATAACAATGCTTCATCTGGGATTCAATTATTTTAAATAATAACAAGAATTCTTCGCAGAAATTAAATTATTTTAGTAATAAATAATAAAAATTCTGTATCCGGAATTAAAATATTTTATAAATAGCAAACATTCTTCGCAGAAATTTAATTATTTTAATAATAAATATTAAAATTCTTCATCTGGAATTCAATTATTTACATAAAAAAACAAATATTCTTACCAGTAAATAAATTATTTTCACAAACAACAAAAATTCTTAGCAGAAATTCAATTATTGTGACAAATAATAAAATTATTCATCTGGAATTCAATTACTTTCATAAATAACAAGAATTCTTCGCAAAAATTCAATTATTTTGATAAACAATAAAATTATTTATCTAGAATTCAATTACTTTCATAAATAACAAAAATTCTTCGGAGAAATCTAATTATTTTAATAAATAATAAAATTCTTCATCTGGAATTAAATTTTATTTCATAAAAATAAAATTCTTTGCAAACGTTCAATTATTTTCATAAAGAACAAAAATTCAATTACATTATAAATTTATAAATAAGAAAATTCTTTGCAGAAATTATATTATTTTAATAAATAACAACAATTTTTCGCAGAAATTCAATTATTTTAACAGCAATTTCAATTGAATTCCTCGAAAGAATTCAATTATTTATAAATTTGTTGATAAAATTCTTTGTAAAATTTCAATTTTTAAGAAACTTTCAATTATTTAAGAAATTATGTATTTTTGTATTCAAATAATTAAAGTCTCGTAAAAATTGGTAATAAAATTTAATTAAAAATCTTTCTAAATTAGATCATTTTTTAAAATATATATTCAATTCATTATTAAAAATAATAAATTTATAGAAGAATTTTTGTTAAAATCTTTAAAAACAATTATTGAATTTCAGAGAAATTGAAAATAAATGCAGTTTTTATAAATAATTCAATTTCAAAAATGTTTCAAAAATTAAAATCTTGAAAAATTTGACTTTTTCTTACTTTTAAGTATAAACTGTCTAATTTAAAAAATTTATTTCTTCTGAAATTATTTCATTTTAATATTATTTAAAAAATTTATTTGTTAAATTGTATTTTCAAACATTTGATTATTTTCATAAATAAGGAAAATTTTACATGAATTTAAGTATTTAGAAACTCTTTATAAATTTCTTTGTAATAATTTAATTATTTTCAAAAATTTCAATTATCGTTATAAACAATAAACTTCTTTTTTCGAAATTAAATTGTTTTCACAAATTTTAATAAAATCTTGGCAAAAATTTTAATTCTTTTTAAAAAGTTTACTCAAATTAATGATTTTTAATATCTACTATTTTAGTAAAATTTTTTAAAAGAATTCAATTATTTAAAAAAAAATGATAAAAATGTAAACAAACCTTAAATTATTTCTGTAAATAATAAAAATTTACAGGAATTAAACTATTAAAATTTTTTAATGAATTTCTTCGCAATAATTCAATTATTTTCATAAATAATAAAATTTTTACAGAGATTCAATTATTTTCTAAAATAATAAAATCATCGCAGAATTTTAATTATTTCTAAATGTAATTTTAATCGAATTCCACGTAAAATGTAATTATTCTCAAAAATTTTTTTAAATTCGTCGAAAGAATTCAACTATTTAAATATTTAAATGAGAAGGAGCTATCAATTATCAAGTTATCAATTATCAAAAAAAAAAAAATATATATTTAAATATTTGTTGATAAAATTCTTTTATAATAAATATTCTTATAAGTCGTTGATTGTCAAAAGGTTTGAATTTTAATGTTTTGGAGAATTTTAATTCCTATGGAAAAAATAACAATAATTAAATATTTATTTAAAAAAGAAGTTATTGATATTTTCGAATAAATTTTCAATTAAGGAAACTAGAAAATAAATATATAAAATTTTTTTGTAGTTTCTAATAATTTTTAGAATTGTTAAATAGATATAATTATTAGCTTAGATTTTTTTATGGATCGAAATAATTAATCAGCAGTAGAAGAATCAGAATATTCGTTTGGGGGTAAAAATTAAATTTTTGTAAAAACTCTGTAATACTGTCATGTCATCAGTCATTTTTTATCATCACAATTTTCCTTCTATTGGCATTAATTGAAACTAAAACCACAACAGTGGATATAATTAGTCCTAAAATAATTCCACTACCAGCACCATAAATATCTTCAATTATCCCCACAATTAAGGGAGTTAACATTCGGGCAATATTCGTGATACTCGTTCCCATTCCCGTTAAACATCCACGCTCCGAATCGGGACATCGTTTAAACAATATCTCAGCCTCTCTCACTCTTAAAATCACATTCGCAAAGGCAAGTAACATGCCAAAAAAGACGAAAATTTCAACTTTGGTCGCTAGCAAAATGGCTAAATAGCACAGAGTGACGAAAATATGAATTTTTACACTGTGCTTCTCGAAGTCGATCTTATTTTTGTTTAACAATTTATTTACATATCCCATAGAGAGACCACTTAACGCTGCGGAAAATCCCTGCAACGATAAACTATATCCAATCAATTTCGGTGAAACTTGAAATCTTTCACGAACTTTCATTGAATAATTATTCACGTAACAATCCTTTGCCACGGATGTTAGAAATTTTACTAGAAATATATCCCAATATAAATTCCAATCTATATTTACAAGATCGTTGATTGCTCCGATTAGATTTTTGGGAATATTTTTTATCACACTTGACAGTTGAATAATTTCTTTCGTATCAATCTTTTCGGATTTATCAACCTTTTTTGGAGGATCTTCCAAGTAGAAATATGCAATTGCTGAAAATCAAACAATCTTAAATTTTTATCCATTTTTGTCAAGTTTACTCAACGATTATCAACGATTTAGAAAAAAAAATAATATTTTTCTTCTGTACAAAAACATTTTCGCACTATTCAATTTTTTCCAAACGAAACATTTTTAGAGAAAAAAAATATTTTCCTTTATGCTAAACAAACAAAACGAAAATACTTTTCTGTACGAAAACATTTTTACAAATGTTCTCTATTCATTATAATCAAGAGAAGAATATTTTCACAAAAAAATTTTTTTTACTTCTGAAAAATATTAATTTTAATCGTTAATCTTTATCGTCGTGTTAAAAACACTGAAAAGGTTGCCACTGGACAGGAAAAGTCAAGAAACAGGCAGTGAAAGAAGAATTGGTCAGGGAAATTAGGGAAAAGTCGGGAATTTTTATTATAGTACTGGTAAAAATTTAATTTTTAGAATTCATAAGAAAATTCTGATTTTTTTTCGTCTTTTTTGCTTTCCTCATAAACTAACCAAATTCTCCATTGAAATTAGAATTATTTTACAGAATTTTCATAAAATTCTTTGCAAAATTAAATTATTTTCATAAATAACCATATTCATCACAATAATTCAATTATTTTCATAAATAACAATATTCATCACAATAATTCAATTATTTTCATAAATGATTCAAATTTTTCCCAGGAATTCAAATTATTTCAATTGCAGAATTTCAAATATTTTTAATACAATTGTAAATAAATTTCTCGAAAAATGGAATTATTTAAAAAAATTTTATAAAAACTGAACTAAAGAATTTAATTTTGAGTAAAATAAAATTATTCAATAAAATATTAAAGTTCGTTGCAATAATTCAATTATTTTTACAATAAACTTTTAATGCGTCGCAGAAAATTAATTAATTTCAAATTTTTTGAAGTAATTCTGAAAAAATTCAATTATATTGATAATCAACAAAATTGATTCCATAAATTCAATTATTTTAAGGAATTTTAATGGATTTATAAAAGAATTTTAGTTCAGAAAACTACGAAATTAAATTGTTTTCGCAAATGTTAATGAAATCTTGGCTAAATTTTGATTATTTATAAAAACTTTACTCAAATTAATGATTTTCAATATCTAGTATTTTAATAAAATTTTGAAAAAGAATTCAATTATTTAAAAAAAAGTTCGATAAAAATCTAAGCAAACTTTAAATTTTTTTTAAAATTTCTTCGCAATAATTCAATTATTTTCATAAATGATAAATTTTTTTACAGGGATTCAATTATTTTCAAAAATAATAAAATTTATTACAGAATGTAAATTATTTTTAAAATGTAATTTTAATCGAATTCCTCGTTAAATGTTATGTTAAATGTTAAATGTATTCTCAAAAATATTATTAAAATTCGTCGAAAGAATTCAATTATTTAAAAAATTGTTGATAAAATTCATTATGAGATTTGAACTTTAAGAAACATTCAATTACTTAATAAATTATTTATTTCTATATTTAAATAATTGAATTCTCGTAGAATTTTCTTATAATAATTGATTTAAAAATAAAATTTTTACTTATAATTTAAGATAATAATTAAATAAAAAAGCATTATTGCATAAAAATTGAGAAATACGTTAATCTAAAAAAGCTTTCAAATGAAAATCTTTAAAAATTTGACATTTTCTTACTATTAACTGACAATTCTGTAGAATTAATCATTTTTTTTAAAGTTTAGCTGAATTTTTTGAAAATTATTTGTAGTTTTTATTTTCCAATACATATTTATTTGAAGAATTTCCGAATAATAGAAGTTACTGTAAAATCGAAATTCAAACAAATGGATTTAAACATTCTCAATAAACATTTTCTAAAATTATTAAAAATTATTAGAAATCAATTATCAAATAATAACTGGTTTCTTTTGAAGAATTTGTACAAAACTTTTAAAAACAATTACATTTTTCAAAGAATTTACTTTAAGTTGTTTTAAAAATAATTGAAGTCCTATGAAAAATGTTATTATTTATAAAAATAATTCAATTCTTACATAGCGATTTTAATACATTTTTCTAAATAATTGAATTCATGGGAAAAAATTTATTACGTGTAATAATGATTGAATTTTTGCGAAGAATTTGATTAAAATTTTTATAAATATTTTTATTCTTTTTTCGAAAAATTTTTATGGTTATTTAAATTATGATAAGTTGTCGAATTTCAAAAAGGTTTAAATTTAAAATTTTTTAATGATTTTAATTCCCATGGAAAAATAATAATGATTAAATATTTATTTAAAAAAGAAGTTATTTATGTTTTCGTAGTATTATTCAATTCAAAAAATTCGTAATTAGGAATGTAATAGAACATTTTTTTCAAGTATCTAATAATTTTTAGACTGAATCAGAATATTCTTCAGGGTTCGGGAGAAAGACAATGTTCGACTGGATATCAAGAAGAAGTCGGAGAAAAACAAGATTCATTTTTTGTGGCAACCCCGACATGATTTTGAAGAGATAGAAAAGAAAATGGAAATTTTTATAAACGAACCAATATTTATGATGAAGATAAAAGCAGTAAACAAGCAAACGTAAAAGAAACCATTTTCGAATTCGACAAAATGTCCTCCAATCGCTGGTCCCAATGTGAAACTAATTCCTGCAATTGCATTTATTCGTCCGAAAATTACAGTTTGCTCCTTCATGAAAATATGGTCGGCTATCACTGTTCTCATTAGCGATTGAATGTGTTTGAAAATACCTAAAGTTGCTCTTAATATTAGTATTAAAAAAAGAGATTGCGTTATTCCCATAAAAAAGTAACAAACACTGGTGATAATTAGGCAAAAGATGAGAATATTTTGTCGCCCCAGTCGATCGCTCAAACTTCCCTAAAAAAACAAAATTTTTATTATTATAATTATTAGGTGCTACTACAGAGAGAAAAATTTTACGAAAAATTCTCGATTACTCACAATTATGGGTCCACTTAAAAGTTGACATCCTGCATAAACTGAACTGAGAACACCAATAAAAAAATGACTGGCTCCTAAACTTTTTAAATGCCCCGATAGTAATGGAATAAAAATACTGATTCCAAAAAAATCCTGAATTCAAAAATCATTTTCACAACGAGTTTAATTTTAATTATATTTACATTGAAATTATAGTTAAAATTTAAATTAAGATGATAATAAATATTACTTTATTACTAATAGAGAAAGTTTTACACGCGAAACAAGATATTCAATTTAGTATTCTGATGAAAATCACAAACTTTTATATTTTTAAATATGAATTTTTTGGAATAATTTCAAATTCAAAATTTAAAAAAATTTACTATTTAATAATTCTTATTTTGTTATTTACTAACATTATAATTAAACTCTTCAAAACAAATCAAATAGTTTTATAAAAATAACATTCTTTGCAAGAATTCAATTATTTTTAAATATTTAAGAAAAAACAAAAATTCTTCTCAGGAATTCAATTATCTATATTAATAAAGTTCGTTATCTGGTAATCTGTTCGCAGTTTGTAATTAGTTGTTGTTTGCTTTTTTGTTTCTTAACTTTTTATTTATAATTTTTCTTTTCAAATATTTTCAATTTTAGAATTAATGTATTGAAAATCATCGAATTATGGCAAAGAATTTTAACAAAAAATTTGATAATAATAGAATTACTTCTAAAAATGTTATTAAATTCTCGTAAAGAATTTTACTAAAATTTTGAAAAATCCTAATTAAATTGAAATGTTTCGAAGAATTTATTAAAATCATCGAATTATTGCAAAGAATTTTGTCAGAAAATTTAATAATAACAGAATTCCTTCTAAAAATGTTATTAAATTCCCGTGAAGAATTTTACTAAACTTTTGAAAAATCCTAATTAAATTGAAATGTTTCGAAGAAATTTATTAAAATCATCGAATTATTGCAAAGAATTTTGTCAGAAAATTTAATAATAACAGAATTCCTTCTAAAAATGTTATTAAATTCTCGTAAAGAATTTTACTAAACTTTTGAAAAATCCTAATTAAATTGAAATGTTTCGAAGAATTTATTAAAATCATCGAATTATTGCAAAGAATTTTGTCAGAAAATTTAATAATAACAGAATTCCTTCTAAAAATGTTATTAAATTCTCGTAAAGAATTTTACTAAAATTTTAAAAAATCCTAATTAAATTGAAATGTTTCGAAGAATTTATTACAATCATCGAATTATTGCAAAGAATTTTATCAAAAAATTTAATAATAACAGAATTCCTTCTAAAAATGTTATTAAATTCTCGTAAAGAATTTTACTAAAATTTTTATTGAATTTTTTAATTGAAAATTTTGAAAGCATTTGGATTTTATGGAGAAGAATTTTATTAAAATTGTATTAAAAATAATTAAAATCTTGCGAAGAATGTTATTACTATTTATAAAAATAATTGAAATTCTTTCGAGAAATTCTATTAAATTTTTTTAAAAATAAATAAATTTCTGAAAAGGATTTTACTATTAATAAAAAAAATTGTTTGAAGAATTTATTTAAATTTTGAAAAATAATTAAATAGTTAAGAATAATTTTACACAAATATATGAAAATAATAAATTTTTTTTCTTCTTTATAAATATTTTGACAATAATTGAATTATTTTTAAAGAATTTAAAATTCTTGTTGAAATAGAATTTTATGGAATTGAATTAAAAATAGTTTTAATTTCTTACAAAGAATTGTAGTATTTACAAAAAATAATTGAATTGTTTCGAAGAATTTATT
The DNA here is from genome assembly GCA_032873175.1 of Leptopilina drosophilae. Taxonomy (NCBI): domain Eukaryota; kingdom Metazoa; phylum Arthropoda; class Insecta; order Hymenoptera; family Figitidae; genus Leptopilina; species Leptopilina drosophilae. The sequence continues at coordinate 3,247,179 of CM065482.1, forward strand.
AAATTTTAGGAAATAAAAAAAATAATTTATGAAAATATTTTTAAATATTCGAATTCATCCGAGGAATTTAATTAAAATTGTTTTCAAAATAATTAAATTCAATTATTTTCATAAAAATAACATTCTTTACAGAAATTCAATTATTTTGATAAATAATAAAATTCTTCATCTGGAATTCATTTACTTTCATAAATAACAAAAATTCTTTGCAGAAATTAAATTATTTTAGAAATAAGTAATAAAAATTCTGTATCTGAAATTCAATTATTTTGGAAATAACAAAAATTTTTCGTAAAAATTCAATCATTTAAAAATTTTTTTTTTAAATTCTTAAAAACAGTTAAAAATTTTAATGAAATATTTAAAAATATTTAATTATTAACAAAATTTTTTCGTCATTCAATTATTTTCTACATAATAATGTTAATAAAATTTCTCGAAAGAATTAAATTTGTTTCGAAATTACGAGAATTAAATCCTTCGAAACAATTTAATTATCTATTATTATTAATACAATTTAATTCCTATATTTTAGAGACTAAAGTGAAAAACGTTAAATTTTTTTTTTAACAATTAAAATATGTGAAATAATTACCAGAAAACTTATAACGTAAGTCCATGCCACGTGAAACGTCATGTTTTGTTTATAAAAAAAAAGAAGAAGACAATACTTTTAAACTTTTTTTTCTCTTCTGTATATCAAAACTTTTCGGCCATTACTATCTTTCTAATTGCATTTTATACGTGATAATAATCACATCACATGAAACATATGTATTACGTAGTAGTTTTAAACGTCAATTAGATAACAAAAAATTGGTAGTGTGATATTGTAAATTTTTTAAAGTCATGCTTCATATGCTAATTTCGTTTAAATTCATTGCTTTTTGATAATGATTAACTTATACTAATTTCTTACAATAAATGAATGTCGTTTGATATTTATGACATTTTGATAAATATAATTGTGTAAATAAAGCAACATATTAAGGTTTAACAAAGATGATAAATGAAGTAAACAAAATTTATAAGATAGTTTTTGAGGTTAGTGATTGTAACAATAATAACATTTAAAAAATGATTTACTAGTTCCTGACAGTGTAGTAGATGGCGGGTCATTTCAATTCTGAAGAAAAAATAGGAATAATATTTCTGTTTTTTTCACAAAAATAAATAAATATTAAAGTTAATTATAATTAGAAATTAAAAATACACTGAAGAAAATTTAAAAAGTTTCTAAAAGAAATTGTTTGTATCAATGATTTCTTTTGTTATAAAGGTAATTGTTTATTAACTGTCGGTCAATGAGAATGAAACCCGACTTGCATGTTTGTTTTAAACTCAGTGGCGACTAAAATTGAAAATAATAATGTACCTAAGTAATGATAAAAAAATATTATTATCAAATATTTTAGAAAAATTATCAAAAACAGTTAAACATTTTAATAAATTTTTAATTTTTCGAAAAATAATTCAATTATTTAAAATAAGAAATTCATAAAATACTTCGCAAACATTCAATTACTTTCAAAGAATTTAATAAAAAATTCTTTGCAAGAATTAAATTATTTCCAAAAATAAAAATACTCAAAACTTCAAAAATAAAAATAGAATAAAAAATTGCACAATTTCAATATAATTTTTTTTTAATTCAATTATTATTTTAAAATGATTAAATAAAATTCGTTGATAAAATTAAATTTTTTTTAAACATTTTTAAAAAATACGTTAAAAATTCAATTATTTTCAAAAATAAAAATAATCAAAACCTCAAAAATAAAAAACGAATAAAAAATTGCACAATTTGAATATAATTTTTTTTAATTCAATTATTATTTTAAAATGATTTAATAAAATTCGTTGATAGAATTAAATTTTTTATAAACATTTTTAAAAAATACGTTAAAAATTCAATTATTTTGAAAAATAAAAAAACTCCTATAGATCAATTTTAATTATTTTCAAAAATTTAAAATAAAATTAAGAATAAAAAAATAATAATAAGATAATAAAAATAAAATAAAATTCTCTGCAAACATTCAATTACTTTTATAAATAATAACATTTTTCAACGAAAATTCATTTATTTAAGAAAAAAATTTAATGAAATTCATTTCACGAATTTAATTATTTAAAAAAATTTTAATATACAATGTTTTGCAAAAAAAAAACAATGATTTTTAATGAAGTGCTTTAGTGGAATTAAATTATTCTCAATAGACAATTTGAATGAAATTTGTCGATATCATTTAAAAAAATTCTTCGATAGATTTCATGAAAATTAGGAAAAAGTTAAAAAAAATAAAATTTGGAGGAATTAAATTATTTTCAATATACAATTTTAATAAAATCTTACATCTAATTTTACTATTAAAAAAAAATAATTCAATTTTTCCGAAGCATTTTATCAGCATTTTTGAAAATAATTTATTTTAATTACAATTTTTAAAAATAATGTTATTCTTCCGAGAAATTTTTCTACAATCAAATTAAAAATATTTGCATTCCTTTTAATAATATAGACATTAATGAAAATAATTAATTGACTTCTTGCGAAGAATTTTATTAAAAATTTTTTTCTAATAATCTATTTTTTTATAATGAGTTTAATTGAAAATTTTTGAAATAATTGAAATTTATGAAGAATTTTTTTTCAAATTTTTAACATAATTGCTTCTGTTAAAAATTATAATCAAATACTTTAAGATTATGAAAATATTTTCAATATAATTGAATTCCTGTGAAAAATTTAATTATTTATAGAAATAATTTTATTCATGTGAAAAATGTTACTATTTTAAAAAATAATTAAATTGTTTCCAAGAATTTATTAGTAATTTGGAAAATAAATGAATTTTTTCGAAAAAAGTTTGTTGAAGATTAGAAAAATTGAATAATTATTAAATTTAATAATATTAATTTAATAATATCTTTTTTTAAAATTGTTATTACATCCTTTAGAGAAATTTTATTAAAAACTTTTACTAAATCCTGTGAAATTTTATGAAAAAAAATTAAAATCATTTTAAACTGAAATTCTTAACTGAAAAATATAATTAAATAAATATGGTGTAAAAAAGACTATCAAAAAAGTAAATAAAATAAAAAAAGTATTAATAAAAAAATAAAAGCAAAAGAAATTTAAATAGATAATAAAATTATGGGTTAATATTTGGACATAATTTTAACGTGTACTTGTATATTATTTTTCTTTTGATAAAAAGATTTTTTTCCAGAAATTTGTAACATTAAATTTAGTTTTACTGAGAAGAAAAAATATTCTTCTTTCATATTATGTGTATATATGTCTACAATAATTGGAAAGAAAAACAATGATGACAAATTTTAGAAAATTGATACCACGTCAATTTTTTATAAAAAGGCAATCATCGCGTCACACCCTCGTTAAATAATATTGTAAATAGTAGATTTAGATAAAATAATACTTCGTTAACCGACTTTAAATATCGGACCTTTGAAGCAGTCGTCAGTATTTCGTTGGGAGGTTTCAATTCATACAGTTCTATTGTATTTTAATAGTTTTTTCAAACCTTTGGAAAAAATGCCCGGTAAGGATACACAAATTTTTTTTTTATTTTAATTCTTTAAAAATTTTGAAATGTTACTAGTGGAAAATAAAATAAATAATTATCAGTGAAAAGTAACTAATTTAGTAGATAGTTAATTATTGAATTATTTAATTGAAATAAATTATTTAATTAAAATAAAATAAATTATTTAATTAAAATAAAATAAATTATTTAATTAAAATAAAAGTAAATAATAACGTCGATGAAGTTTGCAACGTTTATGAACAACGATTGAAAGAAAAAAAATATTTTCCTACGAATAAAAATAATATTTTTTGTTTACAGATATTTTCTTTTGTAAATAATATTATTAGAAAAATTAATCGTACAATTTTCTTTACAAAAATTTATAACAATTTCCTCAAAAAAATATTTTTTTCTAAAATCGTTGACTATAAACGTTGTGAACTTCACCAACGTAAATAATATTGATTGAAATTAAATCATTGTTAGTAAAAAATAACTAGTTATTGGAAAATAACTTGGAAGCAAATTAAACTAATAATCAGTTACTAATAACTGTTTAATTAGTAAAATATTCTATTTATAACTATTCAATTGACGTTTATTAAATAATTTAACAGTAAATTTAACTAATAATTAGTCGATAGTAATTATTCATTTAGTAAAATATACTTGATTGACTTTTATTAAATAATCTAAAAGCAGAATCTAACAAAATAATTAGTCAGTAGTAATAACTATTTAATTTGTAAAATATTACCATTTGATTGACATTTCGATTAATTCGAAATAATTCAACTTTACATTGGTTTGTATATTTGATTGACTACAACTTTTTTTTCTTCAAAATATAATTATTTTTAACTACAATTCAAATTCAAACGTTAATTTAGTTACTTTATTACAACTAAATATTTTTGTTAATAAAATCTTGGAACAACTGTAAAATTTAAAAAGTCAAAAACTAGTGGAACAAGAAAAAAACGAACATTATTTATATAAGTAAGAAAAATAATAAATAAATTTAATTCGTAGCTTACAAATGGTTGAGACGATCAGCAGGGACTCGAATTCCCCACACAGCGGTCGAAGGTAATAATTTATTATTCCAATACTAAAGTATTTTTCTTTCGATTTTTAATGTCAAAAATTTCGGTTCAGGTTTCATGTTACGGTTTTGCTTTTCAGTTTTCAACAGATGTTTTTCGTTTTTTTTTTTAATTTCAGTTTTTTCGGTTATCGGTTTCGGTTTTGGTTGCCATCTTTGGGTTTAAAACAAACATTCAGTTAAGTTTAATAAAATTTCGCATTCGACGAAAGAATTTGTTTACTTGAGGCAAATTTTTATTTAGACCAACCAAACGTTCGGTTAAGTGTACATAGCAATACATTTTTATTTAGTCGATTCAATGAAAATTTGTTTGTTTCAAATTCGAACGAATTTTTTTAATTCCAACACTAAATGTTTTAATTCATTAATTAAGGTGGACGAGATGTGGATGGTTCTACTATTTACATAGGCAAAGCATTCCATGAAGGAGACATGATTCCAGCGAAAGTAATTCCCGATAAAAATGTTGCCTATGTCTCATGGGGTGGTCAAGAAATTCCAAAAACCAGTTACGAGGTAAGAAAAAATTCTGATTGAACCAAGTTTATCCTTAAAAAAATATGCAATTACTGTTATTCATTATGTAAGAATAATTATCGAAGCATTGACAAGTACAAATGGTGAACTAATTTCCAATCAAGTTTCTACTTTTGTGGTCAGTTTTATAATATTTAATTATATTTATTTATTTACTCTTTTTTATAATAAAAGTAATTAGTTTTGTGTCCCTTTATAATGACAATGTATTTACAATGTATTTAATTACAATGTATGACATGTTGTTTTCTTTTTTACTTTTGTCTAATAGGTTTTGTGTCAAGGCGAGTTTTCTTGGATGTTATGTAGCAATGGTCGAATCCCTAAAGATGCTGTTGTTGGAGGGCAAACTTCTGATGGAGAACCTTTGTACATTGGACGTGTTATTCACAAAGGAGCTCAAACAATTGGAAAAGTAATTTTTATTTTTTAAAAATATACAATTAAAAGCTTTCAGCGTCGCAAACTACTGAAAAAATTTGTTTTGGTTCAAAAATCCAATCACTTGACACTACTATCAATTAAACATAGTTACGTGAATTGAATAATTTTTATTTGATTCATTTTTTCATAGTTGCTTCAAATACTCAAATTATTGGTTCAAATACCATGATGTAAAAATTATTTGATAAAATTTATTTGATTCAAGTAAATATTTACATTATAGTTTTTTACAGTTTTTATAGTGTCGTGTTAGTCAGTTATTTGAGTCAAATAAATTTTTTTAAGGTAGTAAACCGTAACCGCCTGAATTTTTAAAAATCTTCTGTACATCTTGGATAATTTCATTAATTAAAATTAATTTTAGGTACATGGAAGTCATGGCGTTTTGTACATCCCATTCAACGGAGAAGAATTATCATTTAAAGTTTACGAAGTTCTTGTTTTGCATTAAGTGAAATTAATCAGCGAAACAAATTTTTAAAAACATGAATTATTTTTATTATAATGCTTTTGTTAAAGAACAAACTTCTAATTAACGGGAGGATAACACCTTTATTTTCAACCATACGAAGAAAATATTTTTAATGTTCAATAAAATTATATTTATAGTCATTTTTTGAGAGGAATTCAATGGTCCTAAAAAAAAGTTGGTCGGAAAATAATTTGACACTTCTTGAATTTTTATTTTTTCCAAAAAGTCATAGATTTTAAAATCCATAGGACGTAATTTTGTAGAAAAAATGAAAATTCAAAAAGGGTCCAAATATTTCCTGCCCAATTTTTTACTATAAATATAATTTTATTGAACAATTAAAATATTTTCTTCATATAGTTGAAAACATAGGTGTACCCTCCCCTTAATTGATTTTTTCTTTTTTTTATTTATATCATGCCTGGAACATTGTTATTTTCATCATTTTTTGATTTCTAAAAATTAGTTTTTATGTTTTGTGGTATTATCTACAGAAAAAAATAAAAAGAACTTTAATTAAATCGAGAAATTTTTTATTTATCAACATATTTTTGTATTTATAGTCACTGCTTAATTTTACGCCAAAAAGAAGATTGAAATATTTAATGTTTTAATTATTGTTTACCTAAACGAGAATGTGTCTTCAAATCAAAACCAAATCATTTGTGACTATTTTGAAAAAGTTGGGTAATAATAATTTTCTTCATTATTATATTTATTTATAAATTTGTTTAATTGTAAATTTATTCAAAAACATCAATAGCTTATTTTTTAAATAAATATTATTAAATAAATAAATATTATTTCTTTTGTTATAAAGTTAATTATTTATTAACTGTTGGTCAATGAGAATGCAACTCGACTTGCATACATGTTCGACTAAAATTGAAAATAATAATGTAAGTAATATTAAAAAAAATTATTATTATCACATATTATTTTAACAAAATTCTCAAAAACAATTAAACAGTTTTAATAAAATATTTAAAAACGATTTATATATTTTCAAAAATTTTGCGAAAATCAGTTATTTTTTGTTAAATTTCGAAAAATAATTTAATTATGTATTTAAAAGAAAAAATTAATAAAATACTTCGCAAACATTCCATTGCTTTTAAAGAATTTAATAAAATTCGTTGCAAGAATTCAATTATTTTCAAAAATAAATAAACTCAAAACTTCAAAACTAAAAGAAGAATAAAAAATCGCACAATTTCAATTATCTTCAAAAAGTTAAAATAAAATTAATAATAAAAAAATAATAATAAAATAATAAAAATAAAATCAAATTTTCTGCAAACATTAAATTATTTTTATAAATAATATCATTTGTCAACGAAAATTCATTTATTAAAAAAAAATTTCAATTTAATTTATTATAGGTAATTTATTTAAATTTTTTATTTAAAAAAATAAAAAAAATTTTTTTAAATAATTTAAATAATTTTTAAATAAATTAAATAAAAAAGTATATTAAAAATTGAAATGAATTTAAAATTTATTTCATGAATTTTATTATTTAAAAATGTTTTAATAAAATGTTTTGCAAAGAATCAATGATTTTTATAAATAATAACATTTTTCAACAAGAATTCAATTATTTTTTAAAAGTTAAATTAGTATTCGTTTATCGAATTCAATTATTTTCAATGATTTTGATAAAACTCTCAGTTATTATTCAATATACAATGTTAATTGAATTCCTCTTGAGATTTAAATTTTCTAAGAAACAATTAAATTTGTATTTTTAAAAAGATTATTTTTTATTATTTTTCATTTTAGTATTTTCATAAATAATAAAGTACTTTAGTGAAATTAAATTATTCTCAATAGACAATTTGAATAAAAATTGGCGACATCATTTAAGGAAATTCTTCGATAGAATTCATGAAGATAATAAAAAAGTTTTAAAAAAAGTAAAATTTGAAGGAATCAAATTATTTTCAATATACAATTTTAATACAATTTTTTAAAAATCTAAGTTTACTATTTTAAAAAATAATTCAGTTTTTCCGAAGATTTTTATCAGAATGTTTGAAAATAATTTATTTTAATTACAATTTTTAAAAATGATTCTATTCTTTCGAGAAATTTTACTACAATTAAATTAAAAATGATTGCATTCCTTTTAATAATTTTAATATTAATTATTAAAATTAATTGACTTTGGGGAATGAATTTTATTAAAAATTTTCAAAATCCTAATTAAATTCTTTTGTCGAAGTAGGTATTTCTTTGAATTTTTTTTAAATAATCTACTTTTGTAATGGTTTTAAATTGAAAGTTTTGGAAGAAATTGAATTTTATGAAGAGTTTTTTTCAAGATTTTAAAATAATCGCTTCTGTAAAAAGTCATAATTAAATACTTTATTGTTGAAATTTATTAAAATTTTTTTCAATATAATTTAATTCCTGAGAAAATTTTTATTATTTATAGAAATAATTTAATTCATGCGAAAAATGTTACTATTTTTAAAAATAATTGAATGGTTTCGAAGAATTTCTTAGAAATTTGGAAAATAAATGAATTTTTTCGAAAAATTTTATTAAAAATTGGAAAAAATTTTATTGAATTCTTCAGTGAAATTTTATTGAAAAATTTAATTAAATCCTTCAGTGAAATTTTATTAAAAATTTTTACTGAATCCTGCTGTGATAAAAAAATAAAAATAAAATAATTAAGTAAATAATAAATAAATAATAATAATAATAATAATAAATGTTAAAAAAAATTAACATTAAAATTATTAAAAAATTGCCAGAGTAAAATTTTAATAAAGAAATTGTGTTATTTTTTAACTTTTAATGAAAATAATTAATAATAATTTTGTTATAATTTAATAAAATAAGAATTAAGAGCTAGATATATATTTAATTAATGAATTTATTTAAATAAATAAAATAGTGAAAAAATATAATCAATAAATAATAAATAATTGTAAATAAAATATGAATAATAAAATTAATTCTTTAATTGACTGATAATTGTTTACTAATTAGGTTATAATTATCGAAATAAAAAATAATATCTATTTAATTAATTCAGAAGATATTTTGTCATATTTATTACAAATATTAATTAATTTTAGGTAATTTGTCAAAATTAAAAAAAAAACACTTGTATAACGTCAGATTATATGTTATAATAACTATGCAAAAGAACCTCGAAAATAATAATTATCAGAAAAAAATATGTGTACGAATGTGTGTTATTGATAAATTAAAACTATATTGAGCGCATTAGTCATTCGAAAATTTTTTTTCTTTTAAAGATTCAAACACAGAACTAAGAGCGAAAAATTAAATATTTAAGTAAATTGAATATAAATATTTAAGGATATTTGAATCATTGAGACGTTAAATTTTTAGAACAAAACTTTTACTCAAACTGTGAGGTCATTAATAGTTTATGATGAAGTGCCAAAAACTGTTTCATTTTAAACTAAAACTCTAAAATGAAAAATATAAAGAAATAAATATGGTGTAAATAAAAAACTATCAAAAAAGTAAATGAAATAAAAAAGTATAAATAAAAAAATAAAAGCAAGAGAAATTTAAATAGATATAATAATAAATTGGGTTAATATTTGGATACATATATTAATCCAAATATTAACCCAATTTCAGATTGGAAAACTAATTTTGAAACTAAATTGTAATAAGTGTTGATGTACATTTTTCCCTGAATTTTAGCGTGTACTTGTGTATTATTTTTCTTTTGATAAATAGATTTTTTTCCAGAAATTTGAAACATTAAATTTAGTTTTACTGAGAAGAAAAAATATTCTTCTTTCATATTATATATATATTTTTATATATATATATATATATATATATATATATATATATATATATATATATATATATATATATATATATATATATATATATATGGGTGATTATCCTGAAAGGGACCACTTCACGTGTCTCCAACGTGAGACTCAATATTTGCATTAACTTATTATGATATTTTGTTGAGTATAAATTTCAAAAAAAATTTATCCATAATCTTCGAAACATTATTTATCTTTACATAATCTTGTAATGTTAAAATTTAAAGTTTTTCTTAGTAAAAGAATTTATTTAATTTTTTCTTTTGGTTTTGGTTAAATATGATACATATTTTTAATTATTTTTTAATATAATTAAAAATTTTGAAATATAGTCTTAATATATATCAAATTGAAGCTTAGATTCTACCGTTTATTTTTCACTTATATTTAGTTTAAACCAAATAAAAGAAATTTTTTAAATAATTAATTAAAAATTATTGGCAACGAGAGTAAAAATTCAAATTCATCTCCGAAGCCTCGTTTTTCAGTTAATAAAATCATATTTTGAAACTGTTTTTTAATTACACGTAATCTATATATTAATATTTGAAGTTGTAGCCCAAAAAATTTGTTAAATTATGTTTCAATATTTTTAAATTTAATAAAAATGTGAATTTTTTATTTGACAAACTATTCATCTCCGAAGCCTTTTTCATATTTGGTAAGCAGTATTGTTTTGTTTTTAAAAATTATTTTCAAATACCTAACCCTTGAATTATAAAAAAATTTTCCGTTTTATTTAAAATAAAATATTTTTAATTTTTTAAAATATAATATATTTAGGAAAAAGTTAGATAAATATTAAAATTATAATTAAGAATAAAAATTTTTACAGAAAATATCAATTTCGAACTTAAAATGATAAATTAAAAAAATCATTACAATTTTTTTTCCGTTCAATATATAAAAATATATATTAGTTATTTTTTTAAAGATAAAATAGTTAAAAATAAATTATTAAATACACAATTCATTAAATTAAAAATGAATAATGTTAAAAGTTTAATAAATGAAAGAAATTAAATTTAAAAGGAATTTTTTTTACAAAAATCCCAATATTGATTACAGTATATTTAACCTTCCAAACACTTAATATTAAAATGATGCTGGAAGGCTTAATTAATTTTTTAAAATTAATTTTGCGCAACTCAGATTTGTATATTTAATCATATTTAAAACCTATCCATGACAAAAAAATTTAGAAAATGTAAAAATTAATTTTTTTTAGTTTTTAGAAAAAAACAGGTGCCTTTCAGAAGAATCACCCATATATATATTAAATATATATATATATATATATATATATATATGACACAATAATTTGGAAGAAAAAAAATGATGACAAATTTTAGAAAATTGATACCACGTTAATTTTTTATAAAAAGGCAATCATCGCGTCACACCTGCGTTGAATAATATTGTAAATAGTACATTTAGATAAGATAATACTTCGTTAACCGAGTTTAAATATCAGACCATTGAAACAGTCGTCAGTTTTGGTTGGAAGGTTTCAATTCATACACTTTTATTATATTTTAATAGTTTTTTTCAAAGCTAGGAAAAAATGCCCGGTAAGGACACGCAAATTTTTTTTTTTTGCTTATAATTCTTTCAAAATTTTTAAATATTACTAGTGGAAAATAAAATAACTAATTGTCAGTAAAAAATAACTAGTTATTCAGACTTTAATAAAATTAAAAAATTACTTTAATTAAATTACTTTATTGCAACTAAATATTTTTTTTAATAAAATCTGGGAACAACTTTAAAATTTAAAAAGTCAAAAATCGGTGGAAAAAAAATTAACATTATTTACATAAGTAAAAAAAATAATTAAATTTAATTCATAGCTTACAAATGGTTGAGACGATCGGCAGGAACTCCAGTTCCCCACACAGCAGTCGAAGGTAATAATTTATTATGAAACATATTTTTTAATTATTAAAAGAAAAAAAGAGAAAAAAAGGAAAAAACGAACAAATGAAACAAATTTTCAAATATTCAGAACAAAATAAATAAACACAGTAAAATAACGACACTTAGGTAAAACTTATGTTTAAATTATAAATATTCTACATTTCTGGTGCATAAAATTTTTTTTTAGATTATTTTATAACATTAATTCAATTTTTTCATAACCCGAATAAATGTTTTTTTTATCTATAAATAAATATTTGTCTAAGTTCAATAAATTTTGCATTCGAAAGTAAATTCGTAAAAGTAATTTCGTTATCTAAAGGAAATATATTTAGTTGAACCAAGTAAATGTTTGATAGCATTCTAAATTATATTAATCGATAGCATTCAATTTTTTCATAACCGGAATAAATATTTTCTTGTTATAAATAAATATTTGGTTAGGTATAATAAATTTTCGATTCGAAAATAAAATTTCGTTATATGAAGGAAATCTTCAGTTGAACCAAATACATGTTTGATAGCATTCTAAGTGAATTATTGAAAAAATAAAATTGATTCAATATAAATTCTAAATAGATTGAAACTGTACAATTTATGTTCTTTATTTTCTCTACTAAATTTAAAAAAAAAATTAAAGAAAAAATTAGAATTAATTGTATTGAAACATTTATTATCATAGTACTTTTAATCCTTGAAATAAAATCAGACTTATGTCTGTTCAAACAAAGCCTAGCAAACATTGTGACTAATAAATAGAAATTATGCCAATTTTTTATCTATTTTTAAAAAAATCAGAATTTTCGTAAAAATCGTGAATAAAAAGTAAGATGATTATGATTTGATTATTTATGATTTGTCAATTATTATTATATTTACATTATTACAAGATTAAATTTTTTTTAAAGGAAAAATAATGTCATAAATAAATTTCTCTTTCTCAATGGCAGTGTTTTTATCAACAATATCTAAAGTTTTTCATTAAAAATTAAAAAAAGTTAAAAGAAAATTTTTTCTAACTAAAAAGTTTACTGTTTTTCATTTTATTTTTTTTGTTTTTCATTTAAGTACCTTAATTGAAAATTTGATACAACAAAGCAAAAATGAATTATTGTTTCGAATTAGCGAACATTTTTTTAAATTTCTAAAAAATGAAAAGTAGTACAACATACTTTGGGACATTTATTAAAAATTGCAATTAAAAAGCAGAAATAGCCCAAATTCTTCTTTCCAAAAGAAACTAAAAATTTCCTAACCAAAAAATATAATTGACAAATTAAAATTATAAAAATTCATTTCTTTGATATTTTTATAAAAATATTTTAAACTTCTCAGTTGTATTTTTAGTTAAAAATTGTAATCAAATTTGTAAAATAAATTTTCTTTATTTCTAAAAACATTAGAGATTTGGATAAATAATAAATTGCAGTTGAGAAATAGAAATTTTACAAAAATTTTTGTTGTTTATTACAAAAATAAAATTGGAAGATTTGTTAAAAAATAATGCTTGAAAATTTTAAATCCAAATTAATTTCTTATTTCTTACTTTTCAAAAAGAAGAAATAAAAACAGAATTTTTTTATGTGGCTAAAAAGTTTCGAACGTTCAAATGAACGAAATTTTTGTTTCACCTTCAGTGTTTTTGAAAATTACTATAGAAAAAAGAAAAATAATTAAAATTTTAAAATATTTAATTTTGAAATCATTTGTTTCAATTTAAAAATAAATAATTTTTTGTACAGAAATACAAATTAGAGGAAGTAAAAAAATATTGTCGTTCACTTGAACGTTTTAAGCTTTAGGAACATAATTTTATGTAAAAATTGAAATTATACAAATTTATTACATTACTTTCTGTAAATAAAATAATACTTTTGTTAAAAATTGTGATTAAGGAACAAGAAGTTACCCAATTTTTTTTAAAGAAAGTAAAAATTCTAACCAAAAACTATTTTTGAGAAATTAACATTACGAACATCTCTTACCATTATTTTATAAAAATCTGTTCAATTTCTGATTTTTAAAATTTTTTCTTTTTACTTCTTATTAACAAAGTGATTTTGACAAAGCTTAATTGTCCCCACAAAACTTTTAATTTCTCATTGTTATTTTGAAAGAAAAAATATTATGATTGACAAATCGAAAGTGTTTAGAAAAAAAGAAAAGAAATACAAATCGTGGACAAAATGAGCGAAAAAGTACGAAAATTAGTTATTAACAAAAATTTATTATTAATTGAATGATAATTTATTTAATAAACGTTACTAATTATGTTTGAATCAAGTACTCTATTTTGTTGTATAAACACATTTTTTAGATTATTTCTATTTCTACATAAAAGTTTGTTTCACCTAAATAAATTTATTTATTTATTTTATTTATTTAAATAAATTTATTTGTTTATTTAATTTATTTAAATAAGTTTATTTAATTATTTAATTTATTTAATTTATTTAATAGGGATGGCAAAAGAAATATTATTTGCTTCTGTTTCCATTTTTATATATTCTTAAAAAAATTCGGTTTCGGTTTCTTTTCTTTTAAAGGATTAGGATTTCTAATACTATAAAATATTTGGATTCCGATTTTTAATGTCAAAAATTTCGGTTCAGGTTTCATGGTACATTATGTTTTTCATTATATATTTATTAATTTAATTAGCATGTTACGGTTTCACTTTTCAGTTTTCAACAGATTTTTCTCGTTTCTTTTAATTCCTGATTTTTTGGTTATCGGTTTCGGTTTTGGTTGCCATATTTAGATTTAAAACAAAAATTCAGTTAAGTTCAATAAAATTTCGCATTCGACGAAAGAATTTGTTTACTTGAGGCAAATATTTATTTGGACCAACCAAACGTTTGGTTAACTGTACATAGCAAAACATATTTACTTAGTAGATTCAATAAAAATTTTCTTGTTTCAAATTCGAACAAATTTTTTTAATTCCAACACTAAATGATTTAATTATTCATTAAGGTGGACGAGATGTGGACGGTTGTCCTATTTACGTAGGCAGAGCATTCCATGAAGGAGATATGATTCCAGCGAAAGTAATTCCCGATAAAAATGTCGCCTATGTCGCATGGGGTGGTCAAGAGCATCCAAAAAGTAATTACGAGGTAAAAAACAATTCTAATTGAAAAAGAAAATAATAGTATATAAGTAATTATATTTCAATAACTATGCAGATGCTATTAATTTCACTCATTGAATTAAAGAGAATTCATTACCGATATTTCTTGAATCAAAATAATATATTTTTTAATTTCTAATAAATATTTTAAACATAAATACGGACACGTTTTGTTTACTCTTTTTAAAAATTACCTCATTTCTTAAAACTCTTATCAAATTCTTTTAATCGAAAAAAAGGAGGAAAAAATCTAATCAGAAAACTTTAATCCATCAGATTCAGACCTTGAAACGCTTTATCGATATATTAACGCAAAAACAGATTAATACTCGCAGTCTGCTCCTATCTGTAATATATTATAAAGAATTAAATTATTATTAAACAGAAACATTTTACATATAATAAAACCGGAAAAAATGCTATTTGATTACAAAAAAACGATTATATGTCTCTTATGGAATAAATATTTACACCCAATAATATTTTTTTTACATATTTAAGTCAATTAAATGGCCTAATTGCTTAAGATACTGAAATTATTGGTTAAATTACTGAAATGGTTTCAATATAAAAATTATTGCTTCGAATACCGAAAATATTGTTTGAAATAGGTCTCAAAAATTATTGGTTCATTAGCAAAAATTCCTCACATACTTTTTAAAAAAATGCAATTTAAACAAAGTAAAATTTAAAAATTTTTAAATCAAATTTTTTTTTCAAAAAAATAAAAAATACAAATTGGAATATAGATTATATTATTATTATAACCACAATAATCATATTACATTCTGCGAGGCAGGAGATTCAAGGAAAAGTCAGCCATTTTTATTAAAAATACAGAAAAAATTAAATTTTCAGAATTCATAATTAAAAAAATTAAATTAAAATTTCCAAGTTTTGGTTTTTTGGCTATAAAATCCCTACGAATTCTAATGCAAAACCTTCAAATTTTTCTATATTTCTGACAAGAATTTCTTTTTAAATAACATCATTCTTGAAAAACAAATAATACAATTATTGACTATTTATAAACTATTTAATAAATAATTTTACTCAAATATTTTAATTGTTAAAAATAGTAGATTTATAAAAAACTTTCAGTTAACATTTCTAAAAAAATTGAATTTTGAAAAAGTTACGAATAATTACAGAAATTAAATTCTTATCAAAAGTAATAAAATCCTTCTTACAAAAGTTCAACTATTTTCAAAATTAGAAAAAAAATTCTCACCAAAATCACAATTGTCTTTATAAATAACAAAAATTATTTTCCAAAATTCAATTATTTTCAAAAATTTTTAAAGAAATTCTAGTCAAAATTTCAATGTTTTAAACAAAAATCTTTCTTAATTCAATAATTCTCAATATTCACTGTTTTTATAATATTTTCCAAAGAAATTAAGTTATTTAAAAATTTTTTTTGGAAAATTCTACGCAAAAATTTACTTATTTTCAAGAATAATAAAAAGTTCACAGTAATTTGATTATTTTCTAATTTTTTAAAAATTTCTTTACAATAATTCAATTACTTCTATAAGTCATCAAACTTTAATAGGAATTCAATTATTTTTTTTAGTATAATTTTAATCGACTTCGTCGGAAAATGTAATACTTCTTAAAAATTTTATTGAAATTCGTCTAAAAAATTAAACTGTTTAAAATTTTTTTAAATAAAATTCTATATAGGAATTAAATTTTAAAAAAACATTCAATTATTCAATAAATTACTCATTTTGTATTTAAATAACCGAATAATTTTGAAAATGTTTCAAATTAAAACATTTAAGAATTTTCTACACTTTTAAGTAGCAATTTTAGAAAAGTTAATTTTTCTGAAAAAGTTTTATTTCATTTATTTTTCAAATAATTTGAAGTTACATGGAATTTACATGGAAATTTTTCCAAATTGTCAGAAATTTTCTTTAAACGTTTAAGAGACTTTTTCCAAACTTTTGGAAAATTTGTTTCCTAAATTTTTCTGGGAAAAATGTCTAAAATATTCTTACAGTTTATTTAATTGCAGAAATTCCGATTAATTGAAATTTCTTAAAACTGAAGGTTAAAAAAAGATATTTGAAAATTCTCAAAGCATTTTTTCAAAAATTATTAAGAATAGTTGATTTAAAGAAGAATTTTAGTTAAAAATTCTAAAAAATAATAACTGAAAATTGAAATGATGAAAATAATTTTTTAAAAGTTACAATAACAAAATTCTTAATATAAAATAATGATAATACTTTTATAAGTTGTTTAATTTCAATAAAAAATTTCAATTTTACATTTTTAAAAATCTTAATTTCTCTAGAAATTTTAATAATTAAATATATTTATTTAAAAAAAAGTTATTGACGTTTACGAATAATTTTACAATTAAAAAACAAACAATATTTTCGAAAGGAAAAAAAACAAAATCATAGCCCAAAAACTCAAACTTCAGAGGAGGACAAAAAGAATGAATGAAATAATTTGTCGATTATATTATAGTTAATAATAAATTAACAGAAAATTTACTTGATGTGACAAAACATTATTTTAATTAAGTAAATATTTATTTGTAAATTTTTCAGTAAAATTTATTATTTATATAATAATGATTTCATCTCTCCTTCGAAATGAAACGAAATAATTTAAAACATCTAATTCATATTTCAAAAAAATAGAAAAAGAAAACGAAGGCTACTTACTGAGAAAATTTAATAAACATAAACTACAATAAGTTGAACCAAGTTTATTCTTAAAAAAAATATGCAATTATTGTTATTTATTATGTAAGAATAATTATCGAAGCATTGGCAAGAACAAATAGTGAACTAATTTCCAATCAAGTTTCTACTTTTGTGGTCAGTTTTATAATATTTAATTATATTTATTTATTTATTCTTTCTTACAATAAAAGTAATTAGTTTTGTGTCCTTTTATAATTATAATGTATTTTCATGTTGTTTTCTTTTTTACTTTTGTCTAATAGGTTTTGTGTCAAGGCGAGTTCTCTTGGGAGTTTTGTAGCAATGGTCGAATCCCCGAAGATGCTGTTGTTGGAGGACAAACTTCTGAAGGAGAACCCTTGTACATTGGACGTGTTATTCACAAAGGAGCTCAAACAATTGGAAAAGTAATTTTTATTTTTTAAAAATATACAATTAAAAGCTTTCAGCGTCGCAAACTACTGAAAAAATTTGTTTTGGTTCAAAAATCCAATCACTTGACACTACTATCAATTAAACATAGTTACGTGAATTGAATAATTTTTATTTGATTCATTTTTTCATAGTTGCTTCAAATACTCAAATTATTGGTTCAAGAACCACGATGTAAAAATTATTTGATAAAATTTATTTGATTCAAGTAAATATTTACTATATAGTTTTTTACAGTTTTTATAGTGTCATGTTAGTCAGTTATTTGAGTCAAATAAATTTTTTTTAAGGTAGTAAAGCGTAACCGTCTGAATTTTTAAAAATCTTCTGTACATCTTGGAAAATTTCATTAACTATAATTTATTTTAGGTACAAGGAAGTCATGGAGTTTTGTACATCCCATTCGACGGAGAAGAATTATCATTTAACGATTATGAAGTTCTTGTTTTGCATTAAATCAAATTAATCAGCGGAACAAATTTTTTAAAACATGACTTACTTTTATTATAATGCTTTTGTTAGAAAGCAAACTTCTAATTAACGGTAGGATAACACCTTTATTTTCAACCATACGAAGAAAATATTTTTAATGTTCAATAAAATTATATTTATAGTCATTTTTGGAGAGGAATTCAATGGCCCTAAAAAAAAGTTGGTCGGAAAATAATTTGACCCTTTTTTAATTTTTATTTTTTCCAAAAAGTCATAGATTTTGAAATCCATACGTAATTTTGTAGAAAAAAATGAAAATTCAAAAAGGGTCCAAATATTTCCTGTCCAATTTTTTACTACAAATATAATTTTATTGAACAATTAAAATATTTTCTTCATATAGTTGAAAACATAGGTGTTCCCTCCCCTTAATTGATTTTTTCTTTTTTTTATTTATATCTCGCCTGGAACATTGTTATTTGCATTATTTTTTGATTTCTAAAAATTAGTTTTTATGTTTTGTGGTATTATCTACAGAAAAAAATAAAAAGAACTTTAATTAAATGGAGGCATTTTTTATTTGTCAAAATATTTTTGTATTTACAGTCACAGCTTAATTTTACGCCAAAAAAAGGATTGAAATATTTAATATTTTTATTAATGTTTACCACAACGATTCATGTGTCTTCAAATCCAAACCAAATCATTTGTGACCATTTTGAAAAAGAGGAGTACTAATAGTTTTCATCATTATTATATTTATTTATAATTTTGTTTAATTGTAAATTTATTTAAAACGACCAATAACTTCTTTTTTAAATAAATATACACTTTTAATTCAAATTATTATTTTTTGAAACTTCCAACCAAAATTCTTCTTCAAATCAATTATCATAATCAATTTTCATAATTTTTGAAAAAGTTCTTAGAGAATTTTGAAATCCATTTGTTTATAATTCAATTTTATGTAATTTCGAAGATTCGGAAATTCTTTAATTAAATAAATTAGAAAATAAAAAATTCAAATAGTTTCAAAAAAATTCAACTATAAAACTATTTTATAACAAATTTGTTCTATAAAATTAATAGTCAAAATTCATGCTATAATGCTTTATTTATTATCTAAAAATTTAACTGAAGTTCATTTTTAAATCAATTTTTATTAGAAAAATTTACAAATATTTAATTATGTAAATACAAAAATAAATTATTTCTTGAATAATTGAATTCAAAATTGAATTCTAATAAAGAATTGCATTAAAAAAAATTTAAACAATTAAATTCTTTAGACGAATTTCAATAAAATTTTTAAGAATTATTACATTTTTCGACGAATTCGATTAAAATTGTACTAAAAATAATTGAATCCCTGTTAAAGTTTGACTATTAATAGAAATAATTAAATTATTGTAAAGGAATTTATAACAAAAATTTTAAATAATTGAATTCCTAGGAAATTTTTATTATTCATGAAAACAAGTAAATGAAATTCATCCTTTAAATCAATTTTTATTAAAAGAATTTACAAATATTCAATTATGTAAATACAAAAATAAATAATTTGTAGAATAATTGAATGTTTCTTAAAATTAAATACTTGTAAAGAATTTTATTAACAAATTTTTGAATAATTTAATTCTTTAGACGAATTGCAAATAAAATTTATTATTATTAATTTTTGCGTAGAATTTTATTAAAATTTTGTTTAAATAATTTAATTTCTTTGAAAAATTTTATAAAAATAGTGGATATTGAGAATCATTGAATTGAGGAAGATTTTTGTTTGGAAAAAATTGAAATTTCGACAAGAATTTCGTTAAAATTTTGGAAAATAATTGAATTTTGCAGGAATTTTTCGTAAAGTTTTTAACTGAAATTCTTCTATAAATTCATTATTTTTAATAACTAATTCAATATATATATATATAAACAATTTAACTTATTCTTGAAGAATTTGAACTAATTATATTTTTCAAAAATTTAAGTTCTTTAAAATTGCTAATTAAATCCATTTAAAATTGAAATTTTCTGAAATATCAAATTAAGTCGTTTTGAAGTTCACCTATTTATGAAAATTGTATTTTTATTATTTATTTTATTATTATTAAACATTTCATTATTTATTTTTATTTATAAATTTTTTTAATTTTGGAATTATCTAAGTTAAATTATTTATTAAACAATTTTTAACTTGAAATTATATTTTACTATTATATTTTTTTTTATCAAAGCTTACTATTTTCACCTTCGAATTTTTAAAAATTAGAAAATTTTTTAATTATCTTCATATAATATTTTTGGATGATTTTATGTTAAGTATGAAGTAAATTTTATTAATTTTTACTAAAATTTACCTGTGAGAGTCAAAATAAAATTCATATAATTAAAAAACTCAAAAGTAAGGTTGTAAAAAAATTTTGAATTCAAAATTACGGAAAAATCAGATTACGAACCTTACGGACAAATGAAATGAAATATCAATAAATTAAAAAATATTTATTTTATAAATTATACTTAATTCTTAATTATAATTATAAATTACACTTAATTCTTAATTACAATGATAAATTATACTTAATTCTTAATTACAATTATAAATTATAATAATAGAAGTGAAACTTGAGTGATAATGATAATGATTAATCTAGATCGTGAAATTGTTGCGGCTAAAATTATAGACATTAAAATTGTCTTATCGAGATTAAGAGATGATTTTCATTTAAGAATTAAGTAATGAATGTGCTCTGATTTACTTAAGTGCATCGTCTAAGAAACTGAATGAATCTCGTTTAATGTCGCAACAGCATACTTAAATTCATTATCACCGGAAAGTAAAATACAAATGATAAATTATTTTTTAATTATATTCACGAAATTCAACTATTTCCAAGCAATAATTAAACTTTTGCAGAAGAAAAGACAGAGTTTCAAATTTTTAAATCGAATATACGGATGCAATATTTTTTCCGGTATTTCTCTTTATAGCAAGCTCTCTATATGTTAATCTTTTTCCTCTACGTGAAAGTTTATTTACTGAATATATCTAGAAATGATTTCTTCTCTCTTGTATTCAAATTTGTCCTCAGCTTCCAATTTAGCTATAAAAGAAATAAAAAATATCCATATTTTTATTTCTAATAATCGCATTTCTTCTAATTTTTATTCTATATTAAAAGTTATTCTGATTTTTAAAAAGTAATTCCAAGCAACATTAATGATACACCAAGAGAAAAATTTTAATAAAGTCAGTTATAATTTATTTGAGTTAAATAAAAGTAATTATGCCCCAAAGTTTACTAAATTATTTGTATATATTTTTTTTGTTTTAAATAAAAATTTTATTCGATGCTTTCGCAAACAAATAAAAAGTCCAATTTCCAGTTGGCTCGGAGTCTTTCTAGTTGTAAATTTAAATTATTTTTAAATTCGTGATGGTAGTTTTTTATTAATATTTCCTTAAGGCCTAAACCATAAACGTCAACAAATTTTAATTTATTTTTTTCAAATTATAATTAATTATTATTAATAAAAAATAACAAAATATATTATATATAATATATATAATATTATTAAATAATAATAATAAATAATAATAATTAATAATAATTAATAATAAATAATACTATTATCTAATAATATAATAATAATAATAATAATAATAATAATAATAATAATTAATAAATTATTATGCAAAGTTTAGATCCTAATTTAATATACGTAATAGGTCTAAAGAATTCATTAATAAATTAAATTATTTTTCTCGCACCGAAACATATTTCATCACTATCATTATTCTAATTAAATTTATTGTAATTTGCAATTGTATGTAAATTTATACTTTGAAAATTGTAAAACATTTTAAATTCTATGATAAACAATTATCACTTTTATCAAAGAATGTATAAACTGATTTTATGTATAATTATGAATTAATTCAGTATTTCATTGTTAAAAGAAGAAATTTCGTAACTTCATTTCGTAATTATTTTTTATTCCTTTTTTTTCATTAAAAACAGAAATGAGGAAATGGCCTTAATAATTAATTACAAAGTATTACTGATACTGTTAAAAAAATTGACAGTAATTTGTCAATATTTTGTTAATTTACAATTTATATTATTATTCTTATTATATTTAAAGTTAAAAATTAAATTTTTGTGTTTTTAAAAAATTGTAATTGATTTATTTTTCAAAAATTTCCTATTTTCTTTTTTTAGAAAAATAGGTACATAATTTCAATTTGTCTAATAATTAAGTTCTTTATATAAAAAAGGAGAAAATGTTATATGATTTCTATTTGTTAATTAACAGAATTTTTTGTAACAAAATGCTAATTTTTTTAGAAGTAAAGGAAAATTTTTTGCATAATTTTTCATTTTTATTGACAACTTCTTAACAATATTTCAAGTCTTCATTAAATTTCTGAATTTCAATTTTGCTTCATGAGTGTTTAAAATTTTCAACTACAATAAAAACGGAAAATAAAATAATGATGATATTAAATTCAATAATGATATTAAATTTTAATTAACTTTAATAATTTTTTTTTAGATTAATAAAGATTTTTTTGAATTGTTTGAAAAATAAAAATAATATTATCATAAATAAAAAAATACTCTGTAATTATTATAAACGTTTTAATCTGGTAATCTGTTAGCAATTGGAAGTTACTTGTTGTTTGCTTTTTTGTTTCATAATTTTTTATAATAATTTTTCTTTTTGAATATTTTCAATTTTAAAATTAAAATTTTAACAATAATCGAATTGATGTAAAGAATTTTATCAAAAAATCTGATAATTATAGAATTATTTTGAAGAATTTTATTACTTACAAGTAATAAAATTTTCCTATAAAAAAATAATTGAATTCTCGCGAAGCATTCTGTTAAAATTTTTTTCAATTTTTAATTAAATTCTTTATGAAGAATTTTTTTTTAAATAATGGAGATTTTTTTTAATTTTAATAAAAATTTGTAGAATAATTGAATTTTATGAACAATTTCAGTCAAGTTTTTAAAATAAATATGTTTGTCAAAAAATGAAATTAAATATTTAGGTAAATGCAGAATTTTATTAAAATTTTAGAAAATAATTGAATCCTTTTAAAAAATATTATAACCAAGACAAAATTTTAATTCCTTCGTGGAATTCTTTTGAAAATAATTGAATTTCTGCAAAGAATTTTACTTTATTTATAAATTAAATTTTTTCGAAGAAATCATTAAAATTTCAGATTAGTAATTGAATTCTTTTGAAAAATTTTATAACGAATTAAGAAACAAAGGAAGTTCTTTTTTGGATTTTCTTTAAATAATTGAATTTTTGAAAAAGAATTTTACTTTTTATAAATATAGCTAATTGAATTTTTTCAAAATATCCATTATTGAAAATTTTGTTATAAATTATAATAGAATTTTTTCGTAACATTGTTTTCAATATAATTGAATTTTTTATAAAAAATTTACCATCTATAATACAATTGAATTATTCGAAGAATTTATTAAAAGTTTAGAAAATAATTGAATTTTTTCTCGAGAAAAATATTAAAAATTAAAGAAAAAATTAATTCTTTTATTGGAATGTTATTGAAATTTTATTAATAATAATTAAATTTTTGCAATAAATTTTACTATTTATAAAGAAAATTGAATTGCTTTGAAGAATT
Source organism: Leptopilina drosophilae (assembly GCA_032873175.1). Classification (NCBI taxonomy): domain Eukaryota; kingdom Metazoa; phylum Arthropoda; class Insecta; order Hymenoptera; family Figitidae; genus Leptopilina; species Leptopilina drosophilae. Next base: position 3,271,414 of record CM065482.1, read on the forward strand.
TAAAAATTTTAATTTAAAAATTAATAAATTTTAAGAATTTAAATTTTAGAAGATAATTATACATTCTTTTGAAATATTTTCTAACGAATTGAGAATAAAATTAAATTCTTTCGTCAAATTTTTCATTTAAAAATAATTGAATTTTTACAAAAATTTAATTACGAATTAAGAAAAAAATGAATTCTTTCGTGAAACTTTCTTGAAAATAATAGAATTTTTGCAAAGATTTTACTATTTAGAAGAAATAATTGAATTGCTTAGAAGGGTTGGTTAATATTTTGTTTAAAAATAATTGAATTTTTGTAAAACATTTTACTATTTATATAGAAATAATTGAATTCTTACGAAGAATGTAATTATTTACGAAAATAGTTGAATTCTTGTGAAGAATTTTATTAAAATTTTCAAATATTAATTTTTGAATAATTTCGTATTCAAAATTTAAAAATCCAATTATTAACTAATTTACTAATTAATTACTCTTGTTTATTAATTTTAACAATTTTAATAAAATGCTTCACAAGAATTCAATTATTTCCATAAATAATTATATTCTTCGTAAGAGTTCAATTATTTTTATAAATAGTTCAATTATTTAAAAGTGTTTGAATTATTGCAAAACATTTTACTATTTATAAAAATAATTGAATTCTTACTAAGAATGTAATTATTTATTAAAATAATTGAATTTTTAAGAAGAATGTAACTATTTATTAAAATAATTGAATTCTTAAGAAGAATGTAACTATTTGTGACGCGATCTGAAGAAAGGGTCCCAAGAAGCAAAAAATTATAGGTTATGTTTGCAATTTTCGAAATGAAAATACAAAAAAATGATTAACTGTCAATGTTAATCATTAATGTTTAAGTTTTCATTATAACTGAAATATTTAATAAATACTGATTTTAATTTGCAAAAAGTAAAAAGAAACTTTTAATCAACAAAAAAGTAGCACTAACATAACCTTAAAGTGATTTGCTTCTAAGGTCCCTTTCTTCAGATCGCGTCACATTTATGGAAATAATTGAATTTATTGAAAGAATTTTATTAAAATTGTTGATATTAATAAACGAGAATATTTAATTAGTAAAATAGTAATTGATTTTCTAAAGTTTGAATCCTAAATTATTCAAAAATTAATATGTGACGCGCTCTGAAGAAAGGTACCTAAGCAAAAGATTTGAGGTTATGTTTTCAATTTTTCAAGTAAAAATACAGAAAGAAAATCAATTATTAATTTAAAATTATTGATCTTCAAGTCTTTAGTACATCCAAAATATTCAATAAAAATTAGTTTCAAATTCAAATAATTAAAAATAAACTTTTAATCAAGGGAAATCTAACACGACCCTAACCTATAATTTGTTTACTTCTTAGGTACCTTTCTTCGGAGCGAGTCACATATTTTTTCTTTTATTTCTTAAAAAAATAAAATTTTGTTAATAAATTGTAATTACGAGGAATAATTGTAAATAAGAACTTTGTTCAAAAATAGTTAATAATTTTAGGCGTGAACAGTGTTTTTTTTGCTTACAAATTATTTTAAACAAATTATGACTTGAAATTATTATAATATAATTGTCATGTCAAAAGTTAGATTTAAAAGTTTAGAAAATTCACCAAATTCCAAAGTGCAAGATTACGTGCTATCTATGAGAAGAGTAGCAATACATTCGATTCAGCAGAATAAATAAATAATTTAAATAAATTGTCGTTCTACTTTCGTGTGTGCAAATATTTACATAGAAACAAGTGCCGTGTGTATATACGTGCACTTGTGATTCTATTAGAATTTTTGATTACAGAGTTGGTAAGCAATTGATGTAGGCACACTATGTGAAATCTACAAGGTCATCGACTGAGCTTCTTCCGAGACGAAAGTAATTGTCTAAATTGTCCATTAAGAGACATATGCAAGGATAGAAGCAGTTTTCAAGATAAAGTCATAATATACTTCTCCACATAGTGTACAAAACGATGTCAAGAGTCAATAATAAAATATCTTTCTTATATCACTAATCAATAAATCTAAAAGAAAATTTTACTATGTTTCAGTCGAGTATTCAAAACGCAGCATGATTTATTTAAGTGCGTCAAAAAACCACATCAGAAAACGAAGAAACAAATTAACAAATTTTTAAGCACATTGCTCTTTAATTTATTAAAAACAAAACTCAGGTAACGTGAGTCGTAAAAAAAATTTGCAAATATAAATAAGAGTCAAGGTAAAATATTATGCAACGTGGAGATGTAAAATCTCATAACATTGTTTTAAACACTTCACTAAAACGTCGAATGGATTTTTTAAATGAGAAATCATAAATTTTTTTCCTTCTTGTTTTTTGTTTTGAAAATTTTAAAACATATTGCACTTTTCTGAATTCATGTGGTCGACAATATTTACAACAATAAATTCTTTAATAAATTTTAATATCTAGAATTTATTAAACATATTTTTAATTTCAAAATAAATTATTTTTTCCGTAGAGAGTAATTTTCATGATGATGATGATATAACAAAAAAATTCGAAATTAATAAAACTGGTTCAGAAAATAAATATATTAATAAAGTATTCATTAAAATTTAAGAAACAGTACCCTAACATTAATTAAAATTTCAGCAACACTAAAATGACAATTAGATTTAATAATTTTTCCATTTTTCTATTTTTTTTAGAGATTCAAAAAATTGAATTACAATAGACATTCATTTTTTTTTTTCATCATGTTTCTACGGAGTTAGCTGTTTTCGTTTTCTGTGCATTGTTTATAGACATTTATCGAGTAAACGTGAGTAAAGCGTTATCCGAAGATTCCCATTGTTTCGGTTCGGTGAATTATTTGAAATAAAGAGCTATTCTGCGAAAAAATATTGTGCAGGCATCCCTGTCATGGAACAAATTGAATAGCAGATTGTGTGTATAATAATATCATCACATAATGATAAATTCACGTTCCCACCATCGCTTAATTTGCACACGATGAAAAGAAGAAATTCTTCAAAAAATTCTGCTGAATAATAGTCGAGAAATCCTTTAACAGCATCTTATCGTAAAATCAAAACAAAATGAAAAGGAAAAACAAAACTCAAGTGGCTGTAGTGAAAAAAAAATTCTGTAGAATTTATTAGTTGAATTTATAGAACATTCGACATGAATTATTAATTAATATTGAATAATATTAGACGGACATTTACATAAATTATTTTTTAATAGATTGTAGTTAATAATATATTATTATTATTATTATTATTATTATCAAAATTCTATTTGTTAGGTTTTCCAAATTTTAAATTTCGCGCCAATATAGTTCATTGAATTGCCGCCTAGACGGCATGAAAGTTCTCTCACAAGCGCAATGAAACATCACTCAAACTTATTTGAATTATCTAATATTTTATCTACCTAACATTTGTTATTCTCCATTTTTTATTCCCTTTTATTTACTTTAAATATTTTTTACTCTCTCAATGTTTTTTAATCTATAAAAAATCATGGTATAGTATTTTTTTCACTTTTAATATTATTTAATCTCTATTTCCCACGGTTAATAGTTTTTACTCTCTCATTATTTTTCACTTAAAGAATTCTTTAGAAAATATTTTTTACTCATCATTATTAACTGCCAATAGTTGTTACACCCTTAATATTTTTTATTCTCTATTTTTTACTCTAAAAATATTCGAAACAACATTTTTGTCTCTAAATATTTATGAATCACTATTTTTTACTCTAAAAAAATATTTTTTTACTATTTTACACAATAACGCAACATGAGTCATGCACTCTGTACTCCATTTGCTTCATTTCGTTTGTGAGAGAACATTCATGCCATCTAGCCGGCAATTTAATGAACTCTATTGGCGCGAAATTTAAAATAAATAATATTTTGATAACTAAAATAAATTTATTTTTCACGGAACATTTTTTAATTTCAATTTTCCAGTCTCTATTATTTCTAGCCAATAGTTTTTACTCTCTTCATATTTTTCCTCTCTACTTTTTACTCTAAAAATTCTATAAATAATATTTTCGTCTCTAAATATTTATTATTTACTATTTTTTAGTCTATTTTTAATTTAAAAAAAATATTTTTTACTATTTTACATTACAACGCACCATAAGTCATTTACATTTCGTTTGTGAGCAAATTTCTATGCCATCTGGGCGGCAATTAATTCAACTAATTTGGCGCGAGATTCAAATTGGGAAAACCTAATAAATAATATTTTAATATTATAATAATATACAATCAATTAATGTCTATAAAAATAAAAATTGTGTCAATTTCAACCTATTATTTATCAAAATTCATGTAGAAATTTTAACGAATTATTCTAGTGAAAAACTATTTAATATTCACTAAATTTTATTTAGTAAAATTGTGGTATAATTTACTATACAACTTTAGTCAAGAATATAGAATTTAAATATTCTGTTCTCTTTCGTTTTTATTCTAAATATTCAATTCTCAATATTTTTTGAGTACATTTTAACTCTCTTTTTTATTGTCAATATTTTTTACTCATTATACATAACTCTAAAATTTTTTTAGACAATATTTGTTTATGTAAATATTTGTTACTCTTTATTTTTCACTCTTTATTTTTTATTTTAGAGTTTTTTGTAAAATTTCACATGACAAACGTGAGTAAAGTATATTTTCGCTTGTGAGTGAATTTTCATGACATCCAGGCGGCAATTTAATGAACTGTATTGGCGCGAAATTCAAAATAGAAAAAACCTAATAAATAGTTTTTTTGATATTCAAAATAAATAATTAATTAACAAATCTTAAAAAATTATGTAAACTCGATAAGTTTTTCTCTAGTTATTACTCTTTATTTTTTGCCCTTTTATTTTTAATTTAAATATTTTTCATTCTTTTATATTTTTTTCTCTAAAACTTCTTTACAAAATTTTTTATTTTACAAAATATTTTCTTATTCCTAGATATTTTTTAATCTATTGTTTTCTGTGTTTACTGTCAATAATTTTACTCTTTTAATATTTTTTTACTCTATTTTGTACTTTAAAAGTTCTGTTAGCAATATTTATATTTTACTTTAGCTATTTAATAATAAATATTTTTTTATAATAATGAATATTATTATATTTTATTTATATTATTTACAACTCGACTATACACTATGTTTTCTATTTGCTTTTATTTCGTTTGTGAGCGAGTTTTCATGCCATCTAGGCGGCAATTTTGTGAACCATTTTGGCGCGAAATTTAAAATAGAAAAAAACAAAAGAATAATATTTCTTATAAATAATTATATTTTTCTAATAAATTTTGTATTTTATGTTTGTATTAAATCTTAAGAAAACTATTCACTTCAAAAAATAAACTTCACTTTTTTGAAAATCAACTAGGACCCAAAATTAATATTTTTTTTATGAGGTTCTCAAAAATTAATTATTAATTCCATAAAAATAAACAATAGAGTTGAAATTTTTCGTTAAATAAATGAATCCGAATTTTTCTTTAATTATTTGGATAATTATCTTTTACTTACAATATATAATTATATGTGTTTCAATTTATATCTACTTACGAAATGAAGTCGACAGGAAAAATTTTTATTTAACTCACCTGAAACAAAAAGAAAATACTTTGAAATTTTTAATCATTATTTAATTCTAAAACAAATATTTATTCTAAAATAATACTAAAATAAATATCATAAATAATTACAATGATAAATAAAATATAAAAAATTCTTTTTTAAGGATAAAATTAGAGAAGACAAAGTAGGAAAATGTTACAAATATATATTATCTCGAAAAGTACAAAAATAAAAAATATATTTCAAACACAAAAAAGCAAAAAATTTATTCATTTCATATATTATTGATGAAATCTATAAAATAATATCCATTTCCAACCGAAAGAGGTCTTTGGAGGTCATTCAATACTAATTTAGAATTACAATTACCCATTAAAATACACTGCACAAATTTTTCGAGACGAGAAATGCACACAAAATAAAAGTTAAAATAAATGTATTTTAAAAAACTTATTTTTTGTAATTATTTATTTATTCATTAAACTTATGTTCCACTTTTGCCCGCACTATTCAAGGTCCCATAATTTTTATCAATAATGTTTTTGAACAATTTCATGCACACATGAATCATTTTTCATTCATTAAAATGTCCATTAAATTTCATGCACATTATGAATGCAATTCTAAATGGATTCAAAGAAACAATTGAAGGAATCCGAAAATCGTCTATTTCCTATGTTTTGACATGAAATATGTTTCAAAAATGTTATCTTAATTATCAATTAAAAGTCACTTGAAATTAATTCGTATTAAATTCGTAAATTATATTCGTATAAGTATTCTAGATATACAAGCAATAAAGCGAATCATTAACAATATTTTTTGTCATAAAATCATTTTTGTCACCATTATCATTTTGAAACATGAAAAATTCATTTTTCATCATATAATAGGTATAGATTAAAATAATTATATAGCAAAATTTGAAATCATTCTTGTAAATCTGTGCCATATTAAATTAGCCAAAGAAATTATTCTTAAATTATTTCTATATTATTTCTAAATGTCTTTATCATTTAAAAATATTTTATCATTTAAAATTACTTTATCACTTTTCAATTATTCATTAATCATTAATCATCGATCATTTTATTATTAATCATGAATTTTATCTTTTAAGAAAATAGAAAAGAAAAGCCCATGTAACCCACTTGTACAAATTTTTCCCAATTCAGCGAAAGTCTTGGAAAAACGAGTAAAAGAGCAATAATAATCTTACTGCTCGGCAATAAAACGTCTAGTGTAGTGGCTATCAAATGAAATAGAAAGTTGGCCTCATATAGCGTGTGCCGATCTTCTCCACTTACATTTCCGATCTTATTTCTCACGTGTTATAATCTATGTTATAAACTATAAACTTGTCAATCTTCAATCTTCACAGTGAAATTAATCAAATTATAAATAATGATTATTCACAAAAAAAAAATTTAATTATAGTAATTATTTTATTTCCAACAAACGATCGTGTGTTGATGCAGTTTATAGTACTTGCAAAATTAATGATAATTGAAATAGATAGTAGCCTATAAAAGGTAGTAATAACAGTAATAGTTTTAGTGAATAGTGTCGAACGTTAATTTAATAGTTACCTATAATATTGCTTTGAATATTACCGAAAAATATGTTCTTGAATCAATTGTCGAAAAATATTATTCTTAAATAAAAAAAAATGTTTGATTCGTTTTACTTTTTGTAAAGTATATTTAAAAAAGTGAAATTTCATTTTTGTATTGTTTAAAATACAAAAATATTACAACGAAAAAAATACTACAACTTTTTTATACACGCAGAGAAAATACACGCAGAAATTTTGTAAAAAAATTTTACAAATTGAGGAAAAAGTACCACAAAGCTAAATTTTGATAAAAAAAATAATAAACTTCAAAAAACATGTGAAATTTAGTAAACTTATAAATTAGAGTTTAATTAATATTTTTGATATTTGATAAAATTATATTAAATGTTACATATAAGTTTCTGTAAATTTTAGTACATTTTACATCAAAATTTCCTTTTCTCGCATATATGTTAAACTTCGTAAAAAGTATTTTACAAATTGGGTAAAAATGCGACAAAGCGAAATTTTGATATAAAAAATACTAAAATTTGAAAAAATTTCTGTAAAATTTAGTTTAATTATATCAAATATCAATAATTTTAATTAAAATAATATAACAATAATTAAATACAATAATAAATATAGTAATAATTAAAAATATTAATTTGATATTAAAAGTGCTAAAATTTTAAAAAACTTCTGTAAAACATAATTTAATTATATCAAATATCAAAAATATTAATTAAATATTATGTTCGACTACAATAATATATTTATAGTAAAAATTCTAGATTAACAAAATGTTTATATAGTAAAAAAGTTTTAGAGTAAAACTAGAAAGTAACAATTATTTAAATCCAATATAATTTACTAAAACTGTGTACTACATTGTACTACAATTTTAGTAATTAAAATTTAATCAACATTAAATAAAATTTTTACTAGAAAAAATCCAATAAAATTTCAACATGAATTTTGGAAAACATTAGGTAGAAATTTACACTATTATTATTATTATTATTATTATTATTATTCTTACTATTATTATTGTAGATAAATTTAATGTTTTAAGTATTAAATAACAAGACAAGTCAATTATACAAAATAGTTTTAAATGAAAATCGTAATTTAATTTCTCAACTTGATTTAACTTTCCAAAATTTTTTAAATTGTCTTTGTGATATTATTTCTATAAAAAAAATTCATTATTTCATTAACATTGTTTCATTTTGCATAATTGAGCTGCCGGATCAAAGAAGGGCACATAACCAATGTAATTCAAATGGGTTATGTGTCCTTCTTTAATCCGGCAGCTCAATTAAATTGTAATTGAATTTTAATAAAATTTTTTTAAAAATAATTGAATTATTTCGATGAATTTTAATAAGATTTTTAAAAATACTATAGATATCTTTCAAAGAATTGAATTAAAATACCAAATTGAATTCTTATAAGAAATTATATCAAAATATTTTTAAATAATTCAATTTCTACGAAAAATTTTATTATTTATAAAAATAATTGAATTTTTGCCAAAAATCTTATTAAAACTTTAAAAAATAATTAAATTCTGGCAAAGAATCGTGTTAAAATTTTAAAAATAATTGACTTTCAGCATAAAATTTTATTGTTTGTAAAGAAAATTAAATTGTTGCAAAAAATGTTCTTAAAATTGTTTTGGAAAATAATTCCACTTCAGAAAAAAGAATTCTATTATTTATGAAAATAATTGAATTATTGACAAGAATCATATTAAAACTGTTAAAAATAATTAAATTTTCGTACATAATTTTAATAAAAAAAATTTTGTTTTTTTATAATAATACATATTAATAAATGTTTTAATTATAGAAGAAATTTTTGTAACTTTTATAATTTTGAATCTGAAATAATTTAATATTCTTGTCTAGAATTTTATTAAAACTATTGAAATGAATTAATTTCAAAAGTTTTAACATATACTTAAAATTTTTATTAAAATTTTGAAACTTTTGAAATGAATAAGTTTCAAAAATTTTAATATACATATACAAAATTTTAATTTAATAATTTTTTTTATACAAAATTTTTTTGCTAAAATTTTATAAATAATTGAATTCTTGCGAAGAATATTATTCAATTTTTTTGAGAATAATTGATGTTCTAGAAAGAATTTTATTGATATTTTTAAATAATAATTAAATTTATTCGAAGAATTTTTATTATTATTAAAAATATAAGATGGAAATTTATACAAATATTCTTTTACAGACTATTTTATAGTAGATGTTAATTAATTATTAATATTTTACCGAAATATATTATATATCAATATATTATTGTGTTTCCTCTTTTAAATTTCGCGCCAAAATCGTTCACAAAATTGCCGCCTAGATGGCATGAAAGTTCTCTCACAAATGAAATTTAAAAAATATAGTACACAAATTATAGCGATATGATAGAAAATTGTTTCTTTCTTTTTCCACCAAATATTTACTACAATTCCAGTGAAAATAATATGGGAATTCGTACAGAAAACTATAAAAATTCTATTATTATTCCAGCTGGATTCTAAAAAATGTCAAAATTTTTTTCGACTATTTTTGTTCATCAAAATTTGTAATTTAACAAAACGATTGGTCACAAAAATTAGTTAAATGAAATTTAACTTTCGAAGTATAAATTTGTACTTAACTGTACTTAAAGTATAAATTTGAACTTAATTGTACTTCAAGTATAAATTTGAACTTAATTGTACTACAAGTATAAAGTTGTACTTAATTGTACTTTAAGTATAAATTTGTACTTAATTGTACTTAAGGTATAAATTTGTGTCGCGATCTGAAGAAAGGGACCTTAGAAGCAAACCACTTTAAGGTTATGTTAGTGTTACTTTTTTTTGATTAAAAGTTTCTTTTTGCGTTTTTGCAAATTAAAATCAGTTTTTATTACATATTTTAGTTGTACTGAAGACTTAAACATTAATTAATCCAACTGACAATTGATTCTGTTTTTGTATTTTCATTTAAAAAATTGCAAACATAACCTATAATTTTTTGCTTCTAAGGTCCCTTTCTTCAGATCGCGTCACATTTGTACTTAATTTTTTTTCGGCAGGTTTAGAGATTTTTTCACGCCGATAAAACTTTTTTGCTGTAACAGCGAATTTTTTTCAGCAAACTTTGTCAGATAAAAATAAAAAAAGCTGACAGCTCTTTTATTTTTTTTTTCATACTACTAAAATTTCTACTCCACTTACTGACATTTCTTTCCTTATAAAGACAGAGTATTGTATTTATTCCAAAGTTTTAAGTTAAAAAAATTCTATTAAAAAGTTTTTCACTTCTTAAGGACATTTGAACCACTATGACGTGACAAGGAGTAAAATTAGTTAAAATTTTTTTACTAAAAAAAAGAAAAAATACTTTTCGATGCTGAGCATCGATGCCAACTTCAGAAACCTTTTCGGTAAACTGGAATATTTTTTAGTAAACACCAATTTTTTTCCATCAAAAAATTGTAATGGTTACAAATATTACAATCAATAAAGAAATTTGTTTCCGTCAAAAAATTGTAATGCTTACAAATATTACAGGCAATAAAACTTTGTACACAGCAATATCAATCATTGTCATGATTTAAAGTCCCTATTCGGAGAAAATGCCAACTTTAATATTAATGACATATAAACATTTGCAAATTAATTCCTAAAGTTAAGGGCGCTCATGTAGGAAGTGTCGTTCGAAAAATTCAAGAAAGGAAGGAAGAAGATGATGACGACTATGATGATGATGATGATGGATTAGGTGAAGAGTGTCACATGACGTGAATGAGTAAAACTCGCCTTGTCATGAAACCCGGATGAGTCGAAGGTCCGACGACCTTATGCCTACACCTTATACGTAGGTCACTGTAACATGTTCCAGTATTTAGACCTATTCCCTCGATTCTCATAGTGGGGGGAATGCAGAGCAAGAGACGATGCGATGGAGGAAGAGCAAGCCAAAGAGAAGGTGGTTCAACGCAACGAGAGGGAAGGAGTAGCATATTGCAAAGCACAATACAGCATTAGTCAGGAGCAGAGGTAGAATCGCAATCAGTCCAACCGGGCCATCTCAACAGCTACCAATATCGTGCCGGTAGTGTCCAGTAGTGCTTCAGTGACTACATTTCACACCTCGTCACCAACAGTCCATTCTTTTATCCCCGACATTTTCATTTTACTGTTCAAAAAGAGTCTTTATTTTCTAATCTTTAATCTTTACTGTCTATGCTTTACTATTTCCTCTTTAATCTTTATTCATTATTCTCTATTCTTTAGACTTTACTCTTAAGACTTTAGTCTTTAGTCTTTACTCTTGATTCCTTAATCCTTAATCTTTACTGTTTACACCTTACTCCTTACAATTTACCCTTTACTGATTTTCAATTTTTATAACTGAACGACATCTTCTTACCCCCAACAAAATTCTCCTTGTTATGCGAATTCGGATTGCAACCACAGTTCCAAACTTCCACCCATTTTCTCGGATCTGAAACTTAGCCCAAAGTATCAAAAAGGAAGGTTGCTGTATGGAACATTAATGATTCTCTCTTTCCTCTCTGTAATGGAAATTTAGTACCAATCAAACTAGTGATATTATTTCGAAAGGATTTTCCTTTCCCCACCTTTCGAACAGTTTTGAACCCTTCGTCTTCTTAACACCAGCGAGAAAAAAGATTTACGATCTTAATGAGCCCCAGGACCTGAAGTACCAGCAAAAACCCTACAAGGGTTTTTTAGACGCGGTTTTTTCTGATCCCGAGTTCGAAACCGACAGCCAAAAAATGAGCAATGCAGCAACACCCGGGGCACTCGCACCCCCGGTATGCAATCTTTCGAAGGAGAACTCCAAGGAAAAGGAAGTAATCACCTGGAAGACGATGAGCCTGAGACAAAAGTGGAACTTCTTCACCAGCAACATCACGGTGGAGCCGATGGTTGCCTGCTATATCATGCCAAGTGTCCTGGCATCTCTGGCAACTCAAAATCTAAATCTAGAAAAAGCCTGTAGAGTAAATTTAGCCTATTCGGATCAAGTGTGCGATGCCCTTGCAGTGAGAAACACCTCAGGATACATCGAGGAGGAAAAAGCCGTACAGCAATTAGTTGCCGGGATGCAGACATGGAAGACTGCACTGCAAAGTGCATTGCCGACAATTTTAATTCTCTTCCTAGGCGCCTGGAGCGATAGAACTGGACTGAGGAAACCGTGCATGTTACTGCCAATTGTCGGGGAGTTTCTCACGAGCATCAGTTTGATAGCGTGTACATATTGGTTCTATGAATTGCCAATGGAGTTTGCGGGCCTGTCGGAGGCATTATGGCCAGCCGTTACCGGAGGGTGGTTCACGATGTTCATGGCAGTCTTCAGTTACATCGCCGACATCACCAGCGTCGAATCAAGAACATTGAGAATTGGTTTCGTGAATGTTTTCCTATCGCTGGGTGTGCCAGTGGGGATGGCACTCTCAGGAATTCTCTACATGAAAATTGGTTTCTATGGTGTATTCACGATTTCCACTGTGTGCTATGTACTTAGCTTCATTTATGGACTGGTTGTTATCAAAGAGCCACCAAGACCGGCCTTGGCGCAGGACAAAAAGAATCAAGAAGTCAAGAAGTCCGTTTGTGCCTCAACTCTTCATTTCTTTTCACTCAAGCACATTTCAGATACTTTCAAAGTGGCCTTCAAGAAGGGAGAAAATAACCGACAACAAAGAGTAGCAGTTCTCATGATTGTTGTTATGGTCATTGTCGGACCAATGTACGGTGAGTAATCTCAATCCAACAATATTTTTCCCCTTTCTAAATCCGAAAATATTAAGTCCCAAAATATTATTTCGTCATTCGGTTTACATTTTTACGATCTATTTCAAGTTTCCTGAAAGGATACTGATTTAATTACATATATACAATAAATATAATTTTCCCTATAGCATTGAACGTTACGTAAAATATAATTGTTCGAGAGACACTATAATTTTTGTCAAAAGTCACAACTATTTCCTGTCTAAAGCATCCTTCAGAGATAGAAGGACATCATTGACCAAAAATCTATTATTTTATTTTTAGAACAATTTCGAGACATTTCTATCGTCAAGGCTACATTGACAGCATTATCAATCTGCCTCGACAAAAAAAGAATTGGAAAAAAATAACACCTTAAAAATTAAACCACAAATCCAAATAAAACAAGAATTTAACGATCAATTAACTTGTTGATTTCAAATAATTTTAGATCTTTTAGATAAGTAGAAAAATAGGATAAAAAAAAACAATGCATTACTAATTGGAATGAACTGAAATGTGTAGAAAATAGATATATAGAGTGTGTTTTATTAAACGTGGGACAAGTGAGGGAAGAGTGGTTTCATTTTCATCAAAACAGGGTCGTTTCTTTCTCGCCTACTCTCGTCTTATTCTCTGGCCTTGACTCTGTACTCCACTTTATTCTCTGGGATTCTAATGCTCATACTGGGAATACCAATTCCAACAAAATTAAGCGCGTTACACGGTCCAACGATTTACCTGTGGCTAATTCAAAAACACGCTGCAGCAGCTGCCCTCCAATTATCGCTTTTATTTCTTGCTTCTTTTTACTTTTTGTTTTCAATGCTTTTTTCTATTTCTTTTAGCATTTTTCAGATGGTTTTCTTTTCTTTTATTTCAAGTAAATAAAAATTTCTGCGATAAATGATATTTTGCTAAATTTTTATTAGTTAACGATTCATTGACGAAAAAATCTTTATTGTTACTTTCATCATGATCATCATCTGCTATTTTCTATCATCATCTTCATTGACAATTACAATTATTTTTTTATTTAAATATTAACGGAACAGGCTCTTTCGTACCTTAAGTACTTAATTACATTATTGTAAAAATTAAAATCACTGTTAAGGGGATGTCAAAGTCGATGTGATTTTCCCATTGAAGCTCATTGCAAAAATCCAATCGACTTTGACACCGCCTTAACATGAAAGTATCAAACTGACACCAAATTTCACTCAAATCATTAAATCATAAATTTATTCAATTTTTTGGTATCAATTTGATTCATTTTGGTATAAATTTGGCCGAATTTGACACTTTTAGGAAAATGAAAGTGATGTACTCAGAATTTACAAATTAGATTTATACGGAAATCGTTCAAAAACCGTGTGCGAACTAAGAACCCAAACAGCACCTAAACTGTTCTAAAGATTTATTAAAAATTTGTGCACAAACTTCGAAGTATGTACTTGCAAAGTTTAGTGAAAATTCCACAAAGATTTAAATGCCCCACTTCAATAAATTTTCAGGAAAGTTTTACGCTACATTTTCGCTTATAAGAGAGGTTAAAATTTGAAAATTTAATTTTAAATGTTTAGAAAAGTTTTAAGCTGAATTTTTAGGAAAATTTGCCGATAAACATTACGTCATGACGATAACATATTTATTAAAGTGGGACATTTAAATCATTACACAATTTTTTGTAAACTTTGCAAGCAAATCATTAAAATCGAAAAATTTACATTTTTCGAAGTTTACAAGTAAATGTTTAGTAAATTTTTAGGAAAATTTGGGTGCTGTGTGCTATAACACTAAAGTTTTTGTTAAAATTTCTAAGAGTGCATCAGGTTAAAAATTTCTTTAACTAACTGGAAATTTGTGATTCACAAAACAAGGAAATTGTTGTTATTACAAAAAGTAGCAGAATGATTTTTTTAAATCTGAATTTCGGGTTAGGATGCATTCACAGAAAAAAAGAAGTGTTGTTTTAACACTAAAAGTAGTGTTAAAACAACACGCAACATTTTTAACCCATACAATGTGATTTTAACCTACATTTTGTGTTAAAATAACACCATGAGTGTGTTAAAATTAATGCATATTTTTAATGGCTGTTAAAATAACACCATCTTGAAAACTACACGCAACAAATTTAACACATATTTTTTTGTGTGTTACAGTGAAACCTCAATTATACGCAAATTAATTCAGACAGAACATGTTTCTGATAACCGAAAGTTCGAATAATAGAAATTGCAAATATTTTCGTTAATAAATATGAATAAATGATTTTTTTTTTTTTAAATTATTTATTATTTATTATTTATCATTTTTCATTTATCATTTTTATTAAAATCATTTATGACAAATGATTATTTTAGACTATTGAGTCGTAAATTCATTTTTACAAAAACTTGAGGTTTTTAGAGACGAAAATGTCATTAATTTTTCTTCATTCATTGAATTTGGTAATAAAAGAAGCATCAGGGAACATTTTAACTTAAATCCTTTAAAACAATTCGAAATTACGACTTTTTTTACTTTCTCCAAATATTAAAACAAAATATCACAATTTTTGGTTAATTTAGTTAATTTTAAAATTTTTTTCTATAAAAAGAATTTTGTCAGGGAAAATAATTTTAATGTCAGTAAATTTTCAGGGAAATGTCAGGGAAATTGATAAACTGAAACTTGTGGCCACCCTAATATTATCGAAAATAATTTCAAAACAGTCATCCATTTTGGTAATTATAAAAGAATTATTTGCATTTTCTATTATCTGAATATTTGATTATTATATTAATTAATTAATTAATAATAATTATCCGAATCAGGTCCTATCCTAATTATTTTGAATAATATATAGGTTCCATTGTGTAATAAATACATTAAAGAAAAAATTTTATTGATTCAAGTAAATTCGATTACTTGTCTACTATCAAATAAAAATTTACTTCAATAAAACAATTTTTATTCAAATGATTTATTTGCTTCAATCAATCAACATTTGCTTCAAATATGAAAATAACTATTGTTTTGAATATAGAAATTATTGTTTGGTACAAAAAATTTATTGCCTTCTGCGCGAAAATTATTGTTTTGTTCATAAAAATTATTGTTGTTTACAAACATTATTGTTTCGAACAAAGAAATTATTGTTTCCAATACAAAAATTATTAGTCCGAATACAGAAAATAATTGGTTTTTAAAGACAATTTTTTTTATTTAAATAAAATTTTTTTTACTCAAGAATTATTTGACAATAATTGGTTATTTGCGAATCAAATAAATTTTTTTTGCAACCTACTATTTATAGAATCTACAACTGGAGCAAAAATTTTGAGCGCTTGCTCCATGAAAGTAAGATCTTAATTCAAAAACAAATAAAATTCATTACTAATTGTGCCATTGTTTTATGTATCACTTTCACCTTCAGTTTCTTTAACTTTCAAAGTCATTGTTTTACACTGGCCCAATGGGGACAAAACATTTTCAAGTAAATTGTCCTGAAAATGACAATTCAATTTTTTGCTTACTAACTAGACAGTAGAAATGAAACCTATTATTTTTTTTTACAAAAAAAGGAAATAAATAATAATAATAATAATTAAAAATTAAAATAAAATAACTAAATAATGCATTTGATTCAAAAATAATAATATTAATAATAAGTGGGGTACGAAACGGCTTGTCTTGTCTATAAATAATAATAAATAATAATAAATAATAATAAATAAATAATGTAAAATAATAATATAAATAAATAATATTAAAAAAATAAATGAAAAATTACTTAGAAAAATTATTCCCCTTTGCAAAAAAGAGTGAAACAAAATAAAACAAGTGAATGACCTACTTAATTTTGTAAATTAACTTTCAATTTATTTAAACAGCTGTCGCAATGTAATAAACAATCTCTGCCCCCTTGTCTCGTTTTCCCAATTACATAACAGTTTTTTTTGCCGCTATAAACAAAATACGGAAGTTATTTTAATATTAAAAATAAATAACGCTAATAAAAATTGAATAATAATGATTATAATTAAGTTTTCATCACTTTCGCAACATTAGATTGAAACATTGTCTTGCACAGGATATAAATCTTATTTCCTACAATTAACATTTTTTTTAAAGGATTATTTTTAGAATAATCTTTTACATACTTTTTTCATTGCGCTCATTGAAAAAAAATTGATGCTCAATCCTTGAAGGAAAAAAAATAAGTGCGCGCTCGTTAGATAATAGAAGAAGATTGATATTTTTTCTAATGAATAAAATTGATTTTTTTAATTAGTCCGCATAATAAAACCCAAGTCAACATTTTTTGCTCTCTTTTTTCCTAGATCATCAAAATTTTGTGTTTTTTAAAGAATAAATTAAAAAAGTTTAAAATCAAATAAAATTAAAATAAAAAATAAAATAAAGTAAAAACTAAATAAAAAAAAGTAAAAACTAAATAAAAAAAGTAAAAACTAAATAAAAAAATAGAAACTGAATAAAAAAGTAAAAATAAAATATAAAATAAAATTATAAATTAAATTGTAAAAAAAGGATGCAAATTCATTAATACAGTATAGTAGAGACTTAGAGAGTGAAAGTGAAATGACACTCATCAATTTAAAGTGATGAAGTTGAGTTAAAGATGAGTTAAATAATGAAAGTCCTATGATTAGAGAAAATATAAATTCCTCATTTTTATATTTGCAATAAATATTTAATTAAATTTTCCAATAAACTATAGTAATTAGAATTTTTTTTTTAAATCCATTAATTTAGTGAATTATAATGTTAATATATTATGCAAAGCAGGAAAGAAGTTTCTAAAATAAAAAATTTATGAAGCTGATTAGTCCTTGGAAGATGTAACAGACATTTTCATGATAAAAAAAGAATTTCAGTTAATGATTATCATCTTATGTTATATAAATAGATATTCATATCAAAAACTAACATCAGACCAGAAATTATTTCACGTACTTACTTATTTAATGCGAAGATACTAAATTAACTGTAATTACGAATTGCTGATTAATTATTATTAATTATTATCTGACAGGTGTGAAATTAAGATAATAATCTTAGGGAACTTATGAGATTCTTCATTATAATAAATTTATTTATGGATTTACAATGTTAATTGTAGAGTTTAATTGAATCGGCAATTTTGAAAAGGATTTACTACTGAATTTTCCTAAATAAAAATAAACTTTTTCGCAGAAATTCAAATTATTTTCAATTCATACAATCTTAATAAAATTCTCAGAAACAAATTTAAATATTTTGCTATCATTCTTCTAAAAATCCAATTGCTTTCATTAGAAATTTTTATATTTTTACTAAAATTAAAAATGAATGATTATTTTAATAATTTAATTTAAAAGAATTTAATTATTTTCAAAAATGAAAAAATTCATACAAGAAATAAAAAGTTTTCAAAAGTTTAATAAAATTCTTCCTAAAAATTCAATTGTTTCAAAAATTTCAATAAAATTCTTTCTAAAAATTTAATTATTTTCAAAAGTTTTAATAACTTTCTTGGCGAAAATTAAATTATTTTTTAAATACTAAAAATCTAGACAGAAGTCGGATTATTTTCAAAATTTTAATAAAATTCTTGGCAAGAATTCAATTATTTACAAACTTTTAAAAAAAACTTTGTTCAAAAGTTCAATTATTTTTTAAAGTTTTAATAACATTCTTGTCAATAATTCAATTATTTTTACAAATAATAACATTTTTTCAATAATAGTATTTCAATAATAATCTTGACAGGAATTTAATTATTTTTATAAATAATAAACTTTTTAAGAAGAAATTGAATTAATTTCAAGATTTGAATATAATTCTTATCAGGAATTAAATTATTTTTAAAAATAATATAATTTTAAGTAGAAATTCACTTATTTTAAAAATTTTAACAAAATTCTTTCCAAGAAATTAATTATTTTTAAAAGCTTTAATAACATTTATATGTCAATAATTCAATTATTTCCCAAAAATTTTAATAATTCTTGTCAAAAATTTATATTCTTTTTATAAATAAGAAAATTCTATGCGAAATTCAATTATTTTTCTAAATACTAAAAATTGGAGCAAAAGTTGAAATATTTTCAAAACTTAAATAAAATTCTTTGCATCAATTCAATTATTTTCAAAAGTTTTAATAATTATTCAATAATTCAATTATCTTCATAAATAATAAAAGTCTTTTCAGGAATAGATTTATTACTAATACAATTTTTAAAAAATTCTTTTCAACAATCCAATTTTTTTACAAGCAATAAAATTCCAAGTAAAAATTCAATTATTTTCAAAATTTTAATATAATTCTTTGCATAAGAATTCAATTATTTCCCAAAGTTTTAATAAGAATTCTTGTCAAAAATTCAATTATTTTTATAAATAATAAAATTTTTCGTATAAATTCAATTATTTCTTTAAGTTTCAATAAGAATTCTTGTCAAAAATTCAATTATTTTAATAAATAATAAAAGTTTTCGTATAGATTCAATTATTTCCAAAAGTTTTAATAAGAGTTCTTTGCAAAAATTCAATTATTTTTATAAATAATAAAAGTTTTCGTAAAAAATCAATTATTTTTAAACATTTTGAGATAAATTCTTTTATAAGATTACAATTTGGTATTTTAATTAAATTCTTTGAAAAAATTGTAGTATTTTTAAAAAATTTAATAAAATTCATCGAAATAATTCAATTATTTCCATTAATGTAAATAAAATTCAATTACAATCTAATTATGAAAAAGTAAATAACGTCAGAATTTGTTTATATTAGAATAGTGTCACAAAGACAATTTTAAAACTTGTAGAATGTTAAAAAATTAAGTTGACAAATTAAATTAAGATTTTTAATTTAAAACTATTTTGTATAATTAACTTTTTTTATTATTTAATCTTTAAAACATTAAACCAGAATTTCATTTCATTCTGTTTATGAGCGAATTTTTATGCCATCTAGGCGGCAATTTAAGGAATCATATTGGCGCGAAATTCAAAATTGGAAAAACTTAATAATATTTTGATATCAATAATATACAATTAATTAACATCTATGAAAAAATAATTGTCTAAATTTCCCTCTATCTAATTCTGTAGATTTTTTGTAGAAATTCTATTGAATTGTTTTAGTGAAAATCTATAATTACAATGATATTTAGATTTTATTCAGTAAAATTCTAGTACAATTTACTATACAATTCTAGTAAAATATGTAGAATTTAAATATTTGTTACTCACTGGTCTTTACACTAAAACTTTTTTACTGTATAAACATTTTGTTAATCTAGAATTTTTACTATAAATATTTATTATACATACTTTACTTTGTACTCTCTAAATATTTACTACTCTTCGCTTTTTACTCTCTGCATATTTATTCTAGCCTTTATTTTTACAATTTCACATTACTACCTTGAATCATGTACTCTTTTCCCTTTCACTTCGCTTGTGAGCGAATTTTCATGACATCTAGGCGGCAATTCGGTCAACTATTTGGCGCGAAATTCAAAACAGGAAAAATCTAATGAATATTATTAGGATATTGATAATTTACAATAGTACAAAATTAATTAACATGTATAAAAAAATAATGGTTTTTTCTATAAAATTTTTTTTTAGTTTTTATGTAGAAATTCTTTTGAATTACTCCAGAGAAATTCTACGAAATATTCGCTAGATTTCACATCGTATTATTCCATAGAATTATTACAATTAGGGTAATGAATAAAATTAGAGAATTCACTAGAAGCACTCTACTAAAATTATAGGAAACAGTCTGTTAAATTTTTTCAAAATAAATCCATAGAATTTCTACAAGAGAAGTCTCCTAAATCTTTCATAGCAAAAGTATTTATTTAATACTAAAATAAATTTTTGAAATATTTAACAAAAAGATGTCTTGAATTTACCCTCATCTTATTGTTATTTTTATTATTATTATTATTATTATTATTATTATTATTATTATTATCATTAATAATTTTCAAAATTGTCCTTAATTTGTTTTTGTAAATTAATAGTTCATTTATATTACTCAAAACTGTTTGTAAATCATAGTCAAATTGAAACTTTTGTTTGACTGACTAAAACGACTTTCTCGCTTCAAATATTCCCTAAAAAATTTTTGGGGAAAGAAGTGAAAAAAAATAACAGTTAATATAAAAAATATAAGAAACTTTGGAAGATAGATGCTAAATATTTATATATTAATATACCTATATTATGACACGGAATATAATGACACATGTTATGATATGATCACACGAAGGGTGACAGAGACTGCGTCAGCAATGTTTAAGTTTGTTAAAATAACTAATGTACACCCGCTTGCAATATCTACCGACCATGATGTAATTTAAGATCTTTGACCGCGAGCGAAACACGTGCATCCGTCAACATTCGCTGCTTTGCTGAGAAAAAACTCAATCCACTCAATTTCCAATTGTTTTCATCAATATTTGCAATTCTCTTCCAAACTCTGATCAACTATTTCATCAAAACATCATCATTGCGAATAAACTTTATTATCAATGGGATAATATTTATATTTTTCGTTCTTACTTCCTGTTACACTATGAGAAAGAAAAACTATTGTGTCCCAAATGTGCGCCAACGCTATTGAATACAATTTTTTTTAAAAATATAATTCTCATTTGGCATAAAGTTCATTTAACATAAAAGACATTTAACAATTTTTTATTTGGCGTAAATGTTATTTGACATAAATGTGATTTGGCATAAATGTTATTTGACATAAATGTGATTTGGCATAAATGTTATTTGACATAAGTGTTATTTGGCGTAAATGTTATTTGACATAAATGTTATCTGACATAAAAGTAATTCAACAAAATTATCATTTGTCATAAAAGTCAGTTTACACGTAACTACCACAAAAATATCTTGAAATGGGTATTAAAGATTAAAGATGTGATTATTACTTCAAGCATTTTTTTTAAAGAAAAGCAACAGTTTTGATAATTGAAACTAATGTTATAAATTCAACGCTCGTGTACTTTAAAATTGATGGCATGATTCAAAACAAAATAGAAATTAAATCACTAGATGATGTTGTTTAACTGATTTAATTATACCCAAGAAATGCTTTTCTCGATATTATAGCATTTTTTACAAACACTACAACTTCTGTAATAGTAATACAAGATTTATTTAAATCTTTAGTGCAATAATCAGTAGCACATGTTATTGAACTAACAGTATTTGTATTCGAACGATATTGAATCATTTATTGCAACAAACAAGTTCGTCATTCATTCGATAAAATTTTTTCTCAGTATTGTTTCGTTGGTTAAGTACAGAATAGTGCCAATGGAGCCTAGTCCTAAAAAATCAGTTGTTTTAAAAACATTTAAGAAACCTGACATTTGGGCAGAAATCTGAAAAACATACCAACTTATAGAATGACCCTTTTTTAATGTTGTCAGTACAGAAGAAATTTGAAGAAAAGATTACAAACTTTAACAAAAATGATTTTTCAAGTTGCGCACTGCACTTGACTGTTGTTTTGAATTCTTTCTTCCTGGAAAAATTGAAAACTATATACCATCATAAAAATGACGCGAGAATTAAAAATAATTCTATTTAGATGAGACAGTGAAAACGTCATATGGTCAACAATATAAAGGAGGAGCTTGACGAGGAAATAGAAAATTACCGATTTAGTATCCGGAAGTTGATTTGGATCAACAGAATATAACACGGGACGAAATTTGTCCCGAACAATTTTTACACACATGCTCGACATTATGTAAGATTGCTCGTGTTAGTTACACAACACATTCATCTATCAGGGCTGACATTTAATCGTTTCCGCTGAGCTCCGGTCTTTATCGAATTATGCTTTGTTCTTCTGTCGACCTTTTCAACTTCTGAGACAATTGACAGAAGCTAGGCGATGAAGCTAAGAACAGCTAGCAACAGTCTTTTGCCACAATGAAGATGCCAGTACGAAGTATCAAAAAAAACCAAATCACATGCACATTGCAAGTTGTATTTTTACTTAATGTTTACAAGTAACAGAAAATAGGAAACGGTGTTTTTCTTCTTACATGGTAGAGAGAATTATGCTGTACGAAAGAATCGTGAAATTAGAACAAAGAAACTTTGAAGTTTGAACCGAAGTAGATTTTAGGTGTTTCTTGTACACCACGAACCTCAATTAAAAGTTAATCAATGATTTACCAATCCATCATGATTGGTTGTTTAAGGATTTAATCACTGATTAACTTTCAATCATTACTGACCCTAAAAATGATTGAATACTCAAAAAATATTCGAATCATCATTTCAATTCAACTATTATTTCTTTTAGAATCCTTAACTAAAATTCTTCCTTAACCCCTTAAATGCCATGACAAAGATTTTGGCCGTCAAATCTTAGCCGTGGTAGTTATTGGGTTAAATCAATTATTTTTAATAATTTTTTATACAGTGCTGTAAGAAATTTTAAATCCGTTTATTAACAATTCAATTCCATGATGGAAAAAATAAGAAAAAACTATCTCTAACAATATTTTTAAGATCATACGATTTTGGAGATAATAATGATCATGTGTGTATATCAAGGATAACGAAATAAATGATCCTGACATTAAGACGAAAATTATATCTATACTCTGAAGACTTTAAAAATATAACTACTTCCTATTATATAAGCCTTTAATGACGAGAAATTTTTATTATATTATTAGGAAGATAGTATGATATTAAATCATTACATGACAATAACAATTTAAAACAATTGAAAAATTATTTCTAAGTTACAATTAGTTATCGTGAAACAGAACTTAACGCAGAAATTTCGTGTTATAATTATATGAGAATTTTACAGGGTCGCCGCGGAAAAATTTGATTTTCGAGAAATAATTTTAAATTCCAGAAAGAACCTTAAAAAACACATTGATTCACTCTAAAAATTACTAGGTACAGAAAACAATGTTTGTTATACATTCGTAATTTGATGTTTCTTGTGAAAAATTAATAGATTCCGTTTTGATAAATATTCAAACATTACTAAATACTATCTAATCTAAAAATGGACCAGATTTTATTCTTTATTGGTATAAATTTAAGCTGTAACACTTTTTCAATACCTTACAGTTTATTATAAGTGTGATTAAAATAAGACGATATTGCAACAAACAAAAGAAAATAATACGATTTACTTTCTTCCAGGTGAAATGGCAGTTGTGTATCTTTTCATGAGATACCGATTCAACTGGGACGAACTGAGGTTTAGCATGTTTTCAACTTACAGCATGGTGACTAATCTCATTGGTGAGAAAAATTTAAATAAAAAATTAAGAATCGATAAATTCTTTCATTCATTCTTTTTCTCCTCGACTGAAGTTCGATTTTGTTTTTCTTTCTTTAGAAAATAATATTGTTTGACAAATTGAAAATTTTCTGGTGTTTTTTATGATTTATAGAAAAATAATATTTTAAATTGGTAGATTAGAAAATTTAAATGAAAAAGATGATTGACAAATATATTTTGTTGTTTATACGCTTTTTTATAACAAATTTCATTTGACTTATCTAAATTATTCAAATTTTTTTCTTTCCATTAGTAAAAAATATTTAAAAATTGTAAATTGTTAAAAAATTATAAATTAAGAAATAGGAAATATATCCGTTTTATGCATAATGTTTATTTCTCATTAACAATATTGTTCAAAAACTGATTCTTTTTCTTACGGGAGAAAAAAAATCCATATTCCCGTTTCTTAACATTTTTGTAAAAAATTCTCAATTTTCATAAGTAGTGTTGCATGTCGAGCGAGTCTCGATCGACAACTTCTCGTCAAAGTCGAGAAAATCGTTAAAATAACAATTAAAACAATTGAATTTTATAGTTTTATCTCACTTCTTTTATGAAAGGAGACGAAAAAACAAATGACATCTATTTGCTCGACATGCATCACTATTCATAAGGAAATAATTTGCATGATTAATTAATTAATTAATTAATTAATTAATTTCTTAATTACAATTGCTTTAATAAAATTCAAGGTTTTTTTAAGAAAAGAAAAAATATGTTTATAAATCCTATTTGTCAATTGCAAATTTGAATTCAAAATGAAATTGAAAAATTTTAAATTTCTAGAAAATGAAGAAACAAATTTTACTCAAAAAAATGTTCTGTTACATTTTTTTACGAATTTCTGTAATATTGCAAAATTATTCGAAAATATCAATAACTTCTTTTTTAAATAAATATTTATTTATTATTTTTCCACAAAAATTTCAAAATAAGATTTTGAAAAATATCAAATTGAAGCCTTTTTGAAATTAAACAACTAATAAAAGAATTAAAATGATTTTGCATTAAGAATATTGTTACTGTAACTTTTTAAAAATTATTTTCATAATTTCAATTCAATTATTATTTTTCTAGAATTTGTAACTATATTTTTCTCTAAATCAACTGTTTTTAATTCTTTTTAAAAAGTTTTTAATAATTTTAAAAAACATTTGTTTAAAACGCAATTTTACGGAATTTCAATTATTCGAAATTTTTTTAATTAAATACACTGTAAGAAAAATTTTAAAAACTTTTCCAAAATAATTTTGAAAGCAAGCTCCAACGAATATTTGGAAAAATTTGCTAACATAAGTAAGGGAATTTAAAAAAAATGATCGAAAATTCCTATGAATTTAGAAACATTCCCTTAAAATAATGTAGAAAAAATCCCAAAAGTTAAAAAAATTCTCTTAAACGATTAGGAAAAATTCCTTATAAAAATATAGAAAATTTCTAAGTATTTAGAAAAATTTTCATGTAACTTCAAATTATTTTAATAAAATTTTAAAAAAACTTTTCAAAAAAATTAATTTTTCAAAATTGTCAGCTAAAAATATAGAAAATTTAAATTTTTTTAAGGTTTAATTCTTGTAAGAATAATATCAACAAATTTTTAAATAATTAAATTCTTTTGTCGAATTAAAATCAAATTTTTAAGAATAATTACATTTTTCAAAGAATTCGATTAAAATTGTACTAAAAATAATTTAAATTCTGCGATGAGCTTTAGTGTTTAATTTATTTATGATTTGTATTATTTATTTTATTTATGAAAATAATTTAATTATTGCGAACAGATTATTTTTAAAGATAATTGAATTCTTGTGAAAATATTTATAAAAAAAATTGTTAATAATTGAATTTCCGTGCAATTTTTATCATTTATGAAAATTATTTGTAAATGTTTCAGTACAATTATTTTATTTAAAATTTGATTTATTTTAGGAAATTTTTTAAAATAGAAGATAGTGAAAATCAGAAAAATTTTTAAAATAATTAAATTTTGGAGGAGAATTTTGTTATTTATAAAGATAATTTTCATCTTGAAGAGAATTTTCTTTAATTTTTTTAAATAATTGAACTTTTCCTGAGAAGAATTTTATTACTTTTGAAAATAATTGAATTTCTGCATTTATCTGTAATTTCTCCAAAATTCAATTTTTAAAAAGGTTTTTAAATAAAATTTTGCTATAAATTCAATATTTTTAATAATTAATATGAATATTTCATATGAAATAAATATTGACAAAATTAACTAATTTCAAGAAGAATTTAAATTATTAACACTTTAGAAAAATTCGAAATTTTTTAAAAATTTTAATAAAATTCATCAAAAAATTAAAATTTTATAAAATGTAAAATTAAAGTCTTTTTAAAAACTGAATCCTTTTAAACGTCAATTACACTGAAAAAAAAATTTATTTGATTCAAATAACCGATTATTTGTCTATAATCAAATAAATATTTACTTAAATCAAATAATTCTTATTTGAATCAAATAAATTGTATTTGAATCAAATATTTCAGTATTTAAAGCAAATACTAATTAAATGATTCAAATAAATATTTATTTGATTATAGACAAATAATCGGTTATTTGAATCAAATAAATTTTTTTTCAGTGTACTATTGAAATATTTAAGTAAATTTACTCATTAAATAATTTATGAGTAATAATTGTATGACAAAATAAAATAAAAAATTTTTATAAATTTTTCAATTCATATTTTTTATTTTTATGAAAAAACAATTAAATTAAAAAATTTGAAATTCTATTTTCTTTAAAATTGATAATTTTATTAAAAAAAAGTAAAAAGTGAGCCGCGCGCTTTAGCGCACGAATTGTTGATAGTCTAAAGTAATAAAAAGAATTAAATAAAACGAAATTCCAGAAAAAATAATTTAAAAATTCTTTCTCAGGTACTACAATATCAGTAGGTCTCTTTAGTCACGTTTTAAAAATTGATGATGCTGTTGTGGGAATAATGAGCTGCATGAGTAAAATTTTATCAAGCTTCGTATACGCCTTTGCAACAACGAATACAATGATTTATCTCGGTAAGTATTTTTCCCCCTTTTTGCAAATATTCTTTAAAAAGAAAACTTAATATTTTTTTAATATTCAATATTATTTACAAAGATTGTTTCAATTTTTCAGCCCCTCTTGTCGAAATTGTCAATGGAACCTCATTTATTGCAATGCGATCAATTATGTCAAAATTAGTGCCAAATGATGAATTAGGTAAATTATCAATTACACGCTGATTAACAGCAATTAAAAGTTACAATAAAAAATAGTATAATTACTAAAATCTCTTTTTATCGAATTTTCAAAATATAAATTAAAAATTTTTTTTATTTAGAAAAATTAAATTTTAAATAAAATGAATTTTTTTAGGCAAAGTGAATTCCTTGTTTGGTGTTTGCGAATCTCTAATGCCACTACTTTATGGACCAATGTACAGTTTCGTTTATCGATCAACGATGGAGACATTTCCGGGGGCATTTTTCATACTTGGTGGCATTCTCACTTCACCGGCCGTTTTTGCCTTTTTGTAAGTGTATTTTATTATTTTCATTATTTAAAACCATTGGGGAAAAATCAAAATAAAAAAATTCAAATCCGTTTATATTAATATTGTCAAAACTCTCTAAAATTAGTTAATGACAATAAAATGACAATATTTTTTCTATTAAAAAAAATTTACGAGGTTTTTATTGTTCTCACTTACTCTGGACACTTTTTTATTATTTTCACAAAATCCGAACAAAAAATATTCTTTTCAGAGAAAAAATTTGCAAAACTACTATTTTCCAACGAATGCCCTTGAAATAGACAAACATTTATTTAATTTTCAAACTTTTTTAAAAAATCAAAGTTTTTAATTATTTTTTCAAAAAAAAAAAATTTTAATTTTAACTTCGATTTATTTACTAAATTATAAACGAAATAGAAAATAATTCAAATTTTTCAATTTATCACCAAAAGAAAAAAATAATAGAAACGTGCCTGCAAAAATGTTCTCTATAAATCACGTTTTAAATTCTAAAAGATGTTTAAAAAAAATGTTGAATTTTGATAAAATTTTCTTCTTCTTTTATTGCAATCAATACTTTTACTAGGTCCGCAGTTGCAATTTTCTGATAATGTCTCTTTTCATTATAAACTTGCATAACAACACTATAGTAATTTCAAGAATTACGCTACTGCATAAATACTTATCATATCTTGAAAAAAGAAAAATAGTTTGTCAGCAGTAAATTAAAAAGCATTCAAACTTGCTCATAACATTCAAATTGTGCGGCTTTACGAAATAATTTTAAATTTAAAACTTTTCATCTTAAAATGTCTGAAAAAAACTTAAATTAAAAAAAAACTTAAACAAGATAATAAAATTATATGAGAAATGAGATAACAATTCTCTTAGTATATATAAAACTCAAAGAAGCATAAAAAAATATTATTTCGAACATAATTGAGTGATGTACACTACTCTATTTTTAAATATTAAATTTAATTTTGAAAACCAAGGTATTCTATAATTGACAGCTTTGAAAAATATATTTTTATGTGAAAAACGCTATTTTAAAAAAACAAAAAGATAGTAAAAAAATTAAAAAATAATAAAAAAAATTATAAAATAATAAAAAAACTTATAAAATAATAAAAAAAATTATAAAAAATAATAAACAAAAATAATACAATGTAAAAAAATAATAAATAAAATATAGTAATTAAAAAATTATAGACAAGAAAATAAAATATCAAGAAAAAAAATCTTTATTTATAACAATCGTTTTATTGCGGATAAGAATCTGTTCGCAGTTTAAAGTTTTTTTTGCTTATTTGTTTCTTGATCTTTTTGGTAATTTTTCCTAGTATGGTCCGAATTTCAAAATTAATGAAACACTAATTTAATGTTGTAAAAATTGAATGATAAAAAAATTAATTATATAAAAATTGTTTCAAATTAAAAAATTGAATCTGAAATAATTTAATTCCTACATATTTAAAATTTTATTTTCAATTGTGAAAAGAATTTAATTTCTCAGAATTTTTGAAAAAAATTCAATTTCTATTTATAATTTTAATATTGATCAAGAGAATTAAATTATCTCCGATAAAATTTTTTTAAAGTATTTTGAAAATATTTTAATTCTTGAGAAGAATTTTAAAACTTTTAAAGATAATTGAATTCTTGCAGAGATTCTTATTAAAAATTTAGAAAATAATTGAATTTCTGTCAAGAATTTAATTATTAATGAAGATAATTGAATTATTGCCAAGAAAAAACTATTAAAAATAATTCATTTGATGCAAAAAGTTTTATTTAAAATTTAAAAATAATTGAACTTTTGCGCAGATTTCTAATATTTGAAAAATAATTTAATTTCGCAGTGAATTTTCTTCTTAATAAAAATGATATAAATTTTGACGAGAATTCTTTAAAAGTTTTGAAAATAATTGAATTATTGACATAAATGTTATTAAAACTTTTTAAAACAATTTAATTCTTGGACAGAATTTTATTAAAAATGTTGAAAATAATTTAATTTCTACTCAAAATTTTATTATTTTTAAAAATAATTTAACTTTCGACAAGAATTAGGTTACAGTTTTGGAATTAATTCAATTTTTGATAAAAGTTTATTATTTATAAAAATAATTTAATTCCTGCTAAGATTCATATTTTAAACTTTTAAATCTAATTGAATTTCTTCCAAAAATTGTATTATTTATGAAAATAATTGAATTATTGAGAAGAACGTTTTTAAAACATTAAAAAATAATTGAACTTTTAAAAAAAAGTTTTATTCAAAGTTTGAAAATAATTGAATTCTTGACAAAAATTTTATTAAAATTTTGTAAATAATTTAACTTCTGCGTAGATTTTTAGTATTGGGAAAAGTAATTTAATTTCTGACAGAAATTTTATTAAAACTTTGAAAATATTGCCATTTCTGCTTATTTGGAAGTAATTCAATTCTTGCCAAAAATTTTATTAAAACTTTTAAATATTATTGAATTTTTGCTCAGAATGTTACTAAAACTTTTTTAAAAATTGAATTTCTGCTCAAAATTTTGTATTTTTAAAAACAATTGAATTCCTGACAAAAATTTTATTAACAAATTTTAGAATCATTGAAGAATTCTTTCGACAACTTTGATTAAAATTTATAGATTTTCTTTAATGTAGTAAATAAATATTTATTATTCAAAATAATGAAGTTTTTGACAATTATTTTTTTATTTGCAAAAGTAGTTGAAAAGGATAAATTTTATTGAAATTTTTATAAAACTAATTGAATTTTGCTATTGAAAATTATAGTTTAATTTTTCCCAAGAATTCAATTGGAATTTTTGAAAAAATAATTAAACTGTTTCGATTATTTTTGTTAATATTTTTGACAATAAGCGATAATAATTAATTATAGTTGATTAGTTAATAACTTTATGTTTTTTCAACTTTGAATATAACTTGAATATATAAATATATATACATTCAAAAATTTAAACTTAATATTTAAAAATAAAAAATTTTGAAATCTGCATAATAATAATAAAACATTAAAGTGCGTTTTTAGCACACGTAACATTTGTTAGGAAAAAAAATAATAATCTCTTATCATTTTTTTCGCAGATGGCTTTATAGAGAGCACAGGAGAGACAGAATCAAATTAGAAAAGGAGGAAGCAGCCCAAAAAAAGGACAATGGAGACAATAATTTAGAAAATAATTTATCATTAACGAAAATTTTAACCGAAAGTGAAAAATCAGGAATTGAAAATGCAGCCTTTGAATCAGAGAAGCTGTGATTTTATTCTGAATTCAACAATAATTTTTGTTTTACGTAACCGATGACTAAATGAACAATATAAACACACAAACACGCGGAAAACGCTGTTTTTTCGTTTAATAAAATGATCTGCTTTCAGAAATGAATGAATAAATGAAGGTCATCATCAAATTCAAATTCAATGCAAGGGAATTTTCGGAAATTCCACGATTACAAATCATCAACATTTATCATTATATCATATTTCTCTTACTTCGAGTATTTAAGATTTATCGTGATAGAACATATGATATATTATACGTTTGATAAATCGAGCAGTGAAAAAAAAACAAAAGTTATACAAAACATATCAAATGCACTTTTTTCACTAAGAAAAATTTGAAAAAATAAATTTAAATAAAATAAAGCGTAACTTTTTTTATATAAAAAATAACTAAATGAACGAAAAAAATAGAACACGTTTTTTAAATAAATTTAATTGTTTAAAAATTTTAAAAACATTTTAAAAATAAATAGAAACTTTCGATAAAATCGTGAAATAAAAATTAACAATAAGAAGTAAATTTTAAGAAAACATATTTTCATTCATGTGTTTTCAATTATTTTGCAAAGTTACACTCAGAAAAAAGATTGTTTGAACCAAATAAATTTTTTTTGATATAAAAATTTCGATTTAAATCGTAAAAAGTAAAAAGTGACTCTTTCTACTCTAGTGAAATGTAAAATTTGTTTTTCGTGTTTAGTTCAAATTAAAATTTGCTTCAAATAACCGAAATTTTTTTTCGAATACCTACGAAAATTGTTAAACTGAGCCAAATGTTTATCTAAATCCAATAAAAAACAAGTTAAAAATAAAAAAGGTAAAAATAAACTTAAATCATAATAAAAAAAAACTCTACAACTGTAACTAAAACATAGGTTTAAACAACGAACTAAAATAATTGATTGAAGCATAATGTTTCCCTGAGTGTGATTGATACTTTTATCTCAATAAAAATTAATGTTGTTTAATTAGTTTCTACACTGAAAAAAAAATTTATTTGATTCAAATAACCGATTATTTGTCTATAATCAAATAAATATTTACTTGAATCAAATAATTTTTATTTGAATCAATTAATTAGTATTTGCTTCAAATACTGAAATATTTGATTCAAATACAATTTATTTGATTCAAATAAAAATTATTTGATTCAAGTAAATATTTATTTGATTATAGACAAATAATCGGTTATTTGAATCAAATAAATTTTTTTTCAGTGTAATCTAATTCTAATTTATAATAATGTAATATAAAACTTGCTTTATAAGAAGACTGGCTTCTAAAAATAATACTCTGCAATGATGGAAAGTGAGTGTGTTAAACACGTGCGAAAAAAAAGTGATTGTAAATTTTCACCGAAGCCTATTATACGATATATTTTTTTTAGAAAAAGATTTAAAAAAATGAACGACTATTATCCACGTCTATTAAAATATAGATTCTATGAAATTTAATTTGTTATAAAGAAATAAAAACTATTTTTATGTATATAGATATAGTGTGCAGCCCAGTACTTAAGTTACCGATATAATGATAATAACAATAATAATAATAATTATTATATATAGTTAAATATAAAAATGGCCATTAGGTCAACTTTTACAGTATTACTGTACATGACTTGTGTTAAAAATTTTAATATTTCTATAGACGTAATTATAATAATTTTTAATGATATTGTATAAAGTATTAAATTTACTTGTGATATAGAGTTAGAATTATAATGCGAAAATATTATTCTAGCATTTTGCAGTATATTAATAAATATTTAATATGCATATAATGAAAATCTTTATCTTTTAAGAAACAACTCGTTTCTTTCAACTTTCCAAAAAACAATATATGAGACTGTAGGTGCAATTGAAATAATTTTAAAAATGGCACATTTGGCACATTTTTTTCTTTTTTTCTTGTTTTTTTTATTTTTTAATTTTTTTCCTGCTGAGGGTTTCCACAAAAATTTAAATTTGTTTTTCCGTTTTTTTCCCTGCTATTTAGACAAAATTTTCTCTCTTTCCCTGACTCTAATTTGGAAATTCTTCATTAAATATGTTATTACAAAATAAAAACTTAAAATATAATTTAAAAAAATCCAAATAAACTTTTTCAAAAAAATTAATTCTACAGAATTGTTATACATTTTTTTAATTTGAAGTGAAATTTGCCTGTTTTAAAATATTTTAAGGAAAATTTTAATTTAAAATTGAAAAATGTTTTTTTTTCATTAGGATTGTCACGCTTTTACTATTTTCAAATTCCCTGACGTTTTCAGTTTATCCAGATTAAAAAATGGAATTTTTCCAGGTTTTTAAAACTATATTTACTATTAATTAGAAACTTATTCGAAAACATCAATAACTTCAATTTTAAATAAATATTTAATAATTATTATTTTTTCATATAAAAATTAGTATTTTCAAAAATTCAATTATTTTTTTTATTTATTCTTCAAATAATTAAATTCATTTCAATAATTAAACATTTTTTTTAATAAAATAATTTGTCAAAATTCAATTACTCTCAAAGTCCTTTATTTAGAAAAATTTGAACAAAACGAATTTAATTATCTAATATATAAAATTCGTCCCAAAAATTTAATTATTTTCGAAAGTAATATCATTCTTTGCAAAAATCCAATTATGTTCAAAAATTTACAAAAATCCTCGTTAATTTTCAATTACTTTTATAAATAATAAAATTTTTGTCCATCATTCATACATTTCTGAAAAATTTTATTAAAATTCTTGTCAGAATTTAACTTACTTTTTAAATGTACAATTTTTATCAAATTTCTCAAGAAAATAAAATTATTTCTAACGATTTTATTAAAATTTGACAAGAAAATCCAATTATTTCAAAATTTGTCAATAAAATTTTTTATGAAAATTTAATTTTAAGAAAAATTCAATTATTTAATAAAATATTTTTTTAGTAAAAAAATTCGATTATTAAACAAAATTTTTATAATATTCTACACGAACATTCAATTATTTTTCTAAACAATAAAAATTTCAAAAAATCATTGCAGAATTTCAATTATTTTAATTATCTTTGTATTCAAATAATTGAATTCTCGTAGAATTTTTTGATAATAATTGAGTTTTAAAATGAATTTCAGTTAAAATTTTAGATAAAATTTGAACATATATTTAATTACATATATTAAACATATAAACTTACATATATTTAATTGAGGAATTTACGAATAATTGGAATTTCGTAAAATTAAATTTTGTAAATAAATGATTTTGAAAATTGACAAAAAACTTTTTCGAAAATTATTAAAACTAATTGATTTAAAGAGGAATTTTAGTTAAGAATATTAATAATAGTAATCGTAATGATGAAAATAATTTTTGAAGAAGTTACAGTAAAAAAGTATTAAGTAAACTTTTTTCAAAAAAATAATTCTACAGAATTGTTCGTTAAAAGTATGAAACATTCAAATTTTCAAAGATATTAATTTAAAACCTTTTGGAAATTTAATTATTTCTAAAAATTTAAATAAAAATTGAATTCTAACAAATTTTAATAAAAGTGTTAAGAATAATTACAGTTTTAGAGAAATTTGATGAAACAAATTTTATAAAATATATTAAAAATAATTTAAATTTTGCCAAGAATTTTAATAAAATTTTTCTAAATATTTGAATTTCGGAGAAAAATTGTATTATTTATAAGAATAACTGTAATTTTTAAAATTTTAAAAAAAAATTGTAAAAATTGTAAATTACTTTTGAAAATAATTGAATTCTTAAGACAAATTTTATTAAAAATCTATATTTTTTAAAATATCTAATCAAATTCATTTAAAATTGAGATTTTACAAAATTTCAAATGAAATCTATTCAGGTTCATTTAATTATGAAAACCGTAAAGCGCAACTCTTTTAAAATTGAATTAATTTTGAAATATTTAAGTAAAATTAGATTTCAAGAATAAATACAATTAGAAACCAACAATTTTGCAAGATTTCGATCTAAATTCCTCCAAATTATAAAATTAATAAAATCAATAAAATTAATCAAATTAATTTTCGGTCTCAAAAATAAAAATTAAATACACGAATGCACATCTTCGAAGGAATTCCACTTTACATGTAAAAATAATATAACATTAACAAATAAGCAAAAAAAATCATTAAATAATTCATTTTAAGTATTTTTATAATCTAATTTTGTCATTAACCAACAGTGGAACAAAAAATGTTTTGTAAAATTGATTCTTTACTTAACATAACTTCATGTTTTCGAGTTTTTCTAAAAGTTCTAAAGAAATAATTGAATTTTGGATGAATTACAGTTGCAAATTTTAGAAACAATTATATTTCATGAGGTTTTTCATTGAAATAATTTGAAATTTTAATTCTTTTGGAAAAATAAATATGAATAAGGTTTTAAATTTTTGTTGAACAAAAAGTATTTAAGTTTCAAAAAATTTAATTCAGAAATTTTCAAAAATTGTTTCTTGAAAAAATGAAACTAAAATTTGTTAAAAATACTTTTATTTCCGAAAATAATTTTAAAAAAATTGAAACAATGGAAAGTTTTGCCAACTTTTATTGAAATAAATTTTGATTTTTAATTCAAGTTACTGTTAGAAATATTTTGGCACTTGCTATACGAGTTGTTCAAATAATTATTACATTTAATTGAAAACCGTAAGAAAAATTATATTTTTTAAGAAATTAAAAATTTTTTATTAAATTTGGAAAAGCAAATTTTGAAAGTAACAATGAATAATTTTACCAACTTTTATTGAAATAAATTTTGAATTTTAATTCAAATTACTGTTAGAAATATTTTGGCACTTGCTATACGAGTTGTTCAAATAATTATTACATTTAATGAAAAACCGTAAGAAAAATTATATTTTTTAAGAAATTAAAAATCATTAAATTCGGAAAGGCAAATTTTGAAAGTAACAATGGAAAAGTTTTGCTAGTTCGACAAATATTTCTGCGCCTAGATAGCAGCAATCATCCTACCATCACTGCTCAATGGCAAATTCTTACCAAGGAATGGTATTGTAGAATATTCTAGAAATTTGCCAGTGCCTCGTAAGCGTCAAGAATGAGAAATTAGCCAGAAAACCTGCATTATCAGTTACTTCTTATAAAAGCGTAGGCGTAAGATGGAGTACAATTCTAAAAACAGGTGCAAGCCTTTTGCTCGCCTCTTGTTCTGAGCCAATAAGAGTCCAACGAATGTCACGTCACTGTCACTAGAATAAAGTGGTGTGATATGTGACGGAATTCAGATCGATTGAACTTTGCACAACTCTATAGTCACACACGGAAACCACGCTGCTTTTTCACTCTCTCTCTCTCTCAAAGATAAGGCGACAGTCGTTGCCCGCTCAGTGTTTGATGAATATCCGTAATCAATTTACCGGTATACTACTTGTGAACTGTGATTTTTATTATTTTTTTTTATAGACAATAGACTTTGAACAGTATTTCATCACTCAAAGTTCGCTCGTTCATTCATTCTAGAAAATTTTAGCTGTGCTAAGCGTCTAAAAAAAAAGTGAGATACTTGTAAGTGCAAATACACATCACCTGCAACAAGCAAGAGTCGTTAAATAAATCAAGGTAAAAGAAATCGCAAATTATTTCTCAAGTTCATACACATGCGAAACATGTAACAATTTTTTTTACTGACTACAACCTTATAAACAAACATTAAATACCGGTATGTTAAAAAGCGCGCCTTTTTTCTATTTTACCCATTTGATTTCAGTTAATACGAATTACGAACGAAAATTTACAGCAACTTTTAGCTACAAAAAAGTAACTAAAAGTTGCTGTAAATCTTAACAAACTAAAAATCCGTAATGTTTTTAATTCCTTTGCTCATTTTGCTAACTTTCTAGTAGGTTCGAAGTAGAGTTTAAAACAATTACAATCACAATTTTTCTAAGGACATCAAACTGAGACTACAAACGAATCACAACGTTGCTCTGCAACACTTTCGATTCGTTTTTTGCCCCAATTTAATATCCCTAGTAAATCCATAAAAATTTCTTCCGAAAACAGTATAAATTTACACAAAAATATTGAAAAAAGTTTCCTCCTGAAAAGCTACAAATTCAAATCACTTCAATTAAGACTTCGTTACAACCCCACAGCATCTAAACTTGCAGCAGCATTAACAACATTGTCTCAATTTTTTTTTTTTTTGTAAATCTTGAATAGCAATTACAATACTGACAATGTTGCTACAAGTTTAGATACTCTTGGAGTTAATCATAATCACAAGTTGATTAAAATTT
This sequence comes from Leptopilina drosophilae, assembly GCA_032873175.1. Classification (NCBI taxonomy): domain Eukaryota; kingdom Metazoa; phylum Arthropoda; class Insecta; order Hymenoptera; family Figitidae; genus Leptopilina; species Leptopilina drosophilae. The sequence continues at coordinate 3,308,795 of CM065482.1, forward strand.
CAGTATTAGTTTGATACAATTTGGGTATCAATTTAACATCTTCAAAAAGACACTAAACTTATAACAATAAATCATAAAGTAGCATCAAAAACTTTTCTTTCGCATTTGGTAAAAATTGCAAGGTAAAAATTCCTCCTTTTTCTCCTAAAAAGTAGCGAAATTTCTAGCCATTTTTTACATCCTTCTTATCAATTAAAAAACGTTTCACATTCCCCAAAATAAAATCACAAAAAATTTTTAAAAATTCTCTACAAAAAAATAATAGTTTTCTCATAATAATAGTATATTCGTGTCCCAGAGAGCAAAAAAATAAAAAGCACTAATTTTTCGCGTTCAAGGTTTTCATACCTGAGGTTTGCTAAACTCGTTAGAATCCAAAAACCAAAAAGAAGTAGACTTTCGAAAACTTATATTTACCATTGAAACCTCCTTCAAAAGTTAAAACCGGAAACTGTTAACTATTTATCAAAATCTTGATTTATGTAAATTAAGTATTGAAGTAAAAAAAAAGTAAAAATTTGGGTGTTTCTTTTAGAAACAACCAAATTTTTAATGATTGCAAAAACAAAAAGCCGTTAAGGAACACTTTTGGTCTTTATGAGGAAACACAAACTATCGGACGTTAAAGGAATTCTTCGATTATCATTACATGTGACGGACAAAAAAGATTCGTGATTAAAACAATAAAGAATTACGTGAATAGAGAATTATACAAATCAGAAGGGATGTGTATACGTAGAGAGATTAGTTTTATATATTAGTCACATTGCATAATGTTCTTTAAATAAAATTCTTTTGCTGCAAAGCAACATTATTCATCTGTTCTTGAATGAAATGAGAAAATTTATTTTTAATGAATCGAAAGATTTTCTTTTAAAATAATTTCATCTTGTAGACAAACAAATTTCTTACGTTAAGCAGCAATACAAATGCCCTCACATAGATAGAAACTTATTTTTTACTAAAACAAAATATTTTAACAGCATATTTAGTAGTTATAAAATAAATAATTACAATAAATTAATATTAATGTTTTCACATTAATATTGATACTTTAATAAAAGCCCTAAAGGGATTTATTTGTTTCAACCTTGGTTTTAAGTTTTAACAACAAAAAATATTAAAATGTTAAATTAAATTGTTTTTCTAATAATATTTATTTCGAATTAGATGCATTGAGAATTTGTCAACTACTTAAAAGATTTGTTTATGTTGATCGTTTATTTTTTGCATTGTAAACAAATCTGTAGACAACTGCATTTAATCATCTTGATATACATACGTAGAAATAAAACTATTCTAAAACTAGAACACAAATATATGTATAACGACAACAACAATATTTACCTTTTTTTGTCAATTTTATTTTAATTCGTATTAAAAAAAACAAAAACATGCGTGACATTTTCAACGGTTATTTCTTTTAGCATTGATTTTAATTGTTTGAATTAAATATTTAATTACAAGTGATAGTGATGCAATGCAAGAAAATATTCATAACTGCATTGAAGCAAAAAATTTATTTGGCATGAATAAAAGAATATTTGTCTACTATTAAAAATAGTTTTATTTAAAAAATTTTATTTTTTATCAAAGTTTTTTTAGGTCTTGAAGAACTGTCATAAAAATTACTACATACAAATTATTTAATAAATAATTTTATAGGTTCTTGAATTTTTTTTTATTTTACAAATGATTTAATGAATAATTTTCCCTACATATATAAAACTTAATTAAGTTTTAAAAGAGTTGCTATGAGAACTTTTATAAGTAGATGAATTTCAAAAAGATTTAATTTTAAATTTTATAAAATTCAAAATAATTTTGAATAAATTTAATTAGAGATTTTAAAGAATTCACATTTTTGAATAATTTCAATAATTCCAATTCTTCTGAAATTATTATCACATTTAATTTTTTAGTTATTTTAAAATTCTCTGCAAAATTTCAAGTATCTTTAAAAATACTAGAAAACTTCTCTGAAATTAAATTATTTTTCAAACTTTTAATACAAATTTTTGACAGAAGTTCAATTATCCTCAAAAAAATTTTTAATTCTCGTCTAAATTTCTATTATTTTTAAAAATAAAAAAAATTCTTCTGTGAAATTCAATATTATTCTCAAAATTTTTATAAAATTCTTGTCAGGAATTCAATTATTCTTAAAAAATAATAAAACTTCAAGCATACATTCAAAATTTTAATAAAATCCTTTGCAACAATTCAATTATTTTCAAAACTTTAAATAATATTCTTGTCAATAATTCAATTATCTTTGTAAACAATAAAATTCTTGGCAGAAATTCAATTATTGACAAAAGTTTTAATAAAAATATTTGCAAGTATTCAATTACTTTTATAAATAATAAAATTCTTCAGAAGAATTAAAATATTTAAAAAAAATTCTTGATAGAAATTCAATTATCTTAATTAAAAAAGTTTAAATTCTCGTCTAAATTTCAATTATTTAAAAAATATTTCTCTGAAATTCAATTATTCTCAAAATTTTTATAAAATATTTTCATAAACAAAATTCTTTTTTGGAATTCAATTATTTAAAAATTTCTTGACAAACTTCTTCATGAAAATTTCAATTTTTTTTACATTATTTAATAAATTATTCATTTTTCTATTTAAAATTTAAAATAATTGATTTCCCGTAGAATTTCCTAATAAAAACTGATTTAAAAATAAATTTTAGTTAAAATTTCAGATACAAAATTGAATACTAATAGCATTGTATGGTAAATGTTTAAAAATAATTGAATTTTAAAAAGTCTTCAAATTAAAATCTTTGGAAATTTTAATTTTTCACTATTATACTTTTAACTAACAATTTTGTATAGAATTAACTTTTTTGAAAAAGATTATTTAAATTTTTAAAAAGTAATTGAAGTTTTTATTTTCCAATAAATATTCAATTGAAGAATTTACAAATAATCGAAATTCCTTAAATATAAATATTGTAAACAAATGAATTTGAAAATTCTTAAAGAAACTTTCCCAAACATTACACAGTTTTCTTAAAAGTATCAAATTGATACTAAAGTGGATCAAGTTAATGCCAAAAATCCGGATCAATTTTTTATTTGATCCACATTTTTGTTATCAATTCGTTGCCATTTGATACTTTTAAGTTAGTGAGTAATAAAAATAATTGATATAAAGGAAAATTTTTGTTAAAAATTTAAAAAAATAACAATTGAATTATATAAAAAATATTAGAATTATTCTCTAAAACTCAATTATTCTCAAAATTTTCATAAAATTTTTGTCAAAAAATGGTTTTTTAATTTAAAAAAATATAATCGTATCTATTTCGTGAAAAATTGTCTTAATTAAATTTATTTGCGTAGAGTGTAAAAAAAGTACGTTGTTATAGGCTTTTCATGTAATTATCCAAATGACGTAAATTCAGTCTACTTCTACGTAATGTCACTGACAATAATAAATTTATTCCTTCTGTAGTCACACACGCTAAATCATTGAGGTTAGACATCAAAAGGAATCTAAAGAATTGTTCACAAAAAAAGGAAGTAAAACCGGTTGTCCATTCGCGTAACTCCAAAATGAAACTATTTTAGGTCATTTCTATTATTTTCTTCTGCATAACAATTCTCTTTTCTTTATACTTCTCTTCATGGAATCTAAAACTAGTTTAACTAGGAATTTTTTATTTTTTTTTTTATCGAAACTTGCTCATATATTTATGCTTAACAGTAAAAAAAAATTGAAATTAAATTTCTTTTCCAAATAATGCGAGTATGAAATAAGATTCTGCGAATAATTTTCAAACTATGTATGCAATTTATTTAAATAGAACATTATTGACAGTTTGCAAATAGAAATTTACAATAACTAATGTACATATGTATATTATATATTGTGAATTTGAGATCTAAACATGAGTAATTTAATGCATTTAAGAGGGTTTTGATATAAAATTGCCACGAAATCAGATTTCACGATCGGATTACAAATACTTCTTGGAGATAAGCAGTGAAAAGTGAACAGTTTCAACTAAAAATCTATTGCTCAATTATTATAAATCGCTGACAATAATTTATTGGTAAAATAATGACGTTTTGGCAATTTTACAATGGAGAAAAAATTTGCATAAATAGATTGAAATTTAATTGATCCAAATAAATGATTTACTGTCTACTAATTTTTACCACTAATTAAAAAAATTATTTATTAATAAAACTTAATCGCAATATTTTTTCCAACTAAATAGAAATCACCATAAATTATTTCTCTTTGTAAAAATGCATATTTTTTTCTTCAAAATAAAAAACATATTTTTGAAGCAAGTAAATATTTCTCAAAATGTTGAACCAATAAAATGTTATACAGACAATTTGAACCAGTAAAATGACTTACAAATAATTTGGAAAAATATTTAAATAATGTAAATATTTTCAAAAAATTTTTAAACATATTTGAACCGAGTAAACTTTTTTTAAATAGTTTGAATAAAGTAAATTTTTTTTAATAGTTTGAATCAAGTAAAGAATTTTTATTAGTTTGAACAAAGTAAAATATTTTTCAAATTATATAAACCATGAAAAAAATTTTTTTAATAGTTTGAATCAAATAAAATATTTCACATATATTTTGATGCAAATAAATATTTTGCAAATAATCTGAAGAAAGTAACATTTTTTATTACTTTAAACCAAGTAAAATAATTTTTAAACAATTTGAACAAAGTAAAACATATTTTTCAAATTAATTGAACCAAGTTAAATAATTTTCACGTAATTTTCAAAAATATTTAAACCATGTAAATATTTACAAAAAATTTTTAAACCTATTTGAACCAAGTAAATATTTTTCAAATAATTTGCATCAAGTAAAATAGTATTAAAATTATTTGAACCAAGTAAAATATTTTTCAAATTATTTGAACCAAGTAAAATATTTTTCAAATTATTTGAACCAAGTAAAATATATTTGAAATAATTTGAACAAAGTAAACAATTTTTATGTAGTTTAACCAAAAAAAACCATTTTTAAATAGTTTGAAATAAGTAAATAATTTTAGAGATAATTTGAACCAAGAAAAATATTTTACATAATTATAATTGGAACCAAGAAAAATGATTTGAAATTAATTTTGATAAATATTTAAGTCATGTAAATATTTACAAAAAAATTTTGAAACCTATTTGAACCAAGTAAATATTTTTCAAATAATTTGAATCAAGTAAAATATTTTGCGAATTATTTGAACCAAGTAAAATATTTTTCAAATTATTTGAACTAAGTAAACAATTTTTATGTAGTTTGAACCAAAAAAAAACCATTTTTAAATAGTTTGAAATAAGTAAATAATTTTAGAGATAATTTGAACCAAGAAAAATATTTTACATAATTATAATTGGAACCAAGAAAAATGATTTGAAATTAATTTTGATAAATATTTAAGTCATGTAAATATTTACAAAAAAATTTTGAAACCTATTTGAACCAAGTAAATATTTTTTCGAGTAATTTTGAACTAAGTCAATATTTTCCCAAATAATTAATTGATTATAGAATATATTTTAAGTAATTTAAAAAATGTTGAACCAAAAGTACAAATATTTTTGAAATAATTTGAATTAATTGATAGAAAAAAATTTTCGGTTCAGCGTAACCTGACGTCAATTATTTACCAAAAAATTGTTTAAAATATACTTACTAAGTATTAAGATCTCGAATAAAAATTTGATTGTTTTTAATTTTTAACTGTATTTCGCTTAAAAGATGTAAAGAAAATATTAAAATAGGGAAAAAGCAAAAGTTTCAGAAATTGGGACGTTAAGATAAAACTGCATTGCGGAACATAAATATTTGTTATCTTCCAACGTGTAATATTCTTTTTTACCTTTTGTTAATATTCTTATTAGGCATCACAATCAAATAACACTTTCAACTTTTTCTCTCTTTTAAATCATCAAGTTTCTATAAATATTCAATTAAAAAAAAAACGAACACCAAATGTACGTCATTCAGTATAAGTTGAAATTTTATCAGAAAAAATAGGAAATGAAAAAAAAACAGTTTTGAAAAACTACTATTTTCTCAACTAAATAAATAACTAATAATGAAATAAATTTTCGTTTCTGGAGAATAATTAAGTTTTCTTTCATGAAATCAATAAAAACATAAATTTTTTTTAGAATAAAAACGATTTTTTTCAATCAAAATAAAAACAATATTTTTAGCTCCCTAAATATTAATTCATTCATTAATTAGTGAGAAAAATTGAGCCAGTAATTAAATTCAGTGTGAATATTGACTATTTTTTAGTAAAATTTATAAATAATAACAATTTTTATTATTTTATTATTTTTTATTTATAATTATTAATTGTGCATGTCTATTCACTGTAAAAAATTAATTATTATTAACCGATTATATGTCTATTATTATGTAAATAAATATTTACTTTAACAAAATAATTTCAATTTAAATCAATTATATTTGCAATTGTATTTGCTTCAAATAGGCTCTATAATTTATTTTATTTATTTAATTATTAAAAATAATTTATTTATCTAAATTTATTAGTTAATTATTATCTTATTATTTGTTTACTATTATTTATTGATATTTTTTTATTATTTATTTATTATATACAATATAAACGAATAAATTGAATATTAATTTATTGGTAGAAGTAAAATTTATGTAATGTAAATAAAAATTATTTGATTCAAGTAAATATTTATTTGAGAATAGACAAATCGTTTATTTCAATAAAATAAATTTTTTCCAGCGTAGAAAATATTTTTCAGTTGTAGTAAAAAATTACACTAAAAATTCTTCAAAATTCTTTCAAAGGCTCAATTTTCACAAATTCAAATTTACAGACAGAAAGAGAGGAAGGGAGAAACATTTTTTAATAAAAAAAAATTTTTTTCGATGAAAAAACATCCTTTGGAAATTGGAAGTTTAAGGAACGACATTGTCCACAGTTCAGTGGCCTACGAGAATTTAGAAATCACCGTTCTCCTCAATCTCTGATTTAATTCAATTACTTGATTCTTATGTAACGTTAATTAATAAAAAGATAACAACGACAGCATTCGAGATTTCTTCACAATATGTTTTATGAGTGTGCAAATTAATTCAATTATTATTCGCAAAAATGTTTCAAAATTTTTTACAATGCAAAAAAAAAGAATTTTTTCTTTGTCACTTATTATTTGGTTTGAAATTAAAATTTTATTAATGACGAATGAAATTTTTCTTCGCGAAACAAATTAAAATTCTACTTGTGTTGAAATACCATTTTGTATTTGATACAAAAATTCAATTTTTATTTTTATTGAATACAATTTTGTATTTAAAACAATAAAACAATTGATAATTAGTAATTAAGAAAATAATGAATAACAGTAAATAAATTAGTAAAGGTTCTGTGACAAGTTCACTTCTATTTGTCTCGCTCTATTTTGTTTTACTTTTTTTATTATTATTACTTTTTTATTGTTTTTTCTCTCTGGGTGTACACTCAGAGAAAAAAGTTATTTTTGACTCAGTGTCAACTATAGATTTATGTGTTTTAAATAAATTTAATTTTTTTGAATAAATTTTATTTGCAGTTATTTTTGACTCAGTGTCAACTATAGATTTATGTGTTTTAAATAAATTTAATTTTTTTGAATAAATTTTATTTGCGGTCTAAATAAATTTAAAATTAAGTTTAAAATTTTTATTTGAATCAAATAAATTTTTATGCGGTTCAAATAAAGATTTTATTCGTCTGATAAAATTTATATTTGAAACAAATAAATAACCTGGTTGGCTCTGAGGCAAATAAACTTTTTTTTAACTCAAATAAATTATATTTTGCTTAAATAAAATTTTTCTCTGCGTGTGTGAAACAGTTTTGCTTACTATTAAAATTCCATTCTTAATTAATTATTATCAATTTAATTTCGTGCGTTAATTAATTATTTTCGATTAATTTTTCACATACTTTCCCACTAATTATTATTAATTAATTCTATTCATATTTGTTACTTATTGTTTATATTGTTCATTTGTTTAATAATATTAATTATTTTTTTATATTAATTATTATTATTATTATTATTATTAACAAATAAAAAATTAATTAAATTTTTTTATGATTATTATTATAAGTTATTCTTTACTTTCTAGAGAACACGTTCAAATTTTCCTCTATATGTTACTCATCCTGCTCAAGCTTTCGTGCATAACATAAAGCCTTTGACCTGAATTACTAATGCAAAGAACTTGTTTTTAAATTCGTCTTCTAAAAATCATTTCCTAAAAAGTATAGGTAATTAAAAATCTAATACGAAAAATAATCTAAACTGAAATTATCAAAAAAGTATAGTAGAAAAAAATCTACGAAAATTTTCCGCTTAAAACGAGAATTTGAATATGGAAAATAAAATATTTTGAAAACATTATTCAACAAAAAGAGTTTCACACTACACTAATCCGTCTATAAATAAATTATTACGCTTAGCACGTCATTATAGATATTTAATTTTTAATTTGGTCATGAATTATGAAAGACATTGGAAAAAAAGTATTTGATTCAAATTAATTATAAACAATTTAATTATAATTATAATTACAAACAATTATAAGAAAATAAAATTAATAAAAAAAATTATAACTCAATTGTTTATAATTAATTTGAATAAACATTTATAAAAAAATAAAACAATTATAAACATTTATTATCAACTAACTATCTATTTGTGTGAAATAATGTTTGAGTCTATTAAATGGTATTTGTTTCAAATACCAAAATTATTGGTTCAAAGAAAATTTATTCGGTTTAGATAAAAATTATTTGATTTAGGTAAATATTTATTTGACAATAGTCAAGTAATTCGCAACTTGAATGAAATAAATTTCTTTTTCAATTACACCCAGAGAAAAATATTATTTAAACCAAATATATTTTATTTCACTTCAATAAACGTATATTTGTCTCAGAACAAACTAAAATTTTTATTCGACATAAATAAAACATAAAATAAATAAAAATAAAAAATAAATAAAAATAAAAAATAAATAAAAAATAAATAAAAATAAAAAATAAAATAAATAAAAATAAAAAAATAAAAATAAATAAAATTTTATTGAAACCAAATAAAATTAATTTGAAACAAATAAAAATTCTAGTTGGTTCTGAGAAAAATATACAATTTCTCTGGGTGTACAAAATAAACGTTTCATAATTATTAAATACCACTTTTTTAAAATCCAAGTTAGATTTTCATTTCTCATTCTATAAACAATTATCACTCGAGAACAAATATGAATATTAATTAACAAAGCTCAGCTTTTTTCATACAAATCTATCTATTAAAAATAATAATAATAATAACAGTTAACGATAAAATATTTCTTTCCTTTGGCAAATTTCATAATCTTATAAACTCTTGAGAATGTCTTAATTCATGAGAAAAAAAAATTTCCGAGATGTAATTTTTATTATTATATAGGCTAAAGGTTATACACGTTTCAAGAGAACGTGGATGGAAATAACGGACATTAATTTAAACGTTTTTAACATTTATGTTTCATTACTTGCCATTTCATTGGAAGCGAAACTATTATAATTGCCAATATAAAAAAAATATTATTGTTACATTTACATTTTTTTTCACTCATTATTCCTTTCAATTAATGAATCACTAATTCATCAGTTAAGTAACAAGTTAGGCCACTTAGATCATCACAAAATTTTAAATCTCCCTCTCTCCTAGGCCTGTGAATAAAAAATAAATTATCCCTAAATATAGTCATTAATTATTTATAAAAATAATTATTTTTTATTAATTAATTATTAGTTAAAGATAATTATTAATTTATTAATTCGCTAGTGAAAAATAATTATTATTTTATTAATTGTTAATTAATTAGTTAAAGATAATTATTAATTTCTAAATTAATTAGTTAATAAATAATTAATTAAATAACTTATGTAATTTATTTGATTTATATTTATTTAGAAACTAAATTTCTAGAATTCATAAGAAAATTCTGAATTTTGGTACCTTATTTGCTACGAAATCGCCACAAATTCTGGTGGCAAATTTTCAATTTTTTCTATTTCTGACAATAATTTTTTTTTTTAATAACTCCATTCTTGAAAAACTGTCATACTTTTTGTTACAATTATTATATACAAAATTATTTAAAGAATAATTCTTAAATTAATTTTCTTAAATATTTCAATATTAACTGACATTTGAAAGAATTGAGTTTAGAATTTTCATCAATAGATGAACTTCAAAAGGCTTTAATTTGAAATTTTATAAAATTTCAATTTTTAAGGATTTAAATTCGACAATTTTAAAAAACTCAGATTTTTGCAAAAAATGTTCATAATTTAAATTCTTTTTAAAATCAGTTAAATTTGTCAATACAAGTTTAATTAATTAATAAAAATAATGGATTTTTAGAAAAATTTTTATTTTAAACCCTTATAAAAATTGAATTTTGGAGAAGTTAGAAATTATTGCAGAAATTCAATTATTTTTAAAAGTAATAAAATTCTTCTTACAAAAGTTCAATTATGTGCAAAATTTAAAAAAAAATTCTCGTCAAAATCACAATTACCTTTCTAAACAACAAAATTCTTCTCCAAAATTCAGTTATTTAAAAAACTTTTCCTGATTTTTTTAATAAAATTGTATTTAACGATTTATGAATTTAAAAATTAATTTAATTAATTAATATCTATTATTGACAAAAGTTTTAATAAAAATCTCTGCAAAAATTCAATTTTTTTAAAAAGTAATAGTATTTTTCTTCGAAATTCAATTATTTAAAAATTTTTTAATAAAATTCTCGACAGAAATTCAATTATTTAAAAAAAATTCGCGTCAGGAATTCAATTATCTTTACAAATAATGAATTTTTGAGCAGAAATTCAATTATTGATAAAACTTTAATAAAATCCTTTGCCAAAATTTAATTATTTTCAAAATTTTAAATAATATTCTTGGCAATAATTCAATTATCTTTAAAAATAATAAAATTCTTGTCAGAAATTTAATTATCTTAACAAATAATAAAATTCTTGTCAGAAATTCAATTATTTGTAAAACTTTTAATAAAAATCTTTAAAAGACTTTAATTATTTTTATAAATAAAAAAAATTCTTCTGAAAAATGGAAATATTTTCAATAAAATTCTTGCCAAGAATTCAGTTTTCATAAAAAATAATACATTTTTTCACAAGAATTCAATTATCTTTAAAAATAATAAAAATTTCTTCACAATAATTCAATTCTTTGGATAAACAAAATTCTTTTTAAGAATTCAATTATTTAAAAATTTGTTGATAAAATTCTTTACGCGGGAATTAAATTTTAAAAAAACATTCAATTATTTACTTTGTATTGAAATAATTATTGAATAATTTCTAAAAGGTTTCAAATTAAAATTTTTGAAAATTTGAATTTTCTATACTTTTAAAGTTTTAACTGTCAATTTTAAAGAATTAATTTTTTTTTTAAAGTTTAATTTAATTGTTTTAAAAAATATTTTGAAATTACGTGGAAGTTACAAGTAAATTTTTCCAAATTCGCAAAAATTTTCCTATATTTTCATAAGGAAATTTTCCTAAAAGTTTCAGAAAATATTAGTTAATTAATAATTAGTTAGTTAATTTTATTAGTTAATTAATAATTAGTTAGTTAATTTTATTAGTTAATTTACATATAGTTAATTGTTACCTAATTAATTAGTTCATAATGAATTAACCATTAAAATTAATTAGTAATTAAAATTAATTATTCATTATAATTAATTAGTCATTATTAATTACTATTTAATAATGACCAATGATTAGTCACAGCACAAGACTAAAATCACTGAAATATTACATAAGATGTATTGAATTATATTTTGTCAATTGAATAATAAGAATAATAAAAGCAGTAGGTCATTATTTAGATAAAATTTATCAGCACATTTTTAATTTTTTCCCGAATAACTGTATATAATGCGTATGATTAATTAAAATTAGACAATCTAACTAATTATTCATAATATTATTAAAAAAAAATTAATATTTTTTATCAGACAAATTAACAAAGCCAGATAATTCAAACGAATCAGGAAATCACTTTTTACTGCTCATAATAATTAATTGTTCATATTTCTTACAGAGATTTAAAAGAAAAAACTTGATTAAGTCTTTTTTCGTATTTAATGAAGACAATTTTTTTTAATTTCAAAAGGAAAAAAAAATGTTTGAAAAGAATGTACTTGGGAACAATGTTTTTAAATAATGAGGATAGTATAATACTTATCCTGTTATTAGCGGTAGTTTTCTAAAAATTACAAATAATACTTGATTGCTATTTTTTTCCATAGATTCATCAAATTATTATGTAACTGTTGTTATTATGTTATTAAGTAAAATTTTAGTACTTGTAACTTTTTTTTGTGAAAGATGTTGTTGAAAGTTGTTTCTCATTATTTGTTTGAAAATTTTTATTAGTTTTTTTATTTTATTTATTTTTAATATTTTTATAAATAATTAACAAATTCAAATAATTTTTATTTCAATTCTCGTCTATAGCCAAAAGACACGAACTATTTTTGATAAAAGAATTAAAATTTAAATATTTTTTTATTAAGACTTAAATATTTTTTTTTTAAATTTAAATAAATAAAAATAAATAAAAAAAAGATTAATAAATGAAATAAAATGAATAAATAAACAAAAATAAATATTTGTTCTTGACGACTTTATAGTTATTAAAAAAAAAGTAATATTATTTAATAAATATTTATTATTTTTTAAAAAATATTTGCGTCGAATGTTTGTAAATAAATAGATGAAATATAATGACCTTGTTTCCCATTTTACAACTGACATTAACCCAATAAACAATAATTTAACCATTCTAGATTCGACAATGATTCTTGATTGTCTTAAAAGCAGCCAAGACGATAAACATATATATAGTTAATATCTGCAAGTGTAAAGCCGGTGAGAAAGTTCTTTTAATTTCGTTCAATTGCAAACAATTGTCCTTAATTAAATGACATTCGAATATTTATTGGTCAGACTAGAAGAAATTTTTTTCATTTCACTAGGCTTAGTTATTTTTAACATTAATTAACAATCATTAAGTCTAAATTAAACCCGAAAAAAAATTCAATGCAAATAAATTTGTATTCACAATTTTCAAATGAACCAAATATTTTTTTCAGTATAAACAAATATTAATTAATATTATTATAAATTAATTTCTAAAATTAATTAGAAAAGAATAATATAATTAAAAATCAGAAAAATATGTAAACAATTCGGAACTTTATGACTATTTTCAAATACTTGACACGATTTTATTTCAATAAAATATAAATTTTGAAAAATTCTCATTCAATATGAAATTTTGTAAATAAAAGTAAATTAGTTTCGTTTGATAAAATATTCGTTCGGAAAATTCAAAAATTGAAAAAATAAATATAAGCAATAAAAATAAAAAAAATACAAATTTTTTAAAATGTTTTTTTATTTATAATTATGTAAAACCCAAAAAAAATTTTAAACAAATAAATTTGTATTCAGAATTGATATAAAGAAAGAGAAATTGAAAAAAATGTTTTACTATAATAATTAATTAATTAAATGAAGAAAAAGGAGAATAAAAAAATAATAAAGTGCTTTCTTATTTTACAGATTTTAGGGATGGTGTCAAAATGGACTTTCCTAATCTTTGGATTTCTTTTTCACGTCTCAGTCGCCGACAAAAACGAATTAAAATCGATAATCGATTGGAGTGCTTTAGAATATGAAGACTCTTGCATTCAAATTGCCAATTCTACGTGGGATTTTTTTAAAAATCCTACGAAACAAACTCTTCACCTTTGGGTAAATTTTTTCTTACTTAAAATAAGAAAATAATGAGAGGAACTGTTTAAAATTCTATAATTTAAAAGATAATCAATCAAACTGTTACATTCCTTAAATAAATTTTGCAAAAATACAATCTAAATATTAAAAATCAACTTAAATTTCGTTAAAAAAAATAATTTCAATAATTATTAATAAAAATAAAAAATAACGTCGATGCATAATTATTACTTATTAATAAAATTAAAAATAATTACAAGAATTATTAATAAAAATAAAAAAAAAATTTAATACTAAATTATTACTTAATTATTAATAAAATTAAAAATAATTTTAATTATTAGTTATTATGAAAACAAAAATAATCTTTGGCAATTATTAAGTATTTGTAATGAACAATTTTTTTGTTGATATTTAGAATTTATTATTATAAATTTATAAATAAATTAATAATGTAATAATTTTTGTAAAATTGCAGGAAGAGGCACTATTTGAAAACAACTATGTGAAAGAACACGAAAAAAATGAAACGGCAAAATTAATGAACGAGAACAGACACAATTTTCATACGCAAATTAAATTATTACAAAAACCGGGCGACGCGATAATAAACAAAGAAAATTGGAGAAATGTAAGTTACATTGTTTTTTTATTTTTTAATTTTACCCAAAGTTACTGATAATTACTAAAATAAACAATTTTTCTTTCAGTTCAGTCATTTTGTCGCAACTGCAGAATTAATGAGAAGCAAAGTTGAAATTTCAGGCAAATCATCGCGAGAAGGTATTTATTATTTATTTTACTCAATTATTTATCATTTATTTTACTCAATTATTTATTATTTATTTAATTCAATTTTTAACTAAAGGCTTTATTATTGATAAAGAAAAAAATTAAATTTGTAATTAAAAAACAAAAAATAAATAATTTCTTATTGATATTTCAGTGGCGGAAAATTTATTATCACGCAGCGGAGAAGCAAAAGAAAAATTAGATGTCTGGTCTAGTTGGCACAATCATTTGGCACCTTTGCAGACAAATTTTTCGAAAATTCTACCTCTCGTCAATGAAGCAGCTCAAATTAATGGTCTGTAAATACTTTTTTTTTATTTCAATTTTATTTAAAAACTTTTCCCTATATTTACTTATTGAAATTTCAATTCACGGAATTTTTTTATATCCAAGTATTTTTAATTTAACCAGAGTTGCCAAAGGTCAGAAAAATAATGGAATTCAGAAAGAAAATTGCGCAGAAAAAACGGGGAAAAATCAGAAAATTTAATATTTAAATAAATTCTTAAAAATTGTTCGGAATTTGGTGAGATTTACGTTTGTAATCAACAAAAAATTTTCTTTTTTAAATTTTTATCAATTTTTGTTTAGAAAATTAATTATATTTAAAAAAACAAAGATTTGTTAAATTTTCTACTCGAAATAAATTTTTTCCCTTTAATTATTGAACATAAAAGTTGCGAACTTCACTTAGTAAATTTTGAAATAAATGCGTTTGCATTTTTAATGCATAATTTCATCTCGAAAGGTTTTAAATTTGCAATTTTTGAAAATATTAACATCTGTAGAAAAATAATAATTTAAATATTTATTTTACCAAAAATAATTAAATTTTTTAAAAATTGATTAAAATTCTATTAAATTAAATAAAAAATTCTGTATAAACATTAATGAAAGGTTGGAAAAATAAAACGAATATTTTGTGGCAACCCTGTTTAGTTAAAAAAATAACTTTCTTTTGTCAATTAAATTTTTATAGTTAAGACAAAATAATTTTTGTTTATAAAGAAAATAGAAAAAACACCCTTGCAATAAAATGCCATTTTTAAAGACAAAAGAAGCAACAATTTTAATTTAGAGAAATATTTAGTACAATGAAAAAAAATATATTGTTATATTTTTCTAAAAATTTATCAACCTTGGCTTAAAGTTAACCGATGATTAAATATTTAACCGATCAATCGCAATCGATTAAACTGACTTTAGTGATTGACCTCTTGTAAGATTTGAAATTATTAACAATTTAAAAAAAATCGTTTTGTTTCTTCGAGAAAATTTAATTTGACAATTTTTTATGTTCTATGGAAAAAAATGAAATATTTGAAAAACAGTACTGAATACTAAATATTATTAGTTCTTCTGCACTTTGGCAACATTTACTAAATTTTTTTTAAAGTCGATGCTAATTTACGGGAGTAATTACTAATTGTTGTATATTTAATGTTATTTTACAAGAATATTTACTAATTTTTAAAATATTTTTTACTAGTTTTCTCCAAAGAAAATAAGAATTTTATCATATGCATCTGTCAAACCAAAAGATTCAAAAATAATTACAATATTAATTTAATTAACTTCCTTTCAATTAATTTAATAACAAAATTAAACTAATATTTGAAAGTAATTTAACATTTCATTAAATCGCTCGATAATTAATTTTACGAACTTTATAAAAAGAAGTTAATGTGAATATTTATCAGAAAAGGGTTAATTATTTTTGAAAAAGACTCACCGGTCGCTGAATGTTACGGTAAAAAGTTGCCTCGTCCTCATTCCGAAGTAATTTCATTTTCACTTTTTATATCTGAAAAAAACCAGAAAATTATTTTTCCATACTGTGACTACGACTACTATTTACAAATAATTACAATTTATCCAAAATATAGACAAGTGGAATAATTTATTTACTCAATAGATTTATGTTCAAAATCAACGTTTTCTTATTCATTGCGTACGTGTATAGAAATTATTTTATTTTTTAAATTTCATAACTTTGTGTTTAACTGATATAAAATTATAATTTCAGAGGAAACAAATGCTCAAACTTACTGGGAGATGTTATCCGCATATCCTGACGGTTATGATGATTTGAAATCCTATTGGGATGAAATTTCCAGTCTACACAAGTCTCTCGTCAATTTGGTGTCTGATCGCTTATCTGCAAAGTACAAAATTTCGTTAAACAAAGTCATTCCCGCACATTTGTTAGGTAAGCTTTTATTTACTAGAGGTATTAATAAAATTTAATGATTTATTTACTATTAAATATTAGACAATTTGAAACAATTAAATTATTTTTGTAAATTGTCAGAATTACATTATCTTTGTAAATAATAAAAGTCTTCAGAAAAATTCAAATATTTTCAATATTATTTTTTTAAAATAAAATTTCTAGAAAAAAATTCAATTATTTTTCTTAATTTGCATCAATTAAAATAAAATTTTAAAAAACAATTTTTGAGAATATTGAATATTTTATAATTAAAAATTTTCCATTGTTAGAATTTAACCATTGAGAGAATTGGAAAATATCCTTATTGCTTTAACGAAAAAAAATCTATATTAATAAAGTTCGTGATCCGGTGCTTTTTTGTTTCTTAAATTTTTTAATAATTTTTCTTTTCAAATATTTTCAATTTTAAAATTAATATATTGCAAAGAAATTTATCGAAAAAATTTGATAATAATAGAATTCCTTCTAAAAATGTTATTAAATTCTCGTGAAGAATTTTATTAAAATTTTTGAAAATCCTAATTAAATTCTTTTGAAGAATTTCATTGATTTTTTTTTAAAGTAATGGAGTTTCTTTGAAAATTTTAATGGAAAATTTTGAAAGCAATTGGATTTTATGAAAAAGAATTTTATTAAAATTGTATTAAAAATAATTGAATTCTTGCGAAGAATTTTATTACTATTTATAAAAAATAATTGAATTGTTCCGAAGAACTCATTAAAATTTAAGAAAATAAATGAATTTTATGTTACTATTTGAAGATTAAAATTCTTTCGAGAAATTCTATTAAAATTGTTTTGAAAAAAATTAAATTTCTGTAAAGGATTTTACTATTTATAAACATAATAGAATTATTGCAAAGAATTTTACTATTTATAAAAATAATTGAAATGTTTCGAAGAATTTTTAAAAATTTTGAGAAATAATTAAATTGTTACGAAGAATTTTATAGTAATAATTGAAAATAATGAAATTTTTTTGGTTTTTTATAAATATTTTGATAATAATTGAATTATTTTTAAAGAATTTAAAATTCTTGTTGAATTGGAATTTTATGGAAATTTATTTTCATAAATAAAATTTATGAAAATATTTTAAAATATTTGAATTCATCCGAGGAATTTAATTAAAATTGTTTTGAAAATAATTGAATTCCTGAAAAGAATGTTACTATTCATATAAATGATAGAATTCTTGTGAAGAATTTTACTATATTTATAAGAATAATTTAATTATTTCGACGGATTTATAAACATTTGCTAGTTAAATAATAAAGAAAAAAATTTGTTCCCTTAGGTTCGTTACAAGGCAATGATTGGACAAATCTCGCGGCAGACATAATTCCTCACACTGATCAAATTTTTAGAATAAAAGGAACCTTGTGGAAAAAGGTGAGTTTCTTATTTCCACAACAAAATAATATTCTTTTCTTTGTACTATTTAAAAAATTAATTTTCCCTTCGTTTTAACGAAAAAAAAATTAGTTTTTTAAATTTTAGTTCTCTTTTAATTTACTTCTATTTTTTACTGTTAAACAAAATTTTTTAAAATCTCCTTTTCCAGAATTTATTTGGAGAAAAATTGTATAAAGTCGCATCGCAATTGGGAGTATCAATGTTAAAAATTTCACCAGAGGCAAATTTTTGGGAACACAGTGAATTCAACAGGACATGTCCAACAAGAATCGTTAACTTTTGTCGAGAGGGAAAAATGAGGTGATTTATTATTATGATCTAATTGTGAAAATTAAATTAAATTTTTCTAAAAGTTCTGAATTTTTTCTACTTATTTTACAGAGTTTTCACTTGCTATGAAGCGTCTCTTTCAAATTACATAACTGCCCACAAAAACGTGGGCAAAATTCTATTCAATCAATTGGCATCGAGATCATCGAATCCAATTTTCGAGATTTCTAATCGATTTTCCGGTATGGCTACAATAATTTAATTTTGAAATTATTTTAAATCATTCATTTTTATAAAGAATTAAACTATTTTTAATTATTCTAATTAATTATTCATTTTTATAAAGAATTAAATTATTTTTAATTATTTATTCTAAAGAAGAAAATTATAAGAAGTTATTCATTCTAAAAAATAAAATTATTCAAAATTAGTTATTCTAAAAAATAACATACATTAAATTTGCATTAAAAAAATAAAATTATTTAAAATTGTTTTATTTTTTATTCAAACAAAATTTTGTTGAATTTCTTATTTAAAGGGGATTTAAAAACCGACGAGGTTTTTACACAAAGCTTCAGTAGAAAAATCTCATCGACTTTAACATCCCCTTGAAAAATAAAATTGTTTTTAAATTATTTATAGTAAAGTAAAAAATAATTTTTAATTAAAAAAATTGATCTTTTTAAATATACAAAGAAATTGCTAATTAATTTTTTTATTTGATAAATATAGTTTTAGAGGAAAGTTTCGCCGAGTATTTTGGTTTAATGTCAATGAGTCCAATTTGGTTGCAAACAATTGGATTGGTGGAGAAGGAAACTTGGGAGTCGAATGAAGAATTAGCCGAAAACTTGAGATTAGTTTCAATGTTAAATGTTTTACCTCGATTGGCCTACTATGTCTCGGCAGACTTTTGGCGATTGAAAGTTTTAAAAGAAAATATCACCGACACAAAGGAACTCGCCTTGTCATGGTGGAAACATAGGTATTTTGATTTTTCAATATTTTCAATTTTCCTTTCGCTGAATTTTCCTTTTGAAAACAATTTTCTATTCTTCCTTTCAGATTAGAATTCGAGAATATAACAACGAATCAAGAGGAAATTCCATCGTTTTTAGATGATGAATTTATCACGAGCAACAAACCTTATCTTTCGTAAGTGCCTTTTTTGTCATTTTTTCAGGTTGGCCACAAAAATATGATTTGTAGATGAAAAATTAGTTTTGATTTTCTGATTTCCAAAAAAGTGATTTTCTTTTTATCATTCCCTGATAAAATTTGAATTTTGTTTTTTCCTGCTTTCTAGACGAAAATTTGATTTTGTTTTCCTCTGATTTTTTGTTTTTTCCTGCTTTCTAGACGAAAATTTGATTTTGTTTTCCTCTGATTTCCAACTAGAATTTCGACTTTTTCCCAAACCCGAAAGAATATTCTGCAACACTCTAAAAGTGATTAATTATGTCGAAAAGAAAATAATAAAATCCTTCTTTACAAAATTCTTTCTTTTACATAATTGATCGAGAAGAATAGAATACTAAATGGAAAAAAATTTGTTTATTTACAGAAAATTTGTTGGGACTCTCCTCGCTTTCCAATTGTACAACCAATTTCATTCAGGCCTGGAATTAAGATTCACTCCTATTACTGTCAATCATCTTTTTGCGTAAGTTTCATTATGTTTTTTTTATTTTATTATATTTCTATTTTATTTCAATACTTTTAAAAAAACATTTAAACATTTTCTCGTAAAATTATTCGAAAGAATTCACTTTCTGTTTTCTTTGCAGAAAAATTGCCGTCAACTCGAGTCAGGAAAATTGGTTAGAATCATTAATAAATTTAACTGAAAATGAACTCGACGAAGTCTCCACCTACTCCTTAACGTCGTATTTTTCATTTTTCGAAAATTTCCTCAAGGAGCAAGGCAATATCAATTTTCCATTACCGATAAACAAACAAAGTGATTTTGAAAAACAAGAGGCAGAGTATCGTGAAAAAATTCACGCTCCAACGACAACAACGACAACAACAACGACTACAACAACCACTACAACCACAACCGCAAAAACAATTACAAAGAAAGGAAAGAAGGCTGCTTCTCTGAAAATTTCCGCAGAACCAGAAATTCCACCTACAGAGGCTACGAAAGCAAAAATTTATAATTTAGAAATTCTCGACGACACGGAGAAGAAAGATGAAAGCAAACCAAAGCCAACAAATAAAGCCGTTTATGCGGTGGGCGCCGTTCTCGTGGCTACAATATTAGTTTGTATTATCGCCATTTTCGGCAGAAGAAGATGCACAAAAACACCAAAGAATCGAAGATACGTTTAACGTTTAGATAAAAAAAAAGACAAATACTTTTCCCATTCAGGACAAAAAAAAAATATTTATTCAGAATAATTTCCATTCGAAATACGTCTTTATTCGAAAACGCTTCTTTTCCTTTTTCTTTCAATGATAATTTGACAAATTGTTTTTTCTTAATTTATACTTTCATTTGCTATAATGAAATTTGAAAATTAATACTTAATTATCGCTATTAATTTTAATAACAAAGTATTATTAAAATTTGGTTTCTTTTAATTATAATTACAATATTATTTTTAGTAAATAATATTTTAAAACTTTGTAACGAAAAAATTCTAAGAATTACTTTCTTAAGAGACGAATTTTAATATTAGTTTTTAAAAGGCAGTTTTCATTTTCATAAATGTACACTTGAAGATTTTTTATCAAAATTTTTGGAGAATTCAATTATTTTTTCACAAAAAATGCAATTTTTCTTCAAAAGTTGATTTTCTAAAATTGCAATGCAATAATACTTGAAAAAATCAATTATTTTCAAATGAGTTTGATAAAATTTTAATTATTCTAAATCTTTCTAATTGTGTATTTCGAAAATGTAATTAGAAAAATGATTTGAAAATAATTTTTACAAGATTTGCCTATAGTTATTTTTAACACTAGAAAAATCGAAAGAATTTACAATTTATACTAAATATTTAGTTGGAATATTCTAAAAGAAAGTCGAAAAAGGCACAATTTTTTAAAATAAGTCTAAAAAAGTCGCATTTTTTGAAAATAGTTGAAAAAAGTAAATATCTATTAATATTAACTTTAAAAAAATAATTATTCATTGAAATAAATCGAAAGTCGAAAAAGTCGCAATTTTTGAAAATAAGTCAAAAAACATCGAATTTTTGAAAAATAGTTGAAAAAAGTAAATATTCATTGATATTATTAACTTTAAAAAAATAATTATTTATTGAAAAAAAATCGAAAAGCAGAGTTTTCAATTTTTATAGACGTATTTCTTTTCCCCCCGGGTTTTTTCTATTTAAAAAACTGTTTTATGGAGCTGAGGTTTTCAAACGAACTTAAGTACTGGATGAATAGAGCCAAATGTATTTTTTAAGAAAAAAAGCGTTTAGAAAAAACCTTCCTGCTTATAAAATGTAAGCCAACAAAATACACCAAAAACAATAATTGGACAAATTGAAAAGCAATATTTTGCTTTTAGAGAGAATTTTGTCCATTTTTGTGAGGAGTTTAATAACATACATTCCCTTATATTTTCTAAAAGAAAAAAAAATACTAGTCTTCGATTTTCTCGAACTGAAAGTAAATTAATTTCAACTAATCTAATTTATAAAAATGATTATTTAATTTAACAATAAATAATTCAACGGTCACAATTATTAATAAGCAAAAAGAAAAAAAGACTTTAAAAGAGAATTTAGGCAATATTTATGTAGTTTAGATGAAAATTTAATTTTATCAATCTAATTGAGAATTAAATGAAACAATTAGTTTAATAGACAAATTAAGAAATTACTAAATTAATTATTTAATGAATAATAAATTAAATGAATAAAATAAATTAATCAAAAATCGATTTACAGTTAAAATATATTTAATATCGAAACATTCTTTATCATTTAAATTTCTATTTTAATTTTAATATTAGCTGATTAATATTAATAATAATATTTGCTAATTAATATTAATAGTAATATTAACTAATTAATATTAGCAATAATATTAACTAATTAATATTATTATAAATATAAATATAAATTAATTTAAAATTAATATTAGGTAATGAATCCTAGTAAATATTTATCTTTATTAATTAATATAATTCAATTATTGAATAATTTATTACTATTTCGTATTTAATTGTGATCGTAAAATTATTTCGTAATTTCAAAATTTCCGATTAAGTAAATTCTTGCCAAAAAAAGTCGATAACCCTCACGTAATTCATCAAACAAGTGCCCAATGATAAAAAGCAGTATTGTCCAAAAAGACAAAGTTTCTTACTTAAAAGTGACAATACAAAAATAATTTTGTTTCTCTGAAGAGAAAAAAAAAATTCAAAAATATTCGTAAATCAAAACTTATGCTCAACGCACAAATTATTTTTCATTGAAAATTTACTATTTCTTTTCTGTTCTCTTTTTTTAAGTAATTAAAATTAAATTCCATGTCTTTGTCAATCTAATTATTAAGATGCTCAAATTCTCTTAAATTACGAATAAGAAATAAAATTTTCAAAAAGTGGCAGAGCTATTTTTGATAAAAAAAAAGTCTTACATAATTTTTGAATTCAACTACAGACTTTTTTGTGATCGTATACATAGTGAAATTTAGATGATTTTTTTATATAACATTTTCTAGATGTAATTCTCGTTGATAAAAAGTGTAAGTGAAAAACTTTTTGAGATACGGTTTTACACCGTCAGATTTGTAAATAAATAGGTTATTTTTAGCTTATAGAAAAAAATTCAGGTTGTACTTGTGAGTAGATTTTAAATGTCATATTATGGAATACTTTTCTATAAATAATAATAATAATAATACTATTAATATTAATAATAGTGATAGTGTGAATTCTGTGTATGGGACAATTCAAGTTTGATTGTGCATTCTCTATCTTTGTAAGATTTCTATTTTTTATAAAACTATTTATTCTGTACCTCATGTAAAAAACAATATATTTATTGTTGAAAATGGTACCAAAAAAAACTTGTTTCTATTCTCTATTGTTTTCATTTTCCATTTGTCAATTGAATTTGAAGAGAGGAAAAATGTTTAAATGTCATGGATAAAAGTCATCAATTTTTTACCGATATCGATAAAAATGACCTACAATTTTATTATTAACAAAAAAAAAGGAAAGCAAAATATTTTTTCCCTAGAAAATCGTTAAACTTTGATGCAATAAAAATTGCAAACTTTTTTTCCTCTTTGACAAACATACGATTTTTTTTTTGTTTTTTAATCAGTGTGTAAACATAGAGCATCGAGAATTTTTTCTTTATTAATTTTCAAGTGTAATTAAAAAATAATTCATTCAAAGTTAATTGAAAATTAAGTTCGTTAAAAGTGAATTGAAAATTAAATCCGTTAAAAATGAAATGGAAATTAAATTCATCGTTAACAATGAAATAAAAATTAAATTCGTTAAAAATGAATTAAAATCTAAATTCGTTAAAAATGAATTAAAAATTTATTGTAAATTAAATTTAAATTAATTTAATGTTAGTTGGAGAAGTTCATCGATTAAAAATTGCATTTAGAAATTTTTAATTTTAAAGAATTTGTTAACTTTTTAGAAATAAGTTTCAAATCACAGAAATAAATTTTGATTTCCAAATATCTCTTTCCGACAAATCATTACTATTTTGAAAAAATGCAACAATAAATTAAAAAATTTATTTAAAAGCAGGAAAATGTTTTTATTTAGTTTTCATATTCAGAAAATGAAGTTTAAAACATAATTACAAAGAGAAAACATTTTAGATTTAGAGTAATTATTATAGAGCAAGGGTAATTTTCTGAAACTATTAAACGAGAAGTAATTCAATTCTTTGAGCTATTCGGACAAATGGACAGAAAATCGATAAAGGGAGAAAGAGCCTATCTTAATGAAAGCGGAAAACACAATTTTTGAAGATATTTGTTACTCGTATTTCTCTGCTTATCCATGAAAAAGGAACAAATTTTGCGAAATAAAAAGAAATTCGAAAAACATTACTCAAAAATTCTAATGAATTCAGTGAATAAAAAATTAATTTGAATTAATTAACCGAATGCCTTTATTTATTTTTTATTAATAACATAAATGGTATTTTATTATTATTAAATAATTCTAGATTCAAAATTGGATTTGTAAAAACATGATTCATTATATTATTGTTTATTATTTTCAAAAGTTTTAATAAAATTTTTAGCGACAATTACATTTTTTAATGATAAAAAAATTCTTCTCAGGAATTAAATTATTTTCAATACAATTTTACTGAAAATTTTTTAAAGAATTCGAAAACTATTATTAAAGTTTTAATAAATTGTTTTATATGATCGAATTTTTAGTTACAATAAAATCAAAATTATTTTTAAATCTACAGCATTTAAAAAAAATTCAATTCTCTTTATAAATAATAAGATAAATTCTACTGGAAATTTTTTCAAAATTTTTAATCAGAGTTATTTAAAAAATTACATTATTTTTTAAAAATTCAATTTTTGTTATTAATAATGACATTCTTCTCAGGAATTCAATTATTTTCAAAAAAATTTTTATAAAATGTCTTAAAAGAATTCAATTATTTAAACAAAATTTAATAAAATTCTGTAAAAAATTCAATTCACAATTATTAACAAACATGTTAATTTTAAAAACTTAAAAGGCAATTTTTTAGAATTCAATTACATTCAAAATTTTCAAGTTATTTAAATAATTAATTTTCTCGAGAAATTGAAATTAACTTTTTAAGAATAATTATATTTAAAGAGCAATTTCTGTAAAATTTTATTAAAAACAATTGAATTTCTGAGAAGGATTTTATTATTTATGAAAATAATTGAATTAATGCAAAAGATTTTATTAAAATGTTTAAAAAGAATTAAATTTTAGTAATAAAAATAGTGTTACTTTTGAAAATAATTAAATTATTGAAGAAATTTTATTAATATTTTCAAAAAGAATAAAACTTCTGTGAAAAAATTTATTTTCGAAGAGAACTTAATTATTTGGAAAAATTTTATTGAAATGTTTAAATGGAATGGAATTTCTGAGATAATTATTGTTAGTTTTGATAATAATTGAATTATTGCAAACAATCTTATTAAATTTTTGATAAATAATTGAATTTTCAAAAAGAAATTTATTACTTTCAAAAATAATTGAATTCTTATGAAGAATATTTTTATTCATAAAAATAATTGAATTTCACAACCAATTTTATTAAAATTCCTCGTAATAATTGAATTTTCGAGAACAATTAAATTTTTGTGACTAATATTGTTATTCGTGAAAATAATTGAATTTTACAACCAATTTTATTAAAATTCCTCTTAATAATTGAATTTTCGGGAATAATTTCTTGTTATTTATCGATTTCATTAAATTCTTGGAAAGAATGTTATTGAAATCTAAAATAATAATTGAATTATTTTTAAAAAATTTAATTAATTAAAATTGTATTAAAAATAATTGACTTCTGCGGTATTAAATTTTTTAAAAATAATTATATTCCTGTGAAAAATTACAATATTTTTAAAAATATTTCAATTATTGCGAAAAATTTGATTCAAATATTTAACAAGACTTGAATTACTGTAAAAAATTTGATTACACTTTTGAAAATAATTAAATTCTTCCTAAGAATTTTATATATACATTGTTTTGAATAATTAATTTTTTCGAAATATAATAAATAGTTTGAAAATTTTATTAATAAATAATTTAATTCTTGTAGAAAACATTATTTGTGAAAATAATTGAATTTTTCGATAAATTTATTTAAAATAGTTTTAAAAATAATGGAAATTCACAATGAGTTTTATAATTTATAAAAATAATGGAATTTTTGCTGAGAATTTTATCAAACATTTAAAAAAAACGAATTTTCTTTAAAAAAATAAGGTTATTATTAGTGAAAGTAATTGAATTATTGTGTAGAATTGTATAAAAATTTTGTTAAATAATTGATTTGATTTATTTTTTCGAAAGTTTTTTAAAAATGCTATTCTCAATTAATTAAATTTCTGTAAAAATTGTATTATTTATGAAAATGATTGATTTTTGTATGAATTTTATCAACCTTTTTTTAAAAAAATAATTCAATTCTGTTGCGAAATATTATGAAAATGCTAGGCATTGATAACGAATTTTGAATATTTTTTTGAAAACAATTTAATCGTTTTAAAGAATTTGATTATAATTTTTAAGAATATTTTTTTTATTTCTAGTAATAATGAATTTAATGTAGTGGAAGTTCTAAAAACAGAAATAGAAATAGTAGCTTTTAGAGGCTGAATTCTAAAAAAAATTACCTAAATAATAGCAAATGGTAAAAAAGTAGTAAATAGTAGGTTTTAGTAGATGACTGCAAGGTATGAAGAAATAAATTTTCCCTCTGAAGTATAGCAGAAAAAAGACGAAATTTAAACGAAAGGAAAAAAATGAATCACGATTTAAACCCCTTGATATAAACTTCGATTCAACTCCACTCAAGGAAACATTTCCCAAACCACCTTGCAGCCAACGATTTTAAAGCAGAACATTCGAGAGAGACCTTCAAAAGACGCAAAATTTCAAGTCAAATGACCTTTTTGGCTTGCATTCGTGTGTGCAAAGGCGAAAGCGAATAGAGCGAAGAGCGAACAACCCTTAAAGAGCCAGACATTTATACGAAGCTCTCTCGGAAAATCAATATACCAGATGGTTCCCCAACAAACTATATACACACAAGTTTTTTTCACCCCTAAAAATCGGCAATTTTTATCATAATATAGTAGAAAAGAAAAAGAAGCTATACTGTCTTCTTGCTCTTATCCCTCTCGTCGTAAGTCCTCTTTTCGTTCCCCTCATAATCCCTCAACTAAAAATCCTCCTATGAAAAGATTTTCGAGTTCATGCTTTTCTCATTCTCGCCGCAAAGTTCACGAGAGGAATATAATATCGAAGCATGCGCCCTTGCTTATCTGGAGAGAAAAATCATACCTGCCTGTCAGTTTTGGTCAGTTTTTCAAACACGAGACTTGCTCCGCAACGTCAGACGCACTATAACAGAAATTAAAAGTGTCTAAAGTTTAATTGCACTTGATTTCATTGTCAATCTATAATAATATCGGTTGTGTAAACAAAAAAATGTAGAGAA
Source organism: Leptopilina drosophilae (assembly GCA_032873175.1). Taxonomy (NCBI): domain Eukaryota; kingdom Metazoa; phylum Arthropoda; class Insecta; order Hymenoptera; family Figitidae; genus Leptopilina; species Leptopilina drosophilae. Next base: position 3,336,537 of record CM065482.1, read on the forward strand.
TTCAGAAAAAAGTACGATTTCAAATAATATTTGTAACATTTTTCATATATTTAAATAATTACTTTCATAGCATTTTTCTTTTGTAATTTCACAAAAATTTTTTGAATTTTGATTAAAAAAAGATACGTTCAGAGAAAAATTTTATTTAAATTAAAAATAATTTATTTGAGTTAAATAAAAAGTATATTTTGCTCAGAGTCAACTAGGTTCTAGTTTTTTTCTACTTCTTTCTTTATTTGCTTTAAATACAAATTTTATTTGACACAAATTAAATTTTATTTAGTTGAAGCAAATTAAATTTTTATTTCAACTATAAATAAAATTTGCTTGAAGAAAATAAAAAGTCTACTTGGCACTGAGTCAAATATACATTCTTTCTGGGTATAAATTTCTGTTCTATAAAATAAAAGTAAACCACTAAAATATTAGCTTTTTTAAAAAAAATTGCATTAAACTATGAGAATTGCAATTGTGATATTTTAAGCAAAATTAGAAATTTCAAGTCTTTATAATTTCGACGAAACTTTACAAATATTTATTTTTATATTTAGTGAACTTTTAAAAAATATTTTCTGTACTTCTCAGTTCCTAAAACCTTTTATCTATAAACAAAAATTTTAAACCCTCTTTTTTCAGAAATAAACCTTAACTTTCAATTTTTACAAAAGCTTTAAAAGCTTTTTTTAATTTTTTTATTTTAATTTTTTCCAATAAATTATGTGAAAAGTTTGAAAATGGAACAATTGGTTTTCAAGAAAGTAATTAAAAAGTACTTAAAAAATTGATTTTGTTTCATTTTCTCGAAACAGCATTGCCCCATTTTTATTTTTACGTATTTCTTTAGTAAAAAGAATCTCCGCTTTCTAATAAAAATGATAGAAAAAAATAAAATAAAAGCGTTTTTTCAAGGTGGAATTTTATTGGTTGTTAAGAAAATAAACAGAAGTGTTGGGAATTTTTTTTTCTTCAAAAGTACATTGTCCTACTTATATTTTTACTTATTTTTTGAAATCTATCAGTTTTCTAACAGAAATAATTTAAAAATGAGAAAAGTATAGAATTTGAATTTAATTTATTAAAAATTTTTTCTATTTGTTTTCTAACAGAAATAATTTAAAAATGAGAAAAGTATGGAATTTGTATTTAATTAATTAAAATTTTTGTCAATAACAAACAAGTTTTTGTGAAAATTGAAAAATTAGATTAATTTCTTTAAAAACGTGAAGTTAACAATTTAGTTCAAAAAAAAGTTTTTTGAGATTGAAATGAACAAAATTTCAATTATCTTTAAAAATAATAATAAAATTCTTTTCCGAAAATCAATTTATTATTTTGAAAAATTTTAATAAAATTTTTGGCAAGAATTCAATTATTTCATAAATAATTAAACTCATCGCAGAATTTTAATGAATTTTAATACAATTTTAATTGAATTCCTAAAAGAAAATAATTATTTTTAAAAATATTAATAAAATTCGTCGAAAGAATTCAATTATTTAAAAAATAGTTTCTAAACATTTTCATGAGAATTTAATTTTAAAAAACATTCAAGTATTCAATAAATTATTTATTTTTGTATTTAAATGAATGAATTTTTGTAGAATTTGCCAATAAAAATTGATTTAAAAATAAATTTTAGATGAAAATTTAGACAATAATTCAATATTTAAAGAATTATGCTGTGAATTTAAAAATATTTAAATTTTTCATACTTTTAACTAACAATCCTGTAGAAATAATTTTTGTAAATTTAATTTTTATTTATTAAAATTATTTCCAGTTTTTATTTAATATATTGGAGAATTTCCAAATTATTACAATTCCAATTATTTTTCATAAAATTTTAATATTGAATTTTTATTAAAATTAGTCAAAAGATGTTTTAAGAAACAATCAATTGATTAATGAATCGTTTATTTTGTTATTTAAATCTTTAAAATTTCCGTAAAATTTTCTAATAAAAATTGATTAAAAAAAATTAGTTTTACTTTAAATTTTAGCTAAGAATTAAATATTAAATTGCATTGAAGTTTGAGTTTTTAGAACTCAATTTGTAAAAGGTTTCAAATTAAAATCTTTGGAAATCTGAATTTTTCCCACTTTTATCTGTAAAAATTCTGTAGAATTAATTTTTTTGGTTGAAAAAGTTTAATTGAATTTTCATTGAAACTATTAGAAGTTTTTATTCTCTAATACGTATTTAATTGAAGAATTTCTAAATAATCGAAATTCGGTAAAATTTAATTATTGTAAATTCAATTCGAAAATGTTCAAAGAACTTTTTCGAAAATTTTTAAAAATGTTTGATTAGAAGAATTTTAGTTAAAAATTCTAAAAATTATTAATTAAATTGAAGTGATGAAAATAGTGTGAATAAAAATAATAATAATTAACAATAATAATAATTACTATTATTATTTATAATTATTATTTTTAGTTGTAATTATTAACGATTATAAATATTATTCCTTTTTTAATAGAATAAAATTCACTTGAATCACTTCTAAATATCTTTTAGTCTAAAACCACTTTTTAATTCTCATTTTTGTTTTCTAGTTGACCATTTTTTAAAAATTGGAAATTTTTTGAAAAAATTCTCTTTAAAATAGACGATGGCGCTGCTCGTCTCCAAAATGGCTCTAATCTTTCATCCAAAAATTCAAATTTAAATATTAAAATATATACTCTTAAGTTAATAAGGTAATAAAAATTTTCCCTAATAGTTAAAATTTTATTCTATTACAGTTTAGAATTTTTTTAAATAGATTTTAAGGTTTTTTTTAAATTTCCATTATTAGAAATTTTGTACTAAAGTTTCTCTTGATTTCTCCGCAGATTCTCTTTAGAAAATTATTAAGTGCAATTTTATATGTTAATCGCCAGGTATAAAAAAATAATTATCAACATAACAAGAATGTTGACTTAAATGTTATTTGTTAGGGGACTTACGGGACCCGGGAGTGAATCGAGGGGAAATCCCCGAAGTATCTTTCGAGTTGATCATCCCTTTTTGATATCGAGAAATTGAAGCATGCGCGCTAAAGAAGAAATGAGGGTTGTTGCATTTCTGGGAGGGGCTCCTTGTGACTGACTCAGAATATGCTCTTCAAAGACTAAATTTTTTTGGTGACGATGTTGGTCCCTAGTTATTATTTTCCTCGTGCTGAAAAATTAAAAATCAATCAATCAAAAGTGAATTAAAAGTGAACATGTTAAAGGACATTTACAAGGGACATTTCAAGGATTGAAGCTGCGATTTGCTTTCCTTGCCATGAACGTGAGTATCGACTAACTTTCCTCGAGGGTGACTATATATTACATAGAAAGCAAAGGAAAAAAAAACCTCAAGGTGTCAGCCATTGCCAGTCAAGTTTATCGTTTTTATTTCAAATTAAAACAAAATATCTCAAAACAACTTTGAACTTTTAGAAGAAAATTAAAATTAAATACGTAAAAATCAATATCTGTCTACGTATATTTTTTTTCGAACAAACCGAGAATAGAATATTGCTGCGCGAGTCTTTTATATTATATAAAATGTCGTCTTCCGGGTAAAGTATTTACACGCGATAAAATAATTTCCCTTCCATGTGAAAAATAAAATCCCTTCTTTAAAAAAATTAAAAATAATATCCATTTCTGTTCAATGAGAATTAATTCTAGTCATTTAAAGATAATCTTCTTTCTAAATTTTTCTCGGTCCAAATCCAAATCGAATATTAAGCGTTGCGTCTAATAACGCAATAGATTTTTTCCCTTATTAGTATTTAATTTTTTCCCATTTATTTTCATTTACGAAAATAGATTCTTTCACTTTCCTCTAAAGCAGAATTTGTACGAGAGATAATCAATGAAGAAGTAACCCAATTTATTCACTGAAAGCAAGAAAATCTGTTTCAAATTTAACTCCTCGGTTTCAAATTTTCAAAATTCATAATAGTAGTCGAGAATATAATGAGAATAGATTCTAGAATTTAGTGCAATTTTCAACTGACACATTAAAATGCTTTCATGAAACAATTTCGCTTGAAATACTGGCCAATTGCCAATGTGCAGAATGCTCTGAATGACAAGATGCCAGTCTCAATTTTAAACAAAAAGTAGAAAAAGAGACAACATTTTTTCCAATTTTTTAAAAAATTAATTTCTCTTCATTTTTCTTCTGGGGACAAAGATTTAAGTTTCACTTTTTAAGTATTTTATCGCTTTAAAAAAAAAAGACTGTGTGATGTAAGAATTCCCTTTGAGAATATAAAAATAGATTTATTTGAAAAGTGTGTAGAATTTTATTAAACGAAAAACTGTATAGAAAACGGGTGGAAACCACTAACCAAAAATATCTATGTGCTTAGTCACGTTTTACAGAGCTGTGGGTTACGGCAAAAGAAAAATTAAATGAAGAAAAAAAACCTCTTAATCGCAAGTGCATGGTACCGGTCGTAAATGATTCCAAAATAGTCAATAAAAAGAGAGAAAGAAAAGAGAATTAAAAATATATCCTTTGCTAGTAAACAGTCAACAAACATGTTGGGAATAAATGAACACAATACAAAATTTATTTCTTCGAACGAAGAAAATTATTTTATTAAATCACTAGTCAAATTCGGTAATATTAGAAATTTTCTAAAAATTATTATTGATATTTATTGAATTACTTATAATTTTTTTTATTTATTTAAGTATTAACGGGCTTACAAAAAAAATTATATAATTTAAAAATTTATAAAATATTTTAATTCAAAAAACTACTTTTTTCCTTCTAATCAACGAAAGTACAAAAAAATTATATAATTTATAAATTTATAAAATATTTTAAATCAAAAAACTATTTTTTTCCTTCTAATCAACGGAATTACAAAAAAATTATATAATTTATAAATGTACAAAATATTTTAATTCAAAAACTTTTTTTCCCTGCTATTCAATAGAATTAGAAAAAAGTGTATAATTTATAAATTTATAAAATATTTTAATTCAAAAAACTTTCCTGCTAAATTGTTCTAAATTTAAATTTTAATAAAATTTTAATCCAAATTTCGAAGAAGAAAAAATAATATCAAAAATAAATTAAACAAGATTGTTTCGAATTAAAAATCATAATTTTATAATAACATTTTAAAATATAAAAATAGTCACTCGAAATTAATGGAGAAAAACTAATTTTCTTTTTAATACAAAATACGAGTTTCTTTAACTTTAAAAATCTTCAAACTAAATTATTTTAATTTTTCCATAGAATTTTATTCAAATTCATTCTAGGATTTTGATTAAAATCACATTCTAACTGAATATCTCAGAAGAATTTCATTATTAACAAAAACTATTAAATTCTTTCGAGGAACTTTATGAAAATAATCGAATTCTTGCGACGAATTTTATTGAAATTTTAACAACTAATTGAAATGCTTCCAAAAAAATTTTTATTTACAATTTTAAACATAATTAAATATTTTTTAAATTAAATTTATTAAATTCTATTGCAAAAAATTGCATTTTTGGAAGCACTTTTTTATTTATGAAAATCATAAAGTAGAAAATAGTAAATTATAAAAATGAAATTTGTAAAAATACAAATTCAATTATTTCGAAGATGATTTTAATTCTTTCCAAGAAATTTAATGAAAATTGTATTGAAAATAAATAAATAATTTAATTCTTCTAAAGAGTTTTATCAAAATTTTTTAAAGTAATTGAATACTTTTATTGAATTTTATTAAACTTTTCAAAAACTAATGAATTTCTAACAAAATTTTCCTTATGTTTAAATTCAGAATGATTTAATTTTTGCGAAGAACATTATTAAAATTTTTTAAACAAATTGAATCCTTTGGAAGAATAATTTTATTAAAATTTTTAAAAATAATTAAATTGCTTGGAGAGGTTTTATTACACTTTTCGGAATTCTCTGTATTTAATTTTTGCGAGCAATTTAAGTAATTAAAAATTGTTTTGAAAACCATTAATTGTAAAATTCAAAGACTTGAAAATAATTGATGAATTAAAAAATTGTTTTGATGAATATTTTATCAAAATTGTTAAAAAAGTTATTAAATTTCTTAAAGCACTTTATTGTTTACAATACTAAAATAAAAAACAATAAAAAAGTTGTAAATAATTAATAAACCAATTCTATTGTTTTGAAGAAAATTTAAATTCTCTCGAGGAATATAATAAAAATTGTACTAATAAATTAATAATTGAATTCTACTAAAGAGTTTTACCAAAATTAATAAATGTAATTTAATTTCTACAAAGATTTTCATTAATTAAAAGAATTACATAATTTTTGCGAAGAATTTTAGTAAAATTTTTAAAAATAATTGAATTCGTAGAAATAATTTTTATTATTTATGAATGCAATTGAATATTTGTGAAGAATTTGACAAAAATTTGTTACTAAATTTTCTTTTTGAAGAATTTCTTTTAATTTTTTCTAAAATAATGGAGATTTTTATGATGATTTTCTTTAAAATTTTTCTAAGCATGCTTGAATTTTACAACGAATTCCACAAACAATTTTTTTTCAAAATTTTAAAAAAATCGTGTTTGTTAGTAATTAAAATTAAAATTCGATTATTTAATTTTATTAAAGTTTCTTTTTTGGAAATAATTGAATTCTTCTCAGAATTTTATTAAAATTGTGTAAAAATAATTGAATTTTTCCCAGAATTTTATTCCTCTTTCTTTCAAAGAAATTTGTTATTTATGAAAATAATTGAATTTTTATAAAACATTTTATTAAAGCTTTTAAAAATAATTGAATTTTTTAAAATAAAAAAATTTAACGAAATTTTTGAGAATAATTAAATGTTTTCAAGAAATTTTATTAAAATTTTTGAAAATAATAATTGAATTCTGTAGAAAGAAATTTTATTAAAATTGTAAATTGAAAATAATTGAATCCCTCTAAAGAATTTTAAATTTTTAATTGTATTGATATTAATTGAATTCTTATTAAAAATATTATCACGACTTTTGGAAATAATTAAATTCTTTAAAAAAATTTAACTAAAAGTTTTTGGAATAATTCTCTCAATTAAAATTGAAGAAGAATTTTTGAAGAATCGAATATTAAAATTGAATTCATATAAAAAATGTTATGACATTTTGCTAGTTTACTATCATTATAATGATGTAATTAATTATGTTTAGTTTTATTTAATGAAATTATTATTCAAGTATAATTAAAAATGTTAAATAAATTTCAGATTTCGTTTACTTGATAAATGTAACTTTAAATAGAGAAAAATAGTTCAGATCGAATGTTAAAAAAACTTTGAACTGAAAAACAAAAAAGAAAATAAGGGTTAATGTAACTTTGTTTTCCTTTTCCTTCAATTCCAACGAAATTGTTTATTTTCTTTTCGGAATGGGTGGCTTTTTGAAAGTATGTAAGTTGAACTAAAAACGAAGTGTATACCAGAATCTCTTTTTTTCTCTCTTTCTATCTGCCTCTATCTCTATCTCTCTCGCTCTCGATCCGAGATCTTTTACATGGAAGTTGTTATTTTAAACGCACATCACTCCCCTGTTTTGACCCTCAAATAGATATGCACTCCTGCTTGGTTTTATTGTCTGAAAACCTGGCAAATGATTCAACAAACTTTTTCTCTCACAAGATTTTTTTTCTAAACCTACTAACGTTTCCTAAAAAAGAATAAGCCTTCTCATGCGCCTCTTTGTTAATTCCCCATGTGGAAAACAGAAAAACAATTTTTATCTATTTAAATATCAATGGAAAGGCACAATTTTATTTTTAAAACTTTTCTTTCCACCATCTGCGGCATTTTTCTTTTTGATCATCTTAAATTTCAATATTATACTTTAATAACAGGAACAGTTTGTCGACAATGTATTTTTTGTAGTATCAAAAAATAATAAACCAACGAAAAAATGTGAGATTTGACAATTAAAAATATTATCGGCGAATTTTTTTTGTTATTCTATAATTCAAAATAAGATTGTGAGATAGAAAAAAGAACAAATGGGGAGAGAAAATTTTTAAAAAAATAAAATTGTTTTCTTCTATTGAAGTGTAAATATAGTTCAAAATCGTGACTGTAAAATTTAATTTTTTAAAATCCCCTACGTCATTTTTTCGATTAATAGTCGGATTTACTTTTTAAGGCGCAATAAATAGTTTAATCGATTCAAAGCACAGAAGATAGAAATTTAAGATTCCTCTTTTTACATTTTCAGCTTTCCTCTATTATGCCTGCCAACTAGAATAAGAATAGAGTATTAGAATATTTTTAAATAATACAAAGACTTATTTTTAAAAATACTTTTTTGTTTTGAAATTAAATAAATGTTGATTTTTTTTTCAGGTACTGGCAGCAGAAATAATCCGTGCCAACGGAGATCGCGCCGGTAAGACATTAAAACATTTTTTATTAAGAAATTACAGTAAAAATTATTTTTAAGTATTAATTACAAAAAAAGTAAAAACATAAAAAGTAAAATATTAAATTTATTCCAAATATATTCCAATTCTTCCAAAATTCAAATATTTTTTAGAAATTGTATAGATTTTCTTCGAATAACATTTAATTTTTAATGAAATTATTATTACCTACTCAGGGATGCTAAAAAAAATTTATTTTACTATTCTCTGACTTTTTCATGGTAAAGAATTTTATAAACAAATCTTAAAATTAAATTATTTTGACGAATATTAATAAAATTTTGAAGAATAATTTTTCGAGGGAATTCGATTAAAATTTTGTTTAAAATAATTTAAATGATAGTTTTTTTAGAATTTTTAAATAAAATTTCTCTTTAAATTATTTTAGAAATTTAATTTTTTTTGTATTTTACAATTTTCAAATCCATTTGTTTAATATTTAATTTTAGTAATTTTAAAATATAAGGAATTTTTTCAATGAAATACATATTAGAAAATAAAAGCTTCAAATAATTTCAAGCAAAATTTAATTAAAGTTTTTCAAAAAAAAAGTTAATTCTATTATTTTTAACAATTTTGATAGAATTCTTTACAACAGTTTAATTATTTTTTTCAATAGAATTCCAATTAGATTGCTCAATTAATTTTAATATTTTTATAAATTTAAAATGTTAAAATTACCTACTTTTCAAAAATTAAAATTTTTATATCTCAGTTTCTTCATTGGATTTTTATTTTATTTAGACTTCTTGACTAGAACAAAAACTCCAAAGTGAATCTATTTTTTTTAATGTTTTAGATTTCATTTATTTTAGAGTTCTTATCCGCATATCGAAAAATTGTAATTTACAAAATTTTTAATTTTAAAACCTTTTCAAAATTCCATTTTTTCTAAAAATTCAAAATTTAATTCTTTTAAAATTCAATTTCTATCTGAAATTTTAAGTGAAATTAATTGTTTAAATTAATTTTAATAACAAAATTTTATAATAATTACATTTTTCGAGAGGTTCGATTAAAGTTGTGTTAAAAATAATTATAAAATTCAAAGAACAATTTCTATAACAAATTATATCAAGCGTTTTTAATAAAATTGAATTCCTTTGAAAAATTTCGAACAAATTTCATTAAAAATATCAAAAACAATTGAACACTTGCAAATAAGGTTTTTTTAAATAACTGAATTTTTGTGAAGAAATTTATAAATTAATGTTATGCAAATTACAAAATTCTTTATTTTCAAATATAAATTTTTAAAACAATTTCATACTCAAAATTTAAAAAATTCACTTATTACGTACAAAATTAATTATTACTGTTCGTATTTTGGAAATTTTAATAAACTTTCACAAACGAATTCAATAATTTTCTAAAATTTTAATAAATCCTTTTAAACAATGCAATTATTTTTTTAAGTAGAAAAATGTTTACAAAAATTCAATTATTTTTTAAACAATTTTAATTGAATTCCTCGCAGGAGATCAATTTTTAGAAATATTTTTTTACTCACTTCGAAAAAATTCAATTTTTTTCTAAAATTTTAATAAATCCTTCGAAATAATTAAATTATTCTTATAAATATAGTAAAATTCTTTGGAACAATTCACTTAATTTTATAAATAATAAAATTCTTTGGAGGAATTCAATTATTTTCAAAACAATTTTAATTAAATTCCTCGGTTGAATTCAATAATTTTAAAATTTGTTCATAAATTTTATTTATTTCCTAAAATTTTAATAAATTCTTCGGAAAAATTCAATTATTTTTATAAATAGTATTTAAATTCTTCGCAAGAATTTAATTATTTTTAATACAATTTTAATAAAATTCTTCTTCATGTAATCCAATTGGTTTCAAAATTTTCAATTAAAATTGTTATTATAGTTTAAATTAGTTTAAAAAAAGTTTAAAGAAATTCTTCAAAAGAATTTAATTAGGATTTTTGAAAGTTTTAATAAAATGTTTCACGAGAATTTAATAATAATAACATTTTTTAAAGGAATTCTATTATTATCAAATTTTTTGATAAAATTCTTTGCAATAATTCGATGATTTTCAATACATTAATTTTAAAATTGAAAATATTTGAAAAGAAAAATTATTAAAAAAGTTAAAAAACAAATCAGCCAACAACAATAATAAGAATTCTTAACTTTTCCCTGACCTGTGGCAACCCTGCTACTATTTTGTAATACTTTGAACAAAAATCGAAAATTATTATATTATTATTATTATTATTATTATCCTACGATGTTTATAAATGGAGTAATTAATTGAAAAACTGCGGACACCAATTAAGAAATTGCAGAATAAAATTGTGAATGCTCTGAACTTGAAGGAATATATATGCAAATCTCAATCTATGTTTGTAAATATATATCAAGAGACAGTTTTCTCTCCCGCTGGAGCGAAACTCACATACAGTGCAATGTGTGCAGATAGATTCAATGAGAGCTTGAGAGTTTAAAAGTTTTCTGGCTCTATTCTCGCTACTGAGGGATGTGGGCATTTATTAATAGAGATTAAACTCCGCGTCGTGTCGGGACGTGTGCAAAGTCTCCCGCGCAGACTTTTACGAGATCATGGCAGTTTTACTTAGGCCTTCCTTCCTGAGGCTCTATAATAAACATCAAAAATCCTCAACATCGCGCTCGCGACTATACGAATTAATAAACTGATCAAATTAATAAAATTAATTAATCAATTAATCAATCAAAAATAAATAAATTAATCAATCATTGATAAATAATTCCATTTTTCATTGTGTTGATTCTGTTTTTCAAAAACTTAGAGAAGAAGTTTGTTTCCCAAAAAGTCAATAAACACCAAAGTGATAAATTTCACCCCCCAGTGACTGATTGTGAATTTCGTCAAAAACAATATTGAAAAAATCATCATGTTTCAATTTTGAAATGATTTTTAAAAGTATATTCAATTTACAAATAAAAATTATGTGAATATAAAAAGTTGGGAGCAAAAACTACGCGTTGGTCGACTTTAAAAATTTTCCAAATTAAACGATTTGACTTGTTTTTACAATAATTCAAATTGAAAAACAGTTTGGAAAATTTTACCAATAAGTGCGATAGAATAAAAACGAAAGAGAGCAGAAAAAATGGAAACGAGAGTTCTAGAGTTCTAGATTTCCAGAGTTTGAAACCTTTCAAAAACAATTTCTATTTTGTGCTTATTAAGAAAGTGTGACATTTTCTATTTAGGAAATAGAGAATTAGAGACTTGTTGATGAATACGGAATCGAATAATAATTTAGTGTATAGAAGCAGTAGACGTTGATTTTTCGATTAACAAGAGAATAACGAATCAAGTTTGCCTCCATGTCTCTCTCTCTCTTTCTCTCTCTGTCTCTCTGTCTATCTTTTGTCTCTGTTCTCGATTAACTACTCACAATTGGTTCAACAGTTTGGTGCAATTTTAACGCTTGGATGCGTTCGATTGACGTAACTGCTATTATTACAAGAGAAGATATTAAAGACAGTCAGTAACGTTGAGTTTGCCCTTCGTACTAACAACTCATTATTGATTACTACTCGTGGTTCTAGTTTTTATTTTCTTTTCTTAATTTAATAATTCCATTTGAAAACATTATCAAAACACAATTTCCGGTCGTCGGTTCTCCCTTTGTAAGTCAGTGAATAAAAATTTCTTTTTTAAATCCACGAGCTGAATGCAACAATATTTAAATGTGTACCGCCTTTTAATGAATTTGCAATGTCACCAAATGTCTAATAACAATAACACCAATGATTAATTGTTGATACGATAATTTTATTATTGTCAATTCTAATGCTTCTCACTTTCTTGTTTCTATATTCATTTTTTTCATGAATCTTCCCTTTTTGATTATTAATTGAACATAAAATGAGACTAAAAAGAAAAAACATTGAATATTATTATAGCACAATAATTATTATTATTCCTAATAATTAAATTATTTTCAAAAAGTTTAGTGATATTATTAGCAACAATTTAAATTTTATCAAAAAGTTTAGACAAATAATTATTTTCCTGAACAATAAAATTCATCACCGAGAATTTAATTGTATTCTAAAATTTTTTTATATTTTTCGAAAATTTATCAAAAAATTGTTAATTCTTTATCAGATTTTAATTATTTTCAATACAATTTTAATTACATTTCCTAAAAGAGTTTAATTACATTCAAAAAATTAAATAAACATAATGCGAACAATTAAATTATCTAACAAGATTTAAATTAAATTCATGGCCATATCAATTATTTTCAGAAATCATAAGACTCTTCACTGGAATTCAATATTATAATTTAAAAATTTAATAAAATTCTTCAAAACAATTTAATTATTTACAAAAATGTTGATAAAAACAATCCAAAGAATTTAATTATTTTCACGAATTGTAACAAAATTGTTTATAATAATTCAATTATTTTCATAAATAATAAAACTATTCACAGGAATTTAATTCTTTTTAAAAAAATTTAATTCAATTCACCAAAATAATTCAATTATTTACAAAAATACTGAATGTTTATAAAAATAAACTAAATAATTTAATTATTTTCATAAATAATAAAACTATTCACAGGAATTTAATTGTTTTTAAAAAATTTAATTCAATTCACCAAAATAATTCAATTATTTACAAAAATACTGAATGTTTATAAAAATAAACTAAATAATTTAATTATTTTCATAAATAATAAAACTATTCACAGGAATTTAATTGTTTTTAAAAAATTTAATTCAATCCACCAAAATAATTCAATTATTTACAAAAATACTGAATGTTTATAAAAATAAACTAAATAATTTAATTATTTTCATAAATAATAAAACTATTCCCAGGAATTTAATCATTTTTAAAAGTTTTGATAAAAAAAACTTCGAATGAATATTAAACTTTCAAAAAATGTTAATAAAATTATTTATAATAATTCCATTCTTTTTTTTATAAATAATAAAAGTCATAAAATTTAAGAAACTTAAACTTTTTTTTTAATTTTTCACAGGATTTTGAATTATTTTCAATAAAAATTTAATTAAATTCTTCAAAATTTGTAATGTTAATTATCTATAACGATTCCATTAATTCTTGATTTTTTTGATAATTTAATTATTTTTTAGTGCAATTTTAATTAAATTCCCCGAAAAATTTCAATATTTACCATTTTTTTACATTCATCGTAACTATTGAATTACTTTCAAAATTTTTTTATGAAATTCTTGAAAGTCTTCAATTTTTTCATGAAAAGATAAACAACTTCTTGACATTTTCATTCCTTTATAACTAACAAGTTTTATTTCCTTAATTAACATTAAGCCAGAAAGTTTTAATACATTCCTTATCAATTTTTTGTAATTACCGAATGTTATTTTTCTTCTTTTCTTATAAATGGGAATAATCTGAACTAAGTTTTTAAAGAAATGGGAGAAAAAAATTTCTAATCTAGATCTAATCTTTCGGTGATTCTGGGAATTATTTTTTTTCGATAAATGATGATACATAAGTCAAAATTCTGCTTATATGTTGAGTCAGAATTGTGTTTTCAAAATAAAAGAATGCACGCTAAGAGAGAAAGAGAGAGATATGGTTCGAAAAATAGAATTCTAATAGAAAAAAATAATATACCTGCAATAGTATCTGTTTCACAAAGGAGTAACAAAAAGTTTAGATTAATTTTTCAATTCAGAAGAATGCGCAGTAAAAAAAATTATTTTTATGCCCCTTACATTTATTTGATAAAGTATAATTAAAAAAGCGAAATGAATAAAATGAAGTAAATAATTAAATAAATTGTTTAAATTGTTCAAAGTATTAAAAATTAAATTCCTTCCGCTTTCACTAAAACAATTTAAAAAATTAAACTGTCTTTTTCTTTTAAAACACGAAATTATGACATTGGATAAACTTTTCTTTCGATTGTTTGTCTGATTCTTCTTTATAAGAATAAATTAAATAAAAATTGCTGAAAATTGAATTTTAATGTTTCAATAAAAAAAATTTATACATTTAATTCTCAAATATCAGCGATCGGAAATTCTGATCAATAATTAAGATAGAAATGTTATCATTTTACTTATTGTTTATCTATACTTTTTTACCAATTAAATCCAAAGAAAAATTATAAATTTACATTTTTTTAAATCCCAACGAATTCTTCTCATCAATAAAGTAGTTTTTTTTGTTACTTCACTCATTTAGCGGTAAAATCGAAATAAAGAGAAAAATTTCACCTTCCTGAAAAATGTCAAACACCCATTGTTTTGAAATAAAATAGTTGCAAACTAAACAGAAAAATGAAACTCCCTTTCTCTTGAAAAAAGTGCTAAGGACAGCATTTTTTATGATTCACAAAAGTAGACAGAAACTCGAAACCCCTCTATGCAACTTTAGAACTCTCAATTCCAGATGTAATTAGGGTCTTTGTTCAAGTATACAGCAGTGCGTTTATGAGTTTAATTGAGTGACGTCAGCCAGTGATCATCGCTATCAGTGATCACATGAAATGCAATAGAATCTTCACAGTCATGAGGAGACTGGATCATCCATTTTTCAAACATTTACCAGTGTTTTAAAGTTCTTATTTTTCCCCTCGTATCTGATAAAACAAAAAACAGCAGCAAAGTGCTTTAGAACATTAAAACGAAAACGTAAAAGAGAATAGGAGATTACATAGAGAGAAGATTCTCAAAAAGGAGAACAAAAACAAAAAAAAGAGTGAAATAAAGCATAGTTGGAAATCAACTATGCTTTAGTGAAGAAACGCTTTTAGTGAAGGATTTTCAAATGATGCTAGTGCTTCTACTTTGCGTCATCATGAAGATAGCAGAGTTCTCTGTGGGGCGAGTTAGTTCCCCTTTACAAACTCAAACACGACCGCCACAGCCATGTTGCAATAAACGAAAGCGTCGCGATCGTCGACAAAGCCGGAAGTCCAATGACAAATGTAAATGCTGTTCTCTAAAACGTAAGATCAATATCGAAACAAATATCTTTCTATATAATTCAATATTTGAAAATTATTCTTCTCACAAAAAAATTTTGTCAAAAAACATTGCCTATAGCTCTTCTCTTTCAGAATTTTTCAATTCTTCATTCTTTTGTTGCTGTTAAATCAATTGTTATCTTAGACATTCAAAAGAAAAAATACATCTTGTTAGAAATCGGGAAAATTTCACGAATATTCTTACACGGAAGGAAAATAAATATTAAATTTTATAAACTTATTTGACAATTTATGTAACAATCATACAACGAAACGACGATAGAAAAATTACTAAAATTTAAAAAAAATTACGTGTAATTTATTATTTACATCAAATATCCAATACTAAAATTTTAATTTCAATTTAACTGAATTTCTGGCTTAAAGTCCGCAACATTTTCACAAATGAAAAATAAAAAGGCAATTTTTTTAAGTTAAATTTATTTCTAATTTTCATGTTCGTACTTAATTTGTACTATTATATGAATTTCAACATTTTTTTCTATAATATTTATAAAAGTTTTCCGCAAATATTCAAATCTTGGAAAAAATTCAATTATTTTTAAAAACATTAAATTCTTCCCATGAATTTAATTAATTTCCTAAATAATAAAATTCTTCAAAGAAATTCAATTATTTTTTTTAAATTTGAATAACAATCTTTGCAAGATCTTTCTAAAAATCAGACTTTTTCATACATAATCCAATCTTTTGTAAGAAATAAATTTTTTTCATAAAAATATTAAAATTATTCGAAGGCATTCAATTATTTAACAAAATTTCAATAATATTGTTCGCAGGAATTCAATTATTATTTTGATACAAAATTAATTAAGCTTTTCAAAGTACATAATTCAATTGTATTCAAATTTTGTAAACTTTAATCAAATGTATGACTATAATTAAATTATTTACGTAAACAATGAAAATTTTCACAAATATTCAATTGTAGTTTTCATGATAAAATTCTTCCCACGAATTCAATTAATTTCATAAATAATAAAATTCTTCCAACGAATTCAATTTTTTTTTAAATTTGAATAATATTTTTTGCAAATATTAAACAATTTTTATAAAAAATAAAAATGATCTTAAAAAACAATAATTTAAAAAAAACTTTAATCGAATTCTCCCCAAAAATTCAATTATTTTTAAAAATAATAAAATTCTTCTACAGGATTCAATTATATTTTTTCAAATTTTAATAATATTCTCCGCAAGAATTCAATTCATTCCATAAAAAATATGATTTTTCCGAAAAAATTCAATAATTTGTAGTAATAAAAATTGAATTTTACAAAAGATTTTAATATTTAAAAAAATTTAATAACATTCATTGCAAGAATTAAATAATTTTTGTAAATAATATAAATCTTCGTTGAAATTTGTTAATTTTTAAAATTTTCAAAAACATTCAATGAAAGTATTCAATTACTTTCGAATAATTTTGATAAACTTTTTTTTAGAAAAATTTTAATTAACATTAAAAAGAATAGAATTACAATACAATTTTAATAAAAATCATCAAAACAATATTTAATTATTTTTAAAAGTTTTTAAATTCTTTAAAGTAATTCACTTATTTTTCGCACAATTTTAAGACAATTTATTGTTAACATTCAATTATTTCACAAAGTTTTTTAAAAAATTCTGCTAAGCAATTCAATTGTTTTCATTAAAATTTTAATTAAATTTATAGAAAGAATTACTTATTTTTAGGAATGTGAATAAAATGTTTTGAAGTTATTCAAATAGTTTTTCAAAAATTTTACTAAAATTCTTTGAAAGAATTGAATTTTCGTAAATTGAAAAAATTCTTTGAAAAACTTTAATTATTCAAAAATGTAATAAAATTCTTGAAAACAAATTAACTGTTTAGAAAAAATGGATGTTTTTGTTTAAAAACTTAATTATTTTCATAACTCATGAAATTCTTTTTAAGAAATTCAATTCTTTTCCAGGAAATTGTAATAAAATTTTATTTTCCAGATTTCAATTATTTTCAAAAACTGTTAATAAAATTCCTTGAAAAAATTCAATTATTTTCTAAAATTTCGACAAAATTTTTCTACAAAATTCAATTTTCAAAATTTCTGTATTGAGTTAATTGAAAATTTAATTATTTCCAAAACATTTTTTAAAAATTAAATAATTAAATTCGCAATTCTAATTACTAACAAAAAAAAGTAAGTAATTCTTTGTAAAATTCAACTTCTTTCAAAATTTTCAATTAAAATCATTAAAAAAGCTCCATTAGTTTCAAAACAATTAAAAGGAATAATTCTTGAAAACAATTAAATATACAATGATTTTAGTAAAGTTCTTCGCAAGGATTCAATTATTTTCATAAATAATAAAATTATTCCTAGTAAGAATTTAATTGTTATTTAAAAGAAATTCAAAAAAATCCTATCCATAATTTCAATTATTTCTGATTCGAATGTCTCGATTAAAAAACCGGTTTTATTTTTTTAATTTAAAAACCGTCGTCAAAGAAATTAAAAAGTATAAAGTTTTA
The DNA here is from genome assembly GCA_032873175.1 of Leptopilina drosophilae. Lineage (NCBI taxonomy): Eukaryota > Metazoa > Arthropoda > Insecta > Hymenoptera > Figitidae > Leptopilina > Leptopilina drosophilae. The sequence goes on from CM065482.1 coordinate 3,354,445, forward strand.
AAACTTAAATTTTTGACGAACTTTTTCATAATATTCTTATCCAATAAAAATAAATCGGCCAATTAATTAATCCTTTTTAAAAACTTTGCAGACTTGAAGCAAATCTAAATTTCAAATTAAAATTATTTTCAAAGTTCAGTGGTTTCTGTACAACAAATTTCTTTTTTGAAATATTTTCTTGAAATTGAAAAAGACTTAAAAAATGGACTAATTTTCCTTCCCTGCAATGGTAAAATATTAAAATACTTTCAAATATATTGTAGATATTTTGTAAAATATTAAAAAAATACATCTTGTTAAATTTTTGGTTTTAAAAAAAAACTTGTCACGTATTTGTAAAAGACGAAAAAATTCCAGAGCTTCCTAAATAGTTCTGCATTTCAAGAAAATCAAACAAAAAATATAAACAAAATTAAATTGAAAAATTTCTCTAATAATAAATACCTTGTCAAAAAAAAATGTTCTTGCAAATTTCTCATCTTCTTTTTTTCTCAACCATTCTTTATTCTCACCACACGACAATAAATTACCATTTATTGTTTGAAAGAACAGTTGAATCAATTCCGCCCATTGCTCCAAAATAGTCTTTTCAGATTTATTTTTCTACTGAATTCCAAATTTTCTTCACTATAATATGAATTCCAAATATTTCGCTCAACGAAAACTCTCTCATGAAAATGAATGCGGTCGCCCGTTCAACGAAGAAAGTTTGCTATTTCTGGCCCACACACCCGTCGTTAAACGGCAGGAAAATAATAAAAAAAAAATAAGAAAAAATAATGAACAAGTTGTTAGCAAAAGTCATCTGGAATGTAAATAAAGTATAGAATCTGTTTGTAGGCGCCACGCGCGTGACACATTTAACTATTAGACATCAAGAACTTTGTGGTTGCGCCATTGTCTGCAACATACATATAACAAAGCATCTTGTTATTTATTTATAAAGGCGATATATCTTTGAATGGTAATCGTACGAGACTGGGAGGAATAAAATTCATTCTAAACAAATCTTGTCAATTCTTCATATCAAATGAAAGAAATTCTATATATTCCGAAAGGATTTTATATTCTCCTGTATATAGTTATTTTTCTGATATAATCTATTCAAATCTATTTTTCTATTTTTACTTCTATTTTTTAATGTTTTTTTCATTTTCTATTTTCTATCTGATATATTAAAATAATATATTTTACACCATTGTGACGAATTTTCATTAAAATTTTGGTCCTAACTCCTAAAAGAATGAAAATTTACTGATTGTTAATAAATCTCAATTTAAATTAATGTTGTTTTAAATCAACATTTCAACATTTAATATACACTTGAAAATAGTTTTAAATATTTAATTATTAGACGAAAAGAAAAATATTAAACTTTGCTGAAGTATTTCACAATTTCATTGAAAAAATTGATCTTTAAATTTTTACTTTTTACTAATTTAGATTTAGACAATAATGAATATTTTTACAGGAAGAATTTAGAAACTATTTTATTTTTCATAAATTTGCATTAAAAAACTGATTCTGTTTTGTTTGAAGCAACATTACTGATATTCAATAATATCGAAAAATTTATTAAAAGAATAAAAAAATTGAATTTTTTCTGAAGAAATTTATTAACATTTTTTTTTTTTTATTTTTATTAACATTGTACTGAAAATAATAAAATATTTATGAAAAAAATGAAATTTTGAGAAGAATTTTAATAAATTAAAAAAAATTGAGTTCCTATAAATTTTAATATTTATGGAAAAAATTCAATTCCTTAAAAAAAATTTTGTATTACTTTAAAAAAAAAAGAATTCTTAAAAAAAATGTTAATGTTTGTGAAAATAATTAAATTCTTGCAAAAAATTTGAATGAGTTTTTTTAAATATTTGAATTTCTATGAAAATTTTTATTACTTATGAAAAAAAATTGAATTTTTCAGATGAAATTTATTATATATAGAAAATAGAATTTTATTAAATTTTCCAATAATTAAAGTCTTTCAAAGAATTGTACAAATTTATGGAAATTCAATTCTTTCAAAGAATTTAAGTAAAATTTTTGAAAAAATATTTGAATAACTTCAAAACATTCTATTCACATTGCTGAAAATAAGTAACTGTTTTTATGAATTTAATATTAAAATTTTAATGAAAACAATTGAATTGCTTAGCAGAATTTTTTAAAAAACTTTGTGAAATAATTGAATGTTAACAATAAATTGTCTTAAAATTGTGCGAAAAATAAGTGAATTACTTTAAAGAATTTAAAAACATTTAAAAATAATTAAATATTGTTTTGATGATTTTTATTAAAATTTTATTGTAATTCTACCCTTTTTAATGTTAATTAAAATTTTTCTAAAAAGAATTTTTATCAAAATTATTCGAAAGTAATTGAATACTTTCATTGAATGTTTTTGAAATTTTTAAAAATTAACAAATTTCAACGAAGATTTATATTATTTACAAAAATTATTAAATTCTTGCAATGAATGTTATTGAATTTTTAAAAATATTAAAATCTTTTGTAAAATTCAATTTTTATTACTAAAAATAATTGAATTTTTTCGGAAAAATCATATTATTTATGGAATGAATTGAATTCTTGCGGAGAATATTATTAAAATTTGAAAAAATATAATTGAATTCTGTCGAAGAATTTTATTATTTTTAAAAATAATTGAATTCTTGGGGAGAATTCGATTAAAGTTTTTTTTTAAATTATTGTTTTTTAAGATCATTTTTATTTTTTATAAAAATTGTTTAATTCTTGCAAAAAATGTTATTCAAATTAAAAAAAATTGAATTCGTTGCAAGAATTTTATTATTTATCAAATTAATTGAATTCATGGGAAGAATTTTATCATTAAAACTACAATTGAATATTTGTGAAAATTTTCACTGTTTACGAAAATAATTTAATTATAGTCAAACATTTGATTAAAGTTTACAAAATTTGAATACAATTGAATTATGTACTTTGAAAAGATTAATTAATTTTGTATCAAAATAATAATTGAATTCCTGCGAACAATATTATTGAAAATTTTGTTAAATAATTGAATGCCTTCGAATAATTTTAATATTTATATGAAAAAAATTTAATTCTTACAAAAAAATGTATTATGTATGAAAAAACTGATTTCTAGAAAAAAATTTTACTATTTAAATGAAAAAAATTTTTCTCCTGCGAAGGATTTTATTATGTTTAATAAGAATTTAATTTTCTTGTTAAGAATTTTATTACAACTTTTTAAAATAATTAAATTCTTTTGACAAATTTCAACTAACATTAAATTAAAATCAAAATAAAGTTTAGAAAAAATCAAAATTTTTAAAAATAAGTAAATTTTATTTTAGTAAATTTGTTATTTTTCGAAATAATTGAATTGCGAATTTCGAAAAGGGCTCAACTCTAAAAATTGTAAGAGTCACTTTCCCTGTCATTTGTTATACAAAAATAAAACTTACGGTTTTCAGAGTTGAGCCCTTTCCGAAATTCGCGATTCAATTGCAGTCTTGCAAAGAATTTAAAATTATTTATGAAAATAATTAAATTCTTTACAGAAGCATTTTATTAGTAATAATGGAATTCCTGCGAAGAATTTTAATAACATTTTTGAAAAAATGAATGAAGAAATAAATTAGTTAACAAGCGAATTTGTTTTCATTATGTATCTCAATTTATACAAGAATTAAAATTTATATTTGAAAATAAAGAAATTTTTTTTATTTGCATGATAAAAAAAATTCAATACTCTCGTATCGCGCATATTTGCTAATTAAAATAGTAATACTACTATTATTATTTAAAAAAAGAACAAGTTTTTTGAACCCAAAATGTAAACAGCTTCTATTTTACCTTTGTTTTGATAAATTCTTTTCCTTCAACGTGTAAACATATAGATATACAATCCTCATATAAATGTCTTTTAGCGGAGAGACCTCGTGATCCATAAAACTGTAACCGGTGCAAAACTGGTTCTTTTGTGTACGTAGAGTTAGACAATTTTCATTCTCAGAGATGATATTTCATAGGCGTATATATAAAATCTTAGGAAATTCTACAATTGTTGAATAATTTTGCATCATCAATTATTCTCTATATTTGCGCGTGTCCTCGAATCGTGTTCAGAGATCAAAATTTTATCTTTCATACCCACACGCTTTTCATCCTCGTTCACATATATATCTGTAAATTTTTTTTTTCTTTCCATTCTTCGCGGAAATGCTAACATTTTACTGAAAAGATTTAAAATTTCAGAAAAATTAAATAAAAAAATTGAATTAAAAGTTGAAAAAATAAACCAAAAAAAATTAAATATAGAAATTATGAAACAAAACCAAAAAAGAAAAACAAATAAATTGTCGAAAATATATATATTAAAGTACAAAATTACAAAAACTAAAAGCGAAAATTGTAAAAATAAAATTGAAGCGAAAAAACAAAAAAAAATATACAGGGAGAAAAGTTCAACAAAAGGTTTTTGGATCACAGCTACCTGTTGGAGTGTCTCCAAGATATTTTTTTAACACGTTCTACGTAGTCTAAAAATAAGGAGAAAAAGGTTAAGACAATTTTTTTATTTTTCTAAACCGATTATTAAAAAAATTTTCTTCATCTTGAATCCAAACGTGTAAATTTAAATATAGAGAATGGAAACAAAGGAAAACCTATTATTTTTATTTTCTATACGATTGCTCATTTATTCAAGGCAATTGCTCTTTATTTATAGAATTAATTTTTGTGACTGCACTTGAACTCGCAAGCACGTAAAAAAAAAATAAAAAGCCGGTTCGCCTTTACGAGACCATTTCAATCTTAAAAAGGGAATTTAAGAGAAATAGTATTTATTTAATCATGCATTTCACAAGACAGCAGAGCATTTCCTGATTAAAATCTCGTCTCTCGCGAGAAAATCGATGATTTCATAATAAGATTCGAGTTTTACTAAAATTAGGCATTTTAACTTTCATTTAAAATGACTTAAATGGAAATACATTTTCCGTTTCTTTTTTTTTGCTCGTGTATATGTCGAGCGACAATTAAGGAGTTGAGAAATTAACAAACACTGATTAGATTTACAGGAGTGATTTCAAGAATCATTATTCTATTTTTATATTTACCAGAGAATTTTTAATATTTTACCTATTTTTTTAATCAAAAATTAAACAATATTGCTTTATTCTGTTTGAATGTTATTTACAAAATAAAATTCGATTAAACGCGTCGGCGACTCGGCGTCAAGTCGCATGACAAAGGAACATAACCTCAAAAAATTTCTCACCGCAAAAGCAATCTTTCAATATATTCAAACGATTGAAAGACTAAGTTTCTATATTTAAACAATGAATATTATCTTATAAACGCATTATTTTTCATTATATTTGCAAACAATCGATCATAATAACTCAAAAAACCGCAAATTTTTGCGGTAAAATTTCTATTCAATGCAGTAATGTATAGATCGAAAATCCTTTTTGCAACCTTGTCTTTATAGGTTTTCGCTTCAAAACTATTTTTACATACCAAAAATAGTAAAAATAAAAGAATTACCTCGAAATAAATGCAAGAAAACCCGGAAATTCCTCTTCGACTCGACAACCTCATCTTTTTGCCACGATCCGCCATTATGCAATACACGTTTACCAACCTAATATTAACGCGCCGAATTTCCCTATTTTTTAAAAAGTGTCTCAATCGCCAACAATCGAAAATATAAATTGATCGCAAAATCGCATCGAAAATTATTTATTTCTTTACAAATTTTCAGAAAGATTGCAAAATTGACACAACTATAGCTAACAAATTTTTCTGAATTCTCAGAATTATTGTGCGCGAGAGGGGCGAGGGAATGAAAAGGTTGGTAACCCTGGTGACGTAGTCACATTGCAGTGTGAAGTTGTGTGACAATCCCACAGAGTCCCACTCTATTTTATTATTATGGTTTTTGTATCATGTGATACTGAATCACAACACGCAGCTAAGAATTTTCTACATAGCACAGTAAATGCATTATGTACATTTATTCTTGACACTATAGCCAGTGTCGCAAGTAGGTGTAGGAAGGTAAAATGTGTAGGTGAGAGTTGAAGAGAAAGAACAACTTGGGTTGACAAGGAAAATTTCGTTAGATCATCTAGCAGGGTGTGTCTTTATAACATTCTGAATAGATATCACGTAATTTCGGAGTGTCTCTGTTCCTCGATTATAAACAAATGTCAATTATTTGTTAAAAAAAAAGGATTATCTAAACGCGCCAGCAAATCAATGATTCCTTCACCATGTAAGGTTAGTTTTCTCTGTCTCGCTATTTATTCATTTCAAATAATTGTCATATCTCTATTCTATAGTTTACTTTCAAAAATTATTAAATAAATGTTAATTTTTATCGTTTGTCCCTCGTGTGCGTTTACTTCTCGCCCATTTTGAATTTGACATTGATTTTCGTTTATTTATTTTTGAAATCGCATTATTGAGAATGTATATTGAGACATATGACGATCAACAAGGAATTCTTGGAATTTCTCGACTGTACGTATTATGTCTAATCTTGTTAATTAAACCAGGTCGTTAAAGAGAAGTTAAACGATTGGCATGATATATGTTAAAAGAAAACCAATGTTTTTTGTGATTTAATATGAAGAAAATGACTTTTTTCCAATCATTTGTAAAATAATTAATAATGAAAGTTTTAGAGAAACAAGTATTATTTCCTGGGAGAAAGTATTTCCACATAAACTTGCTGACTTTTGTTGACAAAAGTGTCTTGCTATTTATCGGTATTGTGTGTTGAAAGTTTTAGAAGTGTTAGTCGGCTTTTTTTCTCTCGCCAAAAAGGTATTTTTTTGCAATTGTCTTCGAATTTTTACAATTTTCAATTCTCGACGTTTGCTCAGCTCTTTAATAATTTCGAATTCAATTATTGAAGATAAAGTTTAATAAATAATGGAAATAAGTAATAATAATGATTAAATAATATTAACAAGTAAATAGTGATAACGATTAATAACTAATATAAATAATAAATAATAATGAACAATATTAATAAATAAAAATAAAGATTGATAAATAAAAGATTAATATTAAGATTAATAACTAATATAAATAAATAATAATAAACAATATTAATAAATAATAATAAACAATATTAATAAATAAAAATAAACATTAATAAATAAAAAATAAATCTTAAATACTAGAGAAGAGTGTAAAAAATAATTAATATTCTTAACAATCAATTATTTTATTAAAATTTGTATTGAATATTAATTATTCGGATATTACTAAAGAATTCGTGTTAATTTAGAAAAAATTCACTGTCGAAATGTAAACAATTTTCTATTGACTAATTTGTCAATTTGCGTTTACAAGAATGAAGATTAATTTGTTTGACGTTTGATAAAGAATTGTCTCGCATATTATTAATGACTGTGACTTTTCAGGTGCTGGCAAGGGAACCACGACAATGGAGGATCCGCAGACACCAGGCTCCGATTGTAATTCCAACCCAGCCACAGATCCAATTGCACAGGATCTTATTGGTTCTGAATTTGTTCAGGACAATTCCGAGTATCAGTGGTTCATAGACAGGTGAGTAACAAATTTTTTCATTTTAACAAATTTCTTCAGAATCTACTTTTTTATTAATAACTTTTTTATTTACGTTTTACAATTAAATATTATTGGAATAAATAATACAGTTTTTTCACTCATCTACTAAATTCAACTATTTACTAGTTTTTTCGATTTATTGTTATTTTAGAATTGACTTTGTTTAGAAAAATTTATTAAAAACACTGGAATTTAATTAAATTTGTAGAATACGTAAATAAAATACTGAATTTTTGCTGTTTTTTTTTTTTTGTTCGCTTTGTAAACTATAAAATTACCACGAGTTTTAATACAAAACATTTGATTTTTTCTATTTTTAACAACAACTTATTTTAAATGATTTAATTCTTGAATTATTATGAAATTCAATTTCCTTTAAAACTTTTAAGTAAAATTATTCATTAAATAATTTCTAAAATAATAATTTTATGAATAATTTTACCTTAAAGTTTTAAAAGTAATTAAATTTTATAAGAGTTGCCTTTATAATTTTTCGTAAATAAAAAAATTTTAAAGAGGTTTCAAATTTAAACTTTTAGAAAGTTTAAATACTAAAGAATAATTCAAATTCTTTTGAAATTAATAGATTTTTTAAATATATATTTAATTAATTATTAAAAATTATCAAATGTTACCCGCGCGGAACATGTTTTTCAATTTGTTGTTGTTATGCAAATTACAAAATATTTTATTTTCAAATATAAATTTTTTAAATAATTTCATATTAAAAATTAAAAAAATTCACTTATTAAGTACAAAATTAATTATTCCTCGGAAGAGATCAATTTTTAGAAATATTTTGACATACTTCGAAAAAAATCAATTTGTTTCTAAAATTTAAAAAAATCCGTCCAAATAATTAAATTATTCTTATAATTATTGTAAAATTCTTCGCAAAAATTCATTTAATTTTATAAATAGTAAAATTCTTTGCAAGAATTCAATTATTTTAAAAACACTTTTAATTAAATTCCTCGGATGAATTCAAATATTTTTAAATATTTTCATAAATTTTATTTATTTCGTAAAATTTTAATAAATTCTTTGAAACAATTCAAGTATTTTTATAAATACTACAATTTTTTTAAGGAATGAAATAATTTTCAATCTAATTACACGAAAGAATTTAATTATTTGCAAAAATTTCCATAAAATTATATTTCAACAAGAATTTTAAATTCTTCAAAAATAATTCAATTATTGTCAAAATATTTATAAAAAAAAGAAAGAAAATGTCATTATTTTCAATTATTTGTATAAAATTCTTCATACCAAGTTAATTATTTTTTAAAATTTTAATAAATTCTTCGAATCATTTTAAATATTTTTATATATAGTAAAATTCTTTGCAATTATTCATTTATGTTTATAAATGTTAACATCCTTTGCAGAAATTTAATTATTTTTAAAACAATTTTAATAGAATTTTCTCGAAAGAATTTTAATCTTCAAATATGAACAAAAAATTCATTTATTTTCTTAAATTTTAATAAATTCTTCGGAAGAATTCAATTATTTTTAATACAATTTTAATAAAATTCTTCTTCATAAAATCCATAAAATCCAAATGCTTTCAAAATAATTATACAATTTTTTCACGAGAATTTAATAACTTTTTTAAAAGGAATTCTATTATTATCAAGTTTTTTAAAAAAATTCGTTGTAATAATTGAAAATATTTGAAAAGAAAAATTATAAAAAATGTTAAGAATCAAAAAAGCAAACAACTAACTTTAAATTGCGAGCAGATTACCGGATTACGAACTTTATTGGTATAGATAATAATTTAGAGAGAAATTTTAGTAAAAATTTCAAAAAATTATTTCAAGTAGTTGATTTAGAGGAGAATTTTAATTAAAAATTCTAGAAACTAATAATTGAATTGAAATGATGAAAATAATTATATTATAATATTCTTATAAATTAATTTGTTGAAATTTTCTCTGAAAAACAGGAAAAGGCGAGAAAAAACAAAGTTAATTAATGATTTTGAAGAGTTCTACCTAAAAATTTAGAAAATAATTGAATTTGAGAAAAATTTAGAATTGAAGTTATTACCAGGATAAAAGAAAAAAGTTAATGTTCTCTAGGGAACAGTCAGAGAAATAAAAAAATTAAATTTTTGTGATACACCTTTCTGTTAATTTATTTTTAAAATTAATTTTCGAGTGCGAAGCTGACAATTTTAAAAATAATAATAAATAAAAAAAAATCGGTTTTTAGTTTCAATAATCAGTGAATCGTCTTTTCTAAGTTACAGAGATGGAGGACTACATGTTCACCACAGTGTTCTTTCCTCGCTCTCTGCATCCTACACTCGTGATGATTTGGGTTATTATGACGACCTTGCACGGAACTTGGATGCCAATTTGGCAGAAGTCGACATGGAGAGCTTTCGTACCGCTGATATTCACACTCTCCTCACAGCTCTCCCGGTTATGTGCACAGATCCAGTTCAACATTCGGAGGTAGAAATTTCTATCTCTAATTTTCATGTTTTCAAATTAAAAATTTTTTTTCACATCTTAGAACAAATTCATTTTTTTCTCCAAATTAAAGAAAATTTACCTTTTTGGAAAATTCAATTCACATTTCTCCGATGTTTCTAAAGTTCCAAACGTTTAAATGAACGAAACTTATTTTTCTCCTTCAAGTTAAATATTTATTTACGATAATAATTTTTGTGTAAAAAAATTACAAATTCTAAATTTTATACAATTACTAATTTATAAACTAATTCAATTTTTCGCCATTCCTACAATTCTTAAAAAAAAAATTGGAAGAAAAATTGTTTCGTTTATTTAAACATTAAAAATTTAGTACAATTTTTCTTTCGTTCAAATTTATTTTCCAAAAATAGTATTAATTTTTTTTTCTTTCCTTATAGAGAAAAATTTCTAGACGTAGAATGTTTATTATCTTTCTTTTGTAGCTTGAATTTTTTTTTACATATGCACGAAAATATTAGTTTTTAATTGTTCAAAACAATCAGACTCTTGTGATTAAAAAGAAATAATTGAGAAAATATTGACGGCATCTTCGTATTTTGAAACAGTTTAACTACCAAAGGGAACGGTACGCCAGTATTTCTGGCTCCGTGATGGAAAAACTTGACATCGGTTCCTCGATCAGTCCTCATACCAGCCAGGTATGAAATCGACTGTCCAAAAGAAGCTTTATTTGCCTTTTCAAATATTCACGAATCAAAAAAAAAAAATTTAAATAACCAACTTTTTATCTAATCGTGAATTTGCAAAAAAAAAATAACTGCATGATTTCTCAGAAGTAAACTTGATCGAATTTCGCGAAGCTTTGAAATTATTTTGCATAAGGTTATTCACTCTCTTGACAGTTACTCGACAAAATTTAATGCTGACAATTGAGGGATTTTTTTAATTATGTCACTATTTAATTAATAATTAATTCATTTAATTAATTAATTTTTTGCCTTATTAATAAACTATTTATTAATTAATATTTAATCTCTTTTTTATATTAATAATCGTTGTATTCTGGTGATCTGTTTGCTGTTTTAATTTAATTGCTTTTGTTTGCTTTTTTGTCTCTTCAATTTTTCGTGAATTTTTCTTTTTAATGGTAGTTAATGTTTTGAATTTTTAAATTAATGATTTTGTAATTTAATGCTTAAAAGATAAAAGAAATCTAAATATAATTAAACTAAATTGCTTTCCATTAAAAATACATCATTTATAATTTTTATTATGAACTTATTGAATTCTTAGGAAAAAGTTTAGCCAAACTGTTCAAAATAATTAAATTTTTTGCGAAAATGTAGTTAACATTTTTAATAATAATAATAATAATAATAATAATAATAATAATAATAATAATTTTATTAATAATGATTTACAAAAAAAAAAATTTGTGAACAAAAATCTTCATTCTTTTTGGTGGGAAAATGATTTTTTTTCTTTCAATCGTTGATCATAAACGTTGCAAACTTCACCGACGTAATTCTTTGCGAAAATGTAATTAAAATTTTTTAAAATAATAATAATAATAATAATAATAATACTTCTTACAAGAAAATATTTAATTATACTTTTTCTTCTTAAAAAGAATTTTATTTAAATTTTCTAAAATAACAAAATGTTTGCGAGGAATGTTATTAAAGATCGTTAAAAAATTAAATTTCTGCGAATTATTTAATTGTGAAAATAATTCAGTTCTCATAAATAATGTTATGAAAATTTTTCAAAGTAAATGAGTTCTTGCGAAGAATTTTATTAAAATTTTGAAAAAGAATTGAATTTTTCTAAGGAATTTAATTAAAATTGTAAATATTTCAACTATCGTAAAGAATTTTTTTCGAAAACTGTTGAAAATAATTTAATTTTCTGACGGAGAACTGAATTATTGAGAAAAAGAATTAAATTTTTTTCAGATATTTTAATTAAATTTTCTTTATAATACAGAATTTTATTAAAATCTATCATAATAATAAATTTTTTGTGAAGAATTTTATCAAAACTCTTGAAAATAATTAAATATGAAAAGAATGAAAAATTTGATTACTTATGAAAATAATCCAATTCTTGGAAATTATTTTATCAGAATTTGTTGAATATTACTTAATAATTTAATTTTTATCAAAATTTGTATTCCTATAAATAATAAGAAATAAAACACAGGGATTTTTACAGCATTAAATTTTTTTCAGAAACTGTTACAATTGACAAAATTAACGAGTTTGATAGTTTTGACATTGCATGGCATTGCTTACGCAAATTTGCATGTTTTCAATATTAATACACTGTAAATTAATAAAATAATTAAGAACTGGTTAGAAGTTTTTGAGACCTAAAATTCTCGACCTCTAAATATAAAAAGGATTTAAAATTTCAATTTCTTGAAAATATTTCGTATTTGTATAAAGATTAGAAAAATGTTTCCCTATAAAATTTGGATTAAAAATAGTTTAATTTTTGACAATGATTTTAAAACTTGAAAAAATTGTAACCGGTTCTTTGATTTCCGTCAACTATTGTTAAAGTTGAAAGTATAATTTTTCCTTAAATTTTGCCATTTCTGTATAGTTTCCAATTTTTAATAATTGAAATTTAATTTGAATAAAAGATTTGGAAATTTCTAACAGCGAGTTAAAAGGATTGTAAAAATTACCACTTTTTGAATTTGTATTTTTATAATTTTAAATATTTGTATTTTTTGAAGAAAAAAGAAAGTTTGTAAATCATTTCCGGAAAATAGAATTAAAAAGAAATTAAATTTTCCAAAAGGGAGAAGAATCAGCCTGCTCTACAACGGATACAATATCGATCTGTAAGTCATCGCTGTTGTTTTCCCCGGTGAAAGAAACACCAGTATTGCCACCGGGTGGAAGTTATAGTGTCGACTCGCTGGATTGCGAGGATATGTTGCTCACATGTCAGACAAATAACAAGAACAACTACACAATTGCTTTTGAGGGCAGTATCACCATGTACTCGGACGGTTCACAGGACTTCGATGGCCATGGTGAGTTTATTTTCTTTTTTCTTCTTTTCTTTTTTTTTATTTTTGCAATTTAAAAAAGAAATTAAAAAAAGAATATTTGTTTTTGCACCATCTGCCTTTGCCACGAAAAAAAACACGCAAATAGCTTTCATGCTTCTATTTTCAGACAAGCAAAAAGTGTACGAAGCACCAGTGACTTATAGTGATAAAACGTTGGATTTAAAAAATATCTTAAATTTATCTATGGCATGTTCCGATTCAAAAATTTACACAACCTGGAGTAATCTGAAACATTCGTCCATCAATAAAGCCATGACACGACATCCATCTGGAAATAATAATACTATTCCAAATTTCTTGCAAGGAACTGGAAACATTCTTCTCGGCAATGCTAAGCGGAGCCAGAGTCTGCCGGATTTGTCCAGGGCCCATGAACTTCAGCAAGCGAATGTGCCCCTAAATTTCTCCGTGAGTTGCAACTTTTTCTTACCTCAGGGCTCGAAGTAGGTCTGTAAATCCTAAAAAAAAGTCCGTAAATTTGCTTCAAGTCCGTAAAAGTCCGTTTTTTTAAAAAAAGGTCCGTAAAGTCCGTCATTTCATTCAAAAAGGATGAAAAACTCGTAAATTGTACGATATAATTTGGAGAATTTTAGAGAAATTACAAATGATTGCACAAATTCAATTATTTTTAAAAGTAATAAAATTCTTCGCCAAAATTCAATTATGTTCAAATTTTTTTTTTCAATTCTTGTCAAAATTTCAATTATCTTCAGAAATATTAAAATTCTTATCCGAAATTCATATATTTAAAAAAAAAATTAAAAAACATTGTCAACATTTTAATTATCTTTATAAATAAATAGCAAAATTCTTCAACAAAATTGAATTATTTTCAAAAATTTTATTAAAATTCATGAAAAAAATTCAATTATTTTCATAATTAACAATATTTATCACACGAATTTAATTTTTTTCTAAAGTAATAAGATTAAATTATTTTCAAAAATTTTATTAAAATCCTTTAAAAAATTTCAATTATTTTCATAATTAACAATATTTATCACACGAATTTAATTTTTTTCTAAAGTAATAAAATTAAATTATTTTCAAAAATTCTATTAAAATCCTTTAAAAAATTTCAATTATTTTCATAATTAACAATATTTATCACACGAATTCAATTTTTTTCTAAAGTAATAATATTCTCCGCAAAAATTAAATATCGTTCAATATCTACTATTTTTATAAAATTTACTAAAAGAATTTAATTATTTAAAAAAAAAATTAATTAAATTCTACAAAAACTTTTAATTATTTTCAAAAAATAATAAAAATTTCACAAGTATTTCATTAGTAACAAATTTATTTTATAAATTTCTTCGCAATCATTCAGCTATTTTCATAATTAATAAAATTTTACCGGGATTCAATTATTTTTAATAGAATTTTAAAATAAATAATATAATACTAATAATATAAATAATTAAAATTGTTATTCAATAAATTATTTATTTTTATATTCAAATATTTGATTTCTGGTAGAATTTTCTCATAAATATTGATTTAAAAATAGATTTCAGTTAAAATCTTAGATTCTAATAATTGAATTGTTTCAAAGAATTGCATTAAAATTTTTAAGAATTATTGAATTTGGGACATTTTTTAAAAATTGTCTTAAAAATAATTAAATTTCTACTTAAAAAAACTTTTATCAAAACTTTTTAAAATGTTTGAATTTGTGCTAAAATTCTAATATTTTTTTAAAATCATTGAATTCTTGCGAAGAATTTTATTAAGACTATTGAAAATAATTTATTTCCTGCAAAGATTTTTATTATTGTACGAAAATATTTAAATTTTTTAAAAAAATTTTATTAAAATTTCTGAAAGTAATTAATGATCTGCTAAGAATTTTGTTATTTTTAATTTATGCCAAGAATTTTATTAAAATTTAAAACAAAATTGAATTCCTGTTAAATTTTTACAAGAATTTAATTATTTTTGAAAATTTTAATAAAATTCTTCGCAAGAATTCAATTATTTTCATAAATAATAAAATTCAATGCACAATTGAGGAGGTCAATCAAATAACTCGATTTACGCTCGGCTGAAATGTTGTGAAGCCAGTCAGTCGGGTCAAAAGGGAGAAAAATAAAAAATTAAAATTTTGGTTTTTAAAGAACGGCATCTTGTAGATAATAAAAAAATACATCTTTTTTCTCAATGAATTTTTTTTGTAGAGCAAATATTTCTCATATTAAAAAATAAAAACCAAAAAATTTGTGTTTAGAAATTTAATTAAGTTTTAAAATGCAAACGGTCTTTTTGCATGTAAAATGTTAATGAATTCGCTCGGAATTTTTTGTACATACTCATTTAGGTCTGCTGAAAAAGAGAAAGTCATAATACATTTCAAAATTATTTTTTGTTTAATTGTTTTTTATTATAAACAATGACCTGTCAGCAATAAGGTTATCTTATTTTCGATGAGAAAAAGTATCGAGGGAAGTTTTGAGTTGAACAAACTTCCAGTGAGAAAGTTGTTCTATATTACTCAACGAAGTTTTTCTAAAAATTTCAAGTAAATTTGTTTAAAAATAACAAAGTTATTCAATTTTTAAAAACTTCCTGCCGCGTCACGCATACGCCACAAGAGACAGCGCCGAGGACAGCGCCTTAACTTAGGCAATGTGGTGGCAATCTACTAGCAACAGCTGTGTACCAATAAAAAATATTATCTTAATATTTATTACATAATTATAATGTTATATTAGAACTATTGACAAAGACTAAAAATGTTATAAAAAATATTGTGAAGAACCTTTAAAGGTTGTTGTAAAATAAAAACATAAGTAGAAACGAAAATAGTATAATTATTGTATTATTTACTGTAATATTAATAATGATAATGTTTATTTAACTAATTACATAAAAAGGGAAAATGAAAAATAATGAAATAACCATGTTTGCATAAAAAAATTGTTAAAATAAATTAACAATATAGCTGTTGCTAGTAGATTGCCACCACATTGCCTAAGTTAAGGCGCTGTCCTCGGCGCTGTCTCTTGTGGCGTATGCGTGACGCGGCAGGAAGTTTTTAAAAATTGAATAACTTTGTTATTTTTAAACAAATTTACTTGAAATTTTTAGAAAAACTTCGTTGAATAATATAGAACAACTTTCTCACTGGAAGTTTGTTCAACTCAAAACTTCCCTCGATACTTTTTCTCATCGAAAATAAGATAACCTTATTGCTGACAGGTCATTGTTTATAATAAAAAACAATTAAACAAGAAATAATTTTGAAATGTATTATGACTTTCTCTTTTTCAGCAGACCTAAATGAGTATGTACAAAAAATTCCGAGCGAATTCATTAACATTTTACATGCAAAAAGACCGTTTGCATTTTAAAACTTAATTAAATTTCTAAACACAAATTTTTTGGTTTTTATTTTTTAATATGAGAAATATTTGCTCTACAAAAAAAATTCATTGAGAAAAAAGATGTATTTTTTTATTATCTACAAGATGCCGTTCTTTAAAAACCAAAATTTTAATTTTTTATTTTTCTCCCTTTTGACCCGACTGACTGGCTTCACAACATTTCAGCCGAGCGTAAATCGAGTTATTTGATTGACCTCCTCAATTTCAATTATTTTTAATACAATTTTAATAAAATTCTTCGCAAGAATTCAATTATTTTCATAAATAATAAAATTCAATGCAGAATTTCAATTATTTTTAATACAATTTTAATAAAATACTTCGCAAGAATTCAATTATTTTCATAAATAATAAAATTCAATGCAGAATTTCAATTATTTTTAATACAATTTTAATCGAACTTCTCTAAAAATTTTATTATTCTTAAAAATTTTATTAAAAATTGTTAATAGAACTCAAGTATTTAATAATTTGTTGATAACAATTTTTTGTGAGTATTGAATTTTTAGAAACGTTCAATTCTTCAATAAATTATTTAATTGATTTTTTTATTTAAATAATTGAATTCTAGTAAAATATTCTAATAAAACTTGAATTTTATTTCATAAAAATGGATTTCAGTCAAAATTTTAGATAATTATTGAATATTAAAAGCAATATATCGTGATTTTTAAAAAATAATTGTATTTTGTAATTAATTTTTTTGAAAAAGTGTAATTGAGTTTTTTTAATACTATTATCAGTTTCTATTTACTTTTTTTTAATAAAAGAATTGAACTAATAATTGAAATTTCATAAAATTAAATACTGTAAAGTAATGAACTTAAAAATTTTCAAAAAACTTTTTCGAAAATTATTAAAAATAATCGATATAAAGAAGAATTTTAGATAAAAATTCTGAAAAATAATAATTGAATTGATAATGATTTTAATTATTATAAATTATTTTTATTAATAATTAATATTAATTATTATAAAACATGAAGAAATCGATGACTTCGAGGCGAAGACTCGAGGTTCTCGATTTCTTCATGTTTTATAGTTATGAAAAATTGAATTTATAGTTTTAAGTAAAATTTCCTCTTATATTTGATTCGGCTTGATTTTATTTTCGTCAGTTGGTGCGTAATTTTTAATTTTTGGTCCGTAAAGTCCGTATTTTTAACTACTATCACTGCTTCGAGCCCTGTTACCTTTTTAATTTCCTTCACACGTTTCTAAAGAAGATAACTAATTCAGAGTTACCACAGGTCAATGAAATTCCAATAAAATTCTCTATAAGAAAAAAAATCCATTTAACACATCTGGACAAAATTCAATTCTATTCATAAATAATACAATTTTTGACAAAATTCTTTATGAAAATTGAAATATTTTCAATTTTAATTAAATTAATCAATGAAATTCAATTATTTTCCATAATTTTAATAGAATTTTTGGCAAAATTGCAAAGTTTCCGTAACTAAACGATTTTCAATATCTGCTAATTTAATAAAATTTTCCAAAAGAATTTATTATTTTAAAAAAATTGTAATTAATTTAAAATACATAAATTTTACTCATTTTCTGTAAACATGATAATTAGAATTAGAATTGGAATTTCTTTATTTTGTCTTAAGCGAACCATGAGAACAAGAATTGATTTACAATTTACAAGAACAATACAAATTGGCAGGAAAATTGATAAAGCGAAACTTATGACCATTTTGAATTTAAAGAAAAATAATGAATTGGTAATAATTGAATTTTTGTTCTTCATTAATCCAGGTGGATTCCGCATCGAGCAATCATACAGGCGCCCTACAAAGTTCCGGTTCAGTGATGAGTCGTTCGGTGACGGAGGAGAGTTCCGACAGTGGCGGCAATGTTTCATCGGCAAAGAAGCTGCACAACATGAGTCTCGTGAAATTATTTATGAAGCAAAAGAGCATGAGCGCCGAGGGAATGAGTTTAACTCTCGATCAATCAGATTCAGTCAGTGAAAATGGTTGGCCAACGAGTAACAGTGACAGCGGTACAAATACACAAATTCAACGGCACAACATTAACAATTCCGAGCGACAAGAACTCACGGAAAATGATTTCACAATCAACTGGGTGAAGACGGAGAATTACAGCGGATCCGAGACACAAACTGACAATTTCAGCGACATTCCAAAGCAAACATCCAGCCAAACATCTGGCCGCAAAGAATCATCAAACACTTCGAACGTTGATTTAACCGACAGCACCACAAAATCAACATCAGCCCTCGACAGTCACTCTGAAGTTGAGCGACGTCCAAAAAATGCGTGGAGCGACACCAATCAGGAGAAGCGATACTCGAGGACAATGGGAATTCAAGCAATCACTCAAGTCGAGGACAATTCTGTTCAAACATCCCTCGTCTATTCAATTCCCGAGAAGACGACAGTTCCGGAAACGGACAAAAAGTCCGTCTACGTTGTCTATCCAAACTACACACTTCCGGATCTTTCATTTCTGAATAGTTCGAATGAGAAATTCGAGAATGTCGCTCTCAAGCCGCATAATTTCAACAAGGAGAAGACTTGGAAGAAGTCGAGTAGACCATTCTCGTGTAATGATATTGATGCATTGAAACAGAAGGGATTCTCGCACGTCAAGGATTGGGAGTCACTTACTTTTCTGTTGCCGAATGATTATAGGAGAATTTTGCACGACGTACCGGAAGTTCCGAAACATATCAAACTTGGCGAGGATGTGAGAAAGCCGCTTTTCTGCTTGTCACCGCCGATGAAGTCCAGGCGACGTGTCATCAGCGAGATTGTGAATAATGTATCGTCGAGCAGTAGCACAGCCACTCAGCCATCTTCTGGCTATAGGGGATCGTCAACTCTTCTCACGGATTCGTCCACTAATCAGCAGACTTTCACGAGTGCTGCCAATCCACTTTATCTCTATCGATACGATAGCGCGAGTTCGGAAACTAGTCAGGAAATTACAAACAGGTATGAAATAAGGTTTTAGTGTTAAAGTCACTCAAATTTTACTATTTTGTATCTCCAGATTCACTGAAAAAATGTCATTTCTATTTTAAGAGCAGGGTTATCGGACAGTTCAGGGAAAAATCACTGATTTTCATTAAAACAAGTATAGGAAAAAAATTGAACTTATTAAATTCATAACGAACTTATGAATAATTTTACAAAAAATTATCAGAAAATATTAGAAAATTATTACTTAGATATAAATCTTCTATATTAATAAAGTTCGTAAGATCTGGTAAACTGTTCGCAATTTGAAGTTAGTTGTTTGATTTTACGTTTCTTAACGTTTTTTATAATTTTTCTTCTCAAATATTTTCAATTTCAAAATTAATTTATTGAAAATCATCAAATTATTGCCAAGCATTTTATTAAAAAAATTGATAATAATAGAATCCCTTCAAAAAATATTATTGAATTCTCGTGAGGAATTTTATTAAAATTTTTGAAAAACCTTTTGAAGAATTTCTTTGAATTTTATTTCAAATAATGGAGTTTCTTAAAAAATTTTAATTGAAAATTTTGAAAGCAATTGGATTTTATGAAGAAGAATTTTATTAAAATTGTATTAAAAATAATTGAATTATTGCAAAGCATTGCACTATTTATAAAAATAATTTAAATGTTTCGAAGAATTTATTAAAATTTTAGAAAATAAATAAAATTCATGAAAATATTTTAGAATATTTGAATTCAACCGAGAAATTCTATTGAAATTATTTTGAAAATAATAAAATTATTTTTTCTTTTTGTAAATATTTTGACAATAATTGAATTATTTTTGAAGAATTTAAAATTCTTCTTGAAATGAAATTTTACGGAAATTCTTGAAAATAATTAAATTTTTTCGTGTAATTTTATTTAAATTAGATTGAAAATAATTGAATTCTTGTAAAAGATTTTATTACTATTTATAAAAATAATTGAATTGTTCCGAAGAATTTATTAAAATTCTTTCGAGAAATTCTATTAAAATGGTTTTAAAAATAATTAAATTCTTTCGAAGAATGTATTGAAATTTCAGGAAATAAATGAAATTTATGAAAATATTTTAAAATATTTGAAAATAATTCAATTCCTGCAAAGAATTTTACTATTTATAAAATTAGTTAAATTATTGTGAAGAATTTTACTATATTTATAAGAATAATTAAATTATTTTGAAGGATTTATTAAAATTTTTGAGAAAATTAAATTTTTTCGAAGTATGTCAAAATATTTCTAAAAAATTGATTTCTTCCGAGGAATTCATTTAAAATTGTTTTAAAAATAATTTAATTATTGTAAAGATTTTACTACTTAAAAAAATAATTCAATTGTTTAGAAGGAATTATTTAAAAACAATTTTTTTTTCTTAACTTGTAATAAAATTTTTATAAAAAAATTCAATCATTTTTTAAAATTTTATTGAATCCTTCGAAATAATTGAATTATTTTTATAAATAGTAAAATTGTTTGCAAAAATGTAATTATTTTTAACACAATTTTAATAAAATTGCACTAATATAAATATTTCTTGTTTTAAAAAACTTTAATAAAATTCTTCACTGAAGTTATTATTTTCAATAAAATTTCGCGAAAGAATTTAATTATTAAAAAAAATCCACAATTGAAATATTTTCAATTCAAATTAAATTCTTTATAAAAATTCAATTTTTTTCAAAATATTAATAAAATTATTGTCAAATTAGTAATATTCTTTGAAAAAATTTAATTATTTTCATAAGTAATAAAAATTTCTCTAGAAATCAATTATTTCTGTAAATAGTAAAATCTTTTTTAAAATTCAATTATTATAAATAAAATTTTACGAAAAAATTGAATTTTTATCTTAATTTGTTTGAAAAAATTTTCAAAAGAATTCAATTATTTTCTAAAATTTTAATAATATTCAAATTCTTTATAATTGAAATATTTTCAATTCCAATTAAAATTTTTCAAAAAAATTCAATTATTTTCCAAAATTTTAATAAAATTCTATTTAAAAGAATTAATTTATTTTTAAAGCTTTTAATTGCATTTTCGCAAGAATTATTTCTATAAATACCTAGTAAAATTTTTTACAAAAATTCAATTACTTTCAACAAATTTTAAATAAACTTTCACGATAGAATTCAATTATTTTTTAATAGTACTAAAATTTTTTATTAAAATTTTAATTATTCTCTAAAATGTTACTTAATTGAATGATTTTCAATGCTTATAATATTTTACGAAAATTTTCCAAAAGAATTTAATTATTTAAAAATTTATTGATAGAATTTTTTAGGAAAATTCAATTTTGAGGAACATTCAATTATTCAATCAATTATTTATTTTTCTATTTAAATAATTAAAAACTCATAGGATTTGCCTAATCAAACTTGATTTAAAAATTTAATTCTAGATTTTAAATAAAATTCTTTGCAAATTTGAATTTTATTCTACTTTTAACT
This sequence comes from Leptopilina drosophilae, assembly GCA_032873175.1. Taxonomy (NCBI): domain Eukaryota; kingdom Metazoa; phylum Arthropoda; class Insecta; order Hymenoptera; family Figitidae; genus Leptopilina; species Leptopilina drosophilae. Next base: position 3,376,411 of record CM065482.1, read on the forward strand.
ATAGCAATTTTGTAAAATTAATACTTTTGCAAAATTCTAATTTAATTTATTTAAAAATTATTTCTTCTTTTCATTTTCTAACATTTAATTGAAGAATTTTCGACTAATGGAAGTTTTTGGGAAATTTAGTAAACAAATGATTTTTTAAGTTCTTAAAGAACTTTTTGTAAAATTATTAAAAATATTCGAGTTGTAGAAGAATTTTAGTTAGAAATTCTAGAAAATCGTAATGAAATTAAAATGATTAAAATATTTTTGAAAAAGGTTTGTATTTGAATGTTCTGAAGAATTCTAATTCCTACGGAAAGATGATATTGATTGAATATTTATTTAAAAAAGAAGTACTTGATGTTTTCGATAAATTTAAAGTAATTTTTTTAAAATTTAAATCATTAAAATTTGAAATAAATGTATTGGAACTTTTTTCGAATATCTAATAATTTTTAGATTGAAACGCAGAATATTCTTTACAATCTTGAAGAAGAAGTTAAAATTTGCCTGGAAATGAGGGAAAAGTCAGAGAAAGTCAAAATAAAATGTTTGTGACAATCCTGACTTTTAAAATTTTTTTGAAACAAGTAAAACTGAATTTTTTGCTGCAGAATATTGAATTTAGTAATTTTTTACAGGTACGGAATACAGAAGGGAGTGGCGGGTCCAACCCTTCCGAAGAGATCGAACTCCTTGCCGCACGGCGAGAAGGAATCAAGTGATTACACCGGTAAAGTTCCACCAAGACCACCACTACCAAGAAGTATTTTACGCAAGAACAAAGTGACAAAGAGATGTAGCATGTTCGAGATGGGCGATGTCGAGGAAGTTGAGGACAAGTGCTTGGAGACGAACAAACGTCTCTCAATGCCCGAACCCTATTATATAAATAACGATCTCCATCTTTTGCGAAATGAGCGAATAGACGATTCGGACAAGGACGTGGACGAGATTGAGGAGAGATTCCAAATCGAGAGACTGAAGGAGATGGTCGATCGGGTCGACGATCGATCGATGGACAGTAGCGAGGAGGACGTTAAGCAATTGGAAGAATTTCTGAAACGCAGCGGATTCTCATCGCAGAGTAGCGATGGTGACGAGGACTCAGAGGTGAAATTAAGATCCTACGTTCGGAAATTCCTCGCACTGCGAATGAATAAAGATCTGTTGAAAACGATAGACATGGGCGAATCGCAGAAGAAGACTGTGAGTTTTGCCACTGGGCAGAGAAAGTACTTGGACGATTTGTTCCCCGAGGGGAAGGAGACTGGAAACGTGCCCGACGAGACGGACTCGAGGAATTTCGATTTGAATGAGAAGAAAAAATTAATGTGGCCCGTGAAGAAGGCGGTGGATCTACTCCTGAAATACTGGCACACGGAGCCAGCGCAACCGTCACACACCCGACAAACTTACGGCGAGAACGATTGTTCACAGATCTGTTTACAAAATCTCTGTCCACCGCTCTATGCGATAATGTCCGACGATTTAAAACCACAATTAAACTCCACATTTGGACCGATGGCGAATAGCGTCTGGCAAGTTGTGGAAGCCTCCTCACAACAAGGACCCCTCACCAAAACGCTAAACGAACTCGTGCAGAAGATCAACAGCGAGGACCTGATAACCGAAGGAATGCTCAAATTTCACGCTTTTGTTTTTGGACTACTCAATCTACGCGCTCTGGACGCATGGTTCGCCTATCTCTGCACTCGGGAATCGATTCTCCGCAAGCATTACAATAACAATAGTTTATTCGTGCGAGCACTCTCCTGCGGTCAGTCCAGGGAAGTGATTGACGCCCTTCTCGATATTCTCCAACCACTCGCCTTCTGTCCATTCCAACTCGATCTACTCTATCAATATCGTCAGCTACACAACAGTTTCGGCAGGAACACACATTCCAAGAACGTGTTTCGCACTGAGAATCCAGAGAGTCCGCGGAAAGCCCGACCGAAATCGTGCATCAATTACGGATTCGATGACAAGAGTCGAGAGCAGAAAGCCGAGGCGAAAAAACGCTGGAGTCACTTGCCTCTGAGTTCGAAATTCCATTTCGATAGAATAGGCTCCGAGGATTCGGAAGAGTACACCGACAGTTTGGAGCACTCGCCTCTGAATAGAGCTTCTTCGGGGAAGGCAATTTCACGATTGCGGAGTCCAGAGACGAGGATCGATGACGATGATGAGGCGGCGACAATTCCAGCCGATGTGAAATTTCGGAAATTACAGGAGAAATGGGAAATGGTGCTCGGGAAGGAGGAGAAGGAGCAGCAAATTGTACCACCGCAGTCGTCGCCGAATCGAACACCGACGAGTATTGGAAAATCGAAAATTCCCCGACTTTTGACGTCGCCTATTAGAACGTCGAATTTGACGAGTGGAGCCGGGAAGACAAGCAGCAAATCGCCAGTGTCGGGAATTCCGGCATTAAAGAAGACGCCCACGCAGGTGCCAAAGACTTTACCGAAGAAGCCGGACTCGCGCGACAGGGACGTGACGAAACGAACGAGTCGCGTTGACCAAGACATGGTGAATAATGGAAAAACGCATCTAACGAGGCCGAGTTCTCTGCCTTATAAAACCTACGGAATGGTGAAGGATAAGGCGATGATTTCGCCTCATCGAAGAGCGGCATCCACTTCTTTACCGAGACCAACGTCTGCAGTTGTCACAAGAACTCCAGCAAAACAGACGCCAAAGTAGGTTTTTTTTACTTATTTTTCAACTAGCCAAATTATCCGCGCGCAAACGAATGTTGTACTCCAATATTTATTGTAAACAATTTCAAGTCATTTTAATTTAAGTAATTTTTAAAGAAATACTTATACACATAACTGTAAAACTAATTCGAAACTAATTTTTAAATTTGGCATCAGATTTTCAAAATTGAAAATAATTAAACTTTTTTGTACGAGGAAAATTAAATTTCACAAAAATTGAATTTCACAAAAATTGTTATCTGATACCTGAATTAAAAAAAACTTCATTACGAAAATTTTAATTATTCTAAAGAATAGAGAAGGTATAAAAAATTATTAGCTATATATAGGTATTTAAATTTCCGAACAAAGAATATGAACAATATTTTTTTTTAGAGAATTTCCACTACTTTTAATTCGCTAATATTGAAAAACGACAATTTTATTTAACAAAATTTTATGCAATTTATTTTTCCCAATAATTCAATTACTTTTAATAATTATAAAATTTTTCATGTAAATTCCATTTTTTCAAAAAAATTTTTTATTAAATTCTAAGCATGAATTTAATTATTTTCATAATCGTAAAATTCAGTTACTTGCACAAATAAAGTTTTTGGCAAGAATTCAATTATTTAAAATAATAAAATTTTCATAACATTTAAAAATTCATTATTTAAAACAATGTTCATAAAATTCTTATGAAGATTTCAATTCCGTTCAAAAGTAATAAAATTTTCAACAGAAATTCAATTCTTTTTAAATATTTTAAAAAACTTTTCCGCAATAATTCAATTATTTTCAAAATTTTTTTAAAAATTCTTCGCAAGAAATTAATTGTTTTAAATATAATTTTAATAAAACTTTTTTTTAAATAATAAAAAAATTACTTCCGAAAATTCAATTATTTTGAGGTATTTCAATAAAATTCTTTTCAAAAGTCAATTATTTTCATAAATAACAATATTCATCGAAGGAATTCAATTATTTTCATACATAAATTACAAAATCCTTAGAAATAATGTAATTCTTCAAAAAATTCAATTTTTCTCAAAACCTATAAAATTTTTCAGAAAAATTCAATTATTTTCCAAACTTTTTTTTCAAAATTCTTCCCAAGAATTCAATTATTTTCCAAATTTAAAAAAAAATTCTTTACAAGAATTCAATTATTTTTATAAAATAGAAAAATATTCCAAAAAATTTAACTATTTTCTTAAATTATGAAATTCTTCAAAAAAAGTCAATTTTTCCTAAAATTGACTTTCCAAATTGTTTTAAAAATTCATTCTAAAAATTCAATTATTTTCCAAATTTAAAACAAAAATTTTTGTAAGAATTCAATTATTTTTATAAAAATAGAAAACTATTCCAAAAAAATTTAACAATTTTCATAAATTATGAAATTTTTAAAAAAAGTCAATTTTTCTTAAAATTTACAAAGTTCTTCAGAAAATTTCAATTATTTTCAAAATTTTTTTAAAAATTCTTCGCAAGAATTTAATTATTTTAATAAATAATTAAATATTTCAAGAAAATTCAATTATTTTCATAAATAACAAAATTTGCCTAAAGAAATCAATTATTTTTGTAAATAATATAATTCTTCTAAAAAATTCAATTATTTTTATAAATAATATTTTTCATTGAAAATTCAAATATTTTCAAATATTTTTTTAAAATTCTTCGCAAGAATTAAATTAATTTAAATTGTTTCATGAATAATAAAATTCGTAGCATAAATTCAATTTATTAGCAGGATAAGTAAAAAGTAAATATTTTTGATGAAAATTAGGAAAAAGTCAGGAAAGTAAAAAATATGGAATGGAATTTTTGTCAATTTTGTGAAATGAATAAAACGAGTTTTTTTGGTTTCTTTTTGACATTAACAAAATGACAATAACCCACAAAAGTGAATTTTCAAAAAAAAAAAAAAAATTAATACAGATAATTTTTTAAAAAAAGTAAAATTATTCGCAACTATTTAATTATTCACAAAACAATTTCAGGGAAAGAAATAAATTATTTTTAAAAATATTTGGAAAGAATTGAATTTGTTTCATTTCGTTTAATACAATATTCTTGAACAGAATTCAATTATTTTTTAGAAAAAGTAAAAATATTCGCAAATATTCAATGATTTTCAATGCAATTTTAATTTTTAATACAGTTTCACGTAAACATTCAATTGTTTTTAAAAATTTAATAAACATCATCGTAAAAATTCAATTATTTTGAAAAATTTTCTTTGAATTCTTGATGTGAATTGAAATATTTTCAATGCAATTTCAATTAAATTTCTTCAAAAAAATTCAATTATTTTCGAAAGTTTCAATTAAATTCTTAGCAAAATTTCAATTTTTTTCATAATTTATAAAATATTTCGTAGAAATTAAATAGTAATTTTAAATAATTTTAATGAAATTCTTCGCGGAAACTCAATTACTTTGAAAAATTTTTGATATAATTATTTATAAAAATTGAATTATTTTCGTAATTAATAAAATTGTTCGATACAATTAGATTATTTTTTAATAAAAGTAAAATTTTTCGCAAGTTTTCAGTTATTTTCCATAAAATTCAACAAAAAGAATTCAATTGCATATTTTTGAAAATGTTTGGAAAGAATTCAATTTACTAAATTTTTTTTAAATTCTTTGACACAATTCATATTTTATTTTTTAAAAAAAGTAAAGTATTATTTGCAAGTATTTAATAACTTTTAATACAATTTCAGGAAAAGAATTCAATTATTTTTATAAAAGTTCAGAAAAAATTAAATTATGTTCTAATCTTTTAATAAAATTCTTCAAACAATTTAATTATTTTAAAAAATGGAAATTTTTTTGCAGGAATTCAATTATTTTCAATAGAATTTAAATAAATTTGAATTATTTTTTAAAATTTGTTAAAATACTTCACAAAAATTAAATAAATATTTTTTAAACTATTGATTCAATTCTTTATGAAAATTCAATTATTTTCGAAAATGTTAACTAAATTCTTAGCGAAAATTCAATTACTTTCATAATTTATAAAATATTTCGTAAGAATTTAATTATTTAAAAAAATGTTTATAAATTTCTTCTGAAAAAATTCAATTATTTTAAACAATTTTTGATAAAATTATGTTTGAAAATTGAATTATTTTCAATTTTGAAAAATTTAACTCTTTGAAAAATTTTTAATTTGTTTCCTAAGAATAATGTAGTTTTTCGTAAAAATTGAATTATTTTAAAAATTTTATAATGAAATTCATTATAAGGATTTAATTATTTTTAGTAAAATTCTTACCATGATTTCAGTTATTTTCATAATTAATATCATTTCTAGAAAGAATTAAATTAATTTAAAAAATTGAATTGAAAAATTGAAATATTTTTAATACAATATTAATTGAAATTTTTCGGAAGAATTCAATTATTTTCGTGAGTGTTCATTAAATTCTTAACAAAATTGTAAGTGTTAGCATAATTTATTTTAAACAATTTTATTCAAATTTTTCTCTACAATTTAATTATTTTTATAAAGATCAAATTTCTTTTTCAGGAATTGAATTATTTTCAAAAGGAAAAATAAAATGTTTTATCAGATTTAATTATTTAAGTAAATCAAAAAGTTTTTTCTGCGTGACTTCAATTATTTTAAAATTTAAATACAATTTTAATATTTTACAATTTTAATTAATATAATAAATTTTTTGGATGGAATTTAGATTTTTTCGATACAAATTGAATTAAATTCCTGGAAACGATTCAATTATTCCAAAAATGTTTAAATTCAATTATATTTCTCGCATGAATTCAAGTATTTTCAATAAATAATACAATTCTTTAAGAGGAATTTAATTATTTTTATAAAGAGGAAAATTCTTCTCAAGAATTCTATTATTTTTAAATAAATAATAAAATTTGTCTGGAGAATTAATTAATTTAGAAAATTTTGTTAAAATTCTTTTAAAGAAATTCTACACGAGTCCTTAGAATAATTCTAAATTTTTTTTTTTATTTAATTTTAAAAAACTATCCGGATAATCATATTTTTTATTTAAAACTTAATGAATTTTTCTTAAAATTTAATTAAAAATAATTGAATTTTTGACGTATTCTAAATGTTCTTTTCCCTTTTTTAAACTAAATAAATAAATTCTTTAACAACTTTTTGGAAATTACTAAAAATATTTGTTTTAGAGGAGAATTTTAGAAAAAAAAATTTCGTCTAAAGAATAAATAAGTTTGAAAAAAATGAATGAAATTTCTAAATAAAAATTCTTTTCTCCAGATTGGTGCGAACTTTGACTCATAGATATTCATCGGACGATGGACACCTTGCATTCAGTGAAGGCGAAAAATTAAAAGTCATTTTGGAAGTTGACAATAAATGGTTATTATGTGCACGCGGTGAGCGAAAGGGTCTAGTACCAAGAACGTGTGTCCACGCAATACAAACCTAACCCATGGCTTGATATCGCCTTTCGACGATCAATCAACAAAAATTCGATTACTAAACAGGAAAAAGTACATTTTTTTCTCAAAAACCAAAAAAATCCATTTTCTAGAATTTAAAATTAACCCAGTTTTCTCCCTTGATTTTAAATTCTAGGAAAGTTTCGACGCTTTTTAAAATATAAAAAAATACTTTTATTTTGTTAGTTTTTTCAATTTTAAATTGTTTTAATTGAAAAAAAGTGTGAAAAAGAACAAAGGCAAAGGGAGAAGGGTATGCATGTATAGTGTATGAAAGAGAATCAAGTATATTTTTGTTGTTTTTTTTTTAATTTAAAAATAAGATAGTCAACTTAGTTACCTTCTAATGTTTAAAAAGAAAAGATTTTCAAAAGAGATTGAACGCTTCGTTTATATATTGAAAAAAAACTGCAGTAGTATTATTATTGATTATTAATAATTAATAAGAGGAAAATAGAGATACTGCTAGTCATAGGCTCTCGAACCAGAAATGTATTTAATAAGTTTGAACATACATTATTTATAATCCTCAGAGTTGTACATAAAAAAAAATTCTATACAGTATAATTGTAGCGACGCTGGTTTAAAAAAAATGATTGCGATTATATAAAGGGAGGAAAAATGAAGAGGACGAAGAAGAAGATAAAAAAAATTTGACGTCGAGTATAAAAATCATTATAATACAGATATCATATAAATAACAGATATAAATGTAACTGTGATCATAGCAAATAGGTTCGTAAGTTTATTAAGAATATTAATGCGGATGTGCGAGAGAGGAAAAAGAATTTTTGTTACAAAGATTTATCAAATGTTTTTTAAAACGTTTAAAAACAAAGAAGGCAATTTCTATACTGTATTATTGCTTTTTTTTGCGCACAGAATATCGGGAGATTATTTTCTATTCTGATGTATATTTCACTTTACGTCGACTTAATTTTAAAAAAGATTTTATTTTCATTTTTTTCAAATAGAAAATTATTTATTTTTACTTTTTTTTCCTTTTGTTGTAAATTATTAGTCGATGAAAGAAAAGCAATTTTTGTAATGTTTTCAAACTGATTTATTAATTTTGATTTTTTAAAAAATTTATTTTAAAAACGCTTTTTTAAATGTTATATTCAATGTCGAACAATTTTTTATATCTGTTTAAAAGAAGGCAATTTAACAATAAATAACATTAATCGAATATACATACATTTAAAAATTACCAAAAAAAGGAAAAAAAACAAATGTTATGATCATTAGAGGAATTTTCTGTTGCTTAACATGTTGATCTGCGTATATCGGAGAAATATATATAATTCATATATATTTCACACTTAAAAAAAATATCGCTGGATACACATCTGCCTTGGATGACATTTATTAATGCGTAAATAATAAATAATATAATGTATATGTTTACACAAATAAAACGTCAATACCTATATTGAAATTGAATTTATTTTTCGTTAAGTCAAAATTTTTCTTCTCTTTCAGGGTTGGACAGAAAAATTTGATTTTGTTTTTCATTCAGACTGGATTTTAACTTTTTCTCTCGATATTTAAAAAATTCAAGAGGAATTTCCATAATTTAAAAAATTAATTATAATATTTAGAAGGAATAATTAAATTTCAAACTTTAAAAAGTTTCCACTAGTTATTATTTTTTTTATTTTATCTTAATAATTAGTTTTTAACTTAATTATTTTTAGAATTTTCAACTAAACTTTTTGAAAATACAGTTTTTAGAATTTGTAAATGAAATTTTTTAAATTTTACTAAATAAAAAAAAATTTTTTGAATTTTTAACTGAATTTCTTTGATATTAGTTCAATCGTGTTCCATAATTTTTAAAATTCAAATAATTTAAAAGTTTTTAACTAAATGTCTTGGAATTTCAATTCTTTACAAAATTTTTGACTAAAAGTCTTAAAAATTAATTTATTTAAAAAATTTAAATAACATTACTTTGTTAAATTATTATTTTTAGAATGTTAAACTAAAATTATTTAAAAGTGCAATTATCTTCTTGAAGTTTTAAATAATTTTTCTAAGTATTCAATTATTTTCAAAACTATGAACTGAAAATCTTGAAAATTGTATTTTTTTATAATTTAAATGTTATAATTTTTAGAATTTCTAACCAAAATTATTGAATAGTTCAATTACCTTCCTAAAATTTTAAATAATAATATACCTATTAAACATACCTATTAAAAATTCAATTACAATTTTCAACATTTTTTATAAACAATTCTTTAAAATGCAATTGCTTTTCGAATACAAAAAATGTTATATTTAATTATTTTTAGAATATTTATATGCAATTATTACAGTTAGGATATTTTTCAATTTTAATATTATTGTCCTTAAAAAAAAAAATTAAAAAAATTAAAAATAAATGATAAATGAAATTATTCAAAAATTTTAATAAAATTCTACTGTAATATTCAATTATTTGTTAAAAAAATAAAAACTCGACAAAAATCCTACTATTTGCAAATTTTTTATAAATTACTTCGCAATAATTCAATTAGATACATTCATAAATAATGAATTTCTTTTTAGGAATTTAATTATTTTTATAATTTTAGTTAAAAAGATTAAAATAATTGAATTTTGAAAAAAAATTACAAATAATATCAGAAATTCAATTCAGAAAAAAATATAAAATTCTTTAAAAAATTTTAAATATTTATTATGTTTGTGTAGAGTAGATAATAAAAATTTGACAGGAATTTAATTATTGTTTTAATAATTTAAATTTAACACAAATTTGTTTATAAATTTCTTCGCGTAATAATTCGATTAGTTTTATAAATTATAATATTTTTTATATGAACTTGATTAATTTTAATTTTTAGAAATAAAACAATTCATTTTAGAAATTCAATTATTTTGAAAGATAAGAAAACTCATCGCAAAATTTAAAATATTTTTAATATAATTTTAATCTAATTCCTTGAAAAATTTAACTATTTTAAAAATTTGTTTTTTTAAATTCGTGAATAGAATTTAATTCAGTAAAAATTTGTTAATAAAATTCTTTTTAAGAAAAATTTACTTTTAATTATATTTTAATTATATTATTAAATTAATAATGAAAAAAATTAATGAGATTATAATTTTTAGTTTTAATTCATGATCAGTTATAATAAAAGGCTAATTATTTATTTCTATAGCCCATCCGTCCTCTTTTAGGAAAAATTGTTAATAAACTTAATTATCTATACTTATGTAAACGTACATTAAATAAATAATAAAAATAATTCATTATTGCAATTCATTAAAACCTCTGCAAATAAATCATTTCTTTTCAAATGTTTTACGAAAACATTGCAAAAATAATCATCTTGTAGGATACTTAAACTTTTTATTACTGAATTGCGCCAAATGATAAGTTTTTTAAAAACAAAGCACCAGATATTTTCTATCAGTTGACAGCTGGGTAATTCGAATGTAATTCGTTTTTTGGTGAGTGAAAACTTATAAATTATTTTCACGTTTATCGATATTTTCAGTATTTATACTTTTACAGTAATAATTATATGTGCGATTGCAAGTGAGAATATATTTTTTTTAATTCAGTATAAAAAGCGAAACAATTTTTACATTATGTTTATATAATATTAAAAAAAATGTTATTAAATTTAATAGTAATTGAAGAACTGTTCAGCACAAGCACGAAATTAAATGAGGCAAATACTAAAAAAAATGTTCGCTGTGGTTTCTTTAAGATTTCGAAAAAACCTTGTTATTAGAATGTCTTCATATAATATTTTTCTTCACTATTTTATAAGCGTAAGCATTAAAAGTTACTGCTACTTTTGACGTGTCATTACGTGGAATTTTAGATGCGCGCGCAGATCTTCTTTTGTAATCAGCTGCGATTTTCCGCTTTCAACAAGAGATGTCTGCGCGCGCACCTGAATTTCAAGTTGGGTGGGGGAAATCCAATATGGCTGACATCAGCTGATTTACTGGAGGACATAAGCATTGTATAGAAAGTGGGATAAATAAATAAATTTCCAGATTGGTAGACAAACTGTTATAATTATGTATTGGTAGAAACTAAAACTCGTCGAAGACGGATTCGAGAGCTAGTTATAATTATATAAAATTATTTTAGTACAAAGATTTGTAATATTGCGTTAACAGTAGAATATAAAGTCGTCCCAAGTTGGCTCTGTGGGTAAAGTGGTCCAACTTAGGCCCAGCGGGCACAAAGGCAAAAAACGTTCTTTGAACGTCTGTAGAACGTTTAATGTCTGCCAATTTACGTTCTAAGAATGTCCGAACGTTCTGAAACATTTTTGGAACGTTCGGACGTTCTTAAAACTTAAATTGGCAGACATTAAACGTTCTACAGACGTTCAAAAAACGTTTTTTGTCTTTGTGCCCGCTGGGGGACCACTCTTTTCTATATCAATAACATGGTATTGAATCGAAACTTGAAATTTTAAACTCGTTATAGTAGTATCGAGTAAAAAAGAGCAAGACAATTTTTTAAGCAACCAAAGAACACATATAACGTGACGTAATAATAATAAAAGTGTAGATAGTAAAAGATATTGAAACTTGGCGTTAAGTAAATAATATACAATAGTTTGTGTTTTTTGAATTCAAACTTTAAGGATTAGAAATACAGCAAACATTATTTATATTTTAGAGATTGATTGGACAATTAATTGCAAAGATTTCATAAGAATACCGCACGTCGCTACTATATTTTAATTGTACACAAACATTTTCAAAAATGTTAGCACACCATTCTCTGTGCAATTACTTGGTTATCTTTTTCATTTTAACAATATGGATTGATACTGTCGTAATTAGTATGGATTTATTTCGAGATAGGGGTAAGTTAAAATTCGATCTTTTTCAATATAATATTCTCTGTGAAGTCTAATAATAACACGCTACACAATAGATAAAGTACTAAGTAATATTTGTAAAATCTCATCAACCTGTTTTGTTATAGAAGCATTAAGAGAATATGGAATTGGTACGTTAGATTCTTAGAAACTAATTTAACCACGATTTTGAAAGCTTCAAACGGTGATCTCGAATAATTTCAACTTTCAGTTTCTTTATTATTCGAGGACCAGTGACTCATTAGTAACCTATATAATTGTTGAACAAACATGTACGAAAAAATTTTGCTTAATTATTTTAACTAAATTTAGTTCTACAGAATTCTGATAAAAATTCAAAACAGCAATTTTTAAGAATTACATTGGCGGATTCGATTTGTCAAATATCTTATAGCTCCCTTAGTGATTATAGAGGCCAACAGAATTTGATTTAAATACGAGTTCTATTGAAATTTTAAAAATGTTTAAAAATCACTAGTTATGCTATAAGTGTTCTCTTCGTACACCTTTAATAAATCAAACCTTAAAAATTAATAAAATTTATAGTCACGACACAACACTTCAACTTTTTATAAATATTTAGTAAAATTTAGTGAGCAAAATTTTCTCCGTGCAAATATTTGAAAAGAATTTTATAAAAAAAATTTAGAAAGAATAATAAACATTATATTGAAATTTTCTATATTTGTTACAGAAATCATGGATGAAGGTATGTTAAATTTACATTATTAGCTTTAAATATAACCCACTATATTTGTAGCATGATATTTTTGCTATGTTTACAAAAAAAAAATTTTTTTAAGTATACCCAAAAGTTCCATTAATTTACTGAAAATTCATATCATAACAGAAGGGTCTTAAAAAACGTTTAGATTTTACGTAAAATGAGAAAAAGTCTGTTAATACAGATTATTCTGTAAACGGTCATAAGATTATTTCGATAACATATGCTTCAAGTATCAGGAATAAAAATGGACCAGTTGCGTAAAAAAACTTTTATTGAATTGATTGTTAGAAGAATGCAGAGCAATTTTTAATAGTAAGCTAACAACTTTAGAAGTTAGTTTACAGATATTTTTAAATATACATCTGAATAAAATAACAAAATCCTGCAAAAAAATTCTTGTTGTCTTAAGTTGCGGTTCCACCTCTGCAGGCATTAAATTTAAGTATAATACAAAACAATATATTATTATTAATTTATCCTTTATAGGCGTTCCTTTTATACCTAACATACGTAGTAAGTCTCAATATTTATAACTCTTGATGTCAAAGTCGAAGCAATTTTCCCATTGAAGCTCAGTGTTAAAATCCAATTGACTTTGACATCCCCTTAATATATAAATTATGTTAGAAAATATTTAACATATTTAAACCATTTTCACCACTCCACTTATAACACATAATAATTATCTTCTTTCATGATTATACTGTTAAATAAACCTGGAAAAAAATTTGAATATTGTTACAGGAGAAAATTTAACAGAAGGTGAGAATTAGTTATGTAAACTAATTTTACATTGCAAACGAGAAAACTACACTAGCAGAATTATATTCTATAGCAAAGAAGTTCTGTAAATGTTTGCAAACAATCTGGCATAATACAAAACCATATAATATACAGCTATTCATGTTACAGACGTTCCATCTGGATCTAACATACGAAGCAAGTAACAATATTTATTACTTTTAATATTATACAATGCTTTTAAAATACTCCACAAATTGGAATCATATGCATCGCTTCACTTATAAGACAGAATATTTATTTTCTTTCATGGTCCATTTTTAGATAAATCATGACATAATATTTGAATATTGTTGCAGGAGAGGAAACACCAGAAGGTAAGTATTGGTTATAATCCATTGCTACATCTAGATCAAGTAAACTGCAGTAGTAGGATTGTATTCTAGTAAGCAAGGTCTATATTTATATCTTAGTGACAGCGTTATAATTTTCTAGCTACTGCAGATGTCATTGATGTATCTGACGACGGTATAAGCAATTAATAATAATAATATTATTATCTGTAATTTTATTGAATCTTTTTTACACACATCGATTTTTAATAAACATTTTTACAAACTATCTAGACTAATACAAAGCATTATATTATTCCATTCATTTTATTAAAGACGTTTCTTCCGGATCTAACATACAAAGCAAGTACCAATATTTATTATTCTTAATATCATTAAATTTTTGGAAAATAATTTACTTACTTAAAACATTTTATCAGACCACTTATAAAACAGACTACTTATCTTCTTTCATGATCACATTTTTACGTAAACCTGGACATAATACTTGAATATTATTGCAGAAGAGAATACACCAGAAGGTAAGTCTTCGTTTTAATCTATTGTCACCTCCCGAACAAGTAAACTACACTGGTACGATTATATTCTAACAAGCAAGTAAGTTATCCAATTTGTTTTATTACAGACATTCCTTCCGAGCCTAACTTACAAAGCAAGTACTAATATTTACATCTTTTAATATTTAAAAAAATTGGAAAATATTTCACATTTAAATCACATCAAATATAATACTTATATTATTTATTTACTTCGTCTACTATGGTCACATTTAAAAAGAACCTTTACATAATTCTTTAACATTGTTGCAGGAGATAATACAACAGAAGGTCAGTATAAATTCCGTAAGGTAAATTTATATCTCGAACGAGTAGACATCGCAGTTGTAGAATTAAACAAATTATAAAATATTCCAAGATTCTTCCGCCTGCTAAAACATTTAGTTCAGAATAAAGTATTTATTTATTTTTACTGGGAAATAAGTAATTTTCGTAAAATAAAAAATTCAACAGAATATTTAAAAAAACAGGTCCTTATCTATTTTCTTTTTCTTCAACTTTGAATATAAATTTTTTCAGATATTCGTCAGTTAGATGACGAAGGCCCTGTAACTTCTCTCAAGGTTTGTATGATCTTAATTTTTCTAATATAATAGTATAACTTTCTATATGAACTTCATTTTCTTTGAATTATTGTGATTATAAAAGAGGCTTCCACACACTCACTTTAATAAAACCGGATATTTATTGAGCATTTCAAGCCTATAACATTCCTATAAAAAGAAAAATTTGCAGCAAGTGAAAACTTTTTAAAAAGTAGTTGTTACTTTTCTTCTACATAAAAGTAATAAAATACCATTTCTATTAGTCTAACGTCTCAAAATGAGATATCTTTTATTGTAGTGTAGGTATATAAACTTTTGTATAATTATTTAATTTTCTTCGATTCTTTTGATTAAACGGTTACAGAATTGGGGTATTGATAGTGGTATCGAGAAGTTAATTCGTATCACTAATCTGCATGCTACTAATCCAAAAATAATGACAAAAGAAGTAATGAAAACAATCTTAGGTGAAAATGAGTTACAAAATATGGTAACCCAGCGTGAAAAGGATTTTGATACAATGTATAATCTTATACCTGAGAAAGTTAAAATGTTTGTCTTCGGTAAGTTTTTCACAATGAAAAATTAGGATTTATTATTATTTTTTTAATGTTGAATTTAAGATAAATAATTATATTTCAGAACATGTAAACTTACATTCCCATTCAAAAATTAACGAGTCAACATTTAAAGACACAGTAAATCAGTTATTCAATGATATTCGTGACGGAAATAAAAGCAATGAAGTAGTCACACTTGACTCAAGTTCGTCAGAAGAAGAAAATGATGTTCCAAGTCTAGCAGGTATACTATTACAGATATCTTTATAAACATTAATAACTATCATTCTTTTCTAATACATTACCGACACTTTTTTTGCACACATCTAAATTAATAATTTTTAAATATGACACATATTCGAATCTTATTCATAAGTCTACTTACTAAACTAATTGTTTTTTGGTAACATTATTAAATAGACCTAAACGATATATGAATATTATTGCAGGAGAGAATGAAGTAGAAGGTAAGTATACCTCATTTTACTAAGCTGAATAGTGACAATGTAGTCGGAAAGTTAAATGTTTTTTATCTGTTTATTTGTCAAACATAATAATTACTTTCTCTCAGTATAATGTCAATGTTACAGTTTTTATTATATTTCAGATATCGTGGACGAGACTAAACCTTTGCTGATGAATGATGTGCATACACGTTCTGTAAATGAACCGCCTGAGTGGATGACGTGTATACCCTCCGTGAACTGTAAAGGTAAACAACTATATGTATATTGTGATGTATGACTTTGAGCAATGAATAATTTTGCCTAAAGTTTCTGCTTACGTCAGTCAAAATTTGACGCTTTCAACAAAATAATAAAATGAAATTTAATTTAATAAATTTCGCCGTCAGGTGCCAATTAATTTTAGAGATAATTAATAAACTTTTACTCGACTCGGCCCAGCAAACCTAAAACTCTCAAACCTCTGAGTTTCTCTCTCGCTCAGAGGAATTCTGTCCAAACAAGTTGACAGCAGAGAAGCCAACAGCGAGACACGACTGGCACAATACTGGCTACTGACTTACTCACGACGAATCGACTCAACAACTTCTCTCGTTGGTTTCCCTGGCTTCGGCTAGATTGCTTCAACTGCGTTGAATGAATTCGGCGAGGAAGATCTTGGGTAAACCACAATGAAATGACACTAATTCTCAATACAAAATCCAATCTTTATTATATACACAAATTTGAGCTTTAGATAGTCAAACCACAGTAGACGACAATCCACAACGTCACAATACTTACATAGTTTACTACTAAGGGGAATTTTTATTAGCTGATTATGAATCTGAAGGCTTTACAAAATTACAAATTATTTATGCAATATTGTAGCCAAGCATGTAGAATACATTTTAGAAGCCGATTGATTGTAAATTTCACTATACAGAATCCCACCCAAGATGGTTCAACCAAAATTAATATTGTATTTTTCATGATTAAAATCTTGTCAACAACTTGAAGGCTTATAAATGATATCAGACATCTGTCTATACATTGCTTAAAACTTTAAAACTTCACCATGAATATTTATATTATTATGGATATCAGAGTTTCTCGATTAGTATTACAATTTTTATTCTGTTACAGATATCACGGAAGAGATTAATGATGGTACGTACAATCAAAATCAATCTTTTCTGTGATATTGTGTAGTCTTTTTTACGCACATCTTGAATATTAATATACATTTTTAAACAATCTTGTAAAATATAGAACAAAAAATAATATTAATAAATTTATTTAGAACCGTTTTTAATAATATTAATAGTAGTATTCAGAGGCCTTTCACGGTTAAAGATGTTCGTTTATTACAAAATAATGTATAAATTGCTACAAGTTTCGACTTTATTAAGTCCTCATCAGGCAATTCTCAATAATAATTAAATTGCCTGATGAGGACTTAATAAAGTCGAAACTTGTAGCAATTTATACATTATTTTGTAATAAACAAACATCTTTAACCGGGAAAGGCCTCTGAATACTACTATTAAAAAATAATATTGTTATACAGACATTCCGTGCGGATCTAATATACAAGGCAAGTCCTAATATTTATTTTTGTCAATAGTTTCAAAATTTTAGCAAAATATATCGCACATTCAAATTTTTTTTATCTGTGTATTTATTAAATACAATAATTGAAGATCTCCACAAAATATTTAAAAATGCTTACAATTTTCAGTTAAAATTGACATAAACCATCTTTTGTTATATTTTTGTACTAAATTGTATTTCTTTTACATTATTTTCTACTGGCAGAAAAGTGACAGTTAAATAGACCTAAACAATGTTTGAATATTATTCCAGAAGAGAATGGAGCAGAAGGTAAGTTACCTCATTTTACTTAACTCAATAGTGATATGTCAAAGCTTTTATTCTATTGCAGATAATATGGAAGATATTAATGACGGTACATACGATCAATATCTTTTTTTTCTATGACAAATAAAACTCACATCAAAATTATTACTATATATTTTTTAAACCATCTAGTATTAATTAATAAAGAATAAAATATAATCTTGTTGCAGATATTCCTTCTGGATCTAACAAACGATGCAAGTGCCAATATTTATTTCTGACACTAGTATAGCAATTTTTAAAGAAATATTGCATACTTAATTTATTTGTAGTGATTCTTTCGATCTTTACTGTCCTATTACAGAATTACGTCGGTTTTGTGAAATCATACTTTGCAAATAGAAAAAATTTTCTTAAATTGAAATTTTATTTTCGAATTCAACTTCGGATTTGAAAATGATGAAAAAAGTTTTTGAAATTTTTCTCTGTTAAATTTATTTTGTGGATAAGTGAGATCGTAAAATTTGTAGATGTTTCCCAGCGGGCACAAAGGCAAAAAACGTTCTTTGAACGTCTGTAGAAGTTTAATATCTGCCAATTTACGTTCTAAGAATGTCCGAACGTTCTGAAACATTTTTGGAACGTTCGGACGTTCTTAAACCTTAAATTGGCAGACATTAAACGTTCTACAGACGTTCAAAGGACGTTTTTTGTCTTTGTGCCCGCTGGGTTATATTATATTTTATATTAATCTTAATATGATTAATTAAAAATCAGAAGTATACCAAGCGGGCACAAAGACAAAAAACGTTCTTTAAACGTCTGTAGAACGTTTAATGTCTGCCAATATACGTTCTAAGAATGTCCGAACGTTCCGAAACATTTTTGAAACGTTCGGACGTTCTTAAAACTTAAATTGGCAGACATTAAACGTTCTACAGACGTTCAAAGAACGTTTTTTGTCTTTGTGCCCGCTGGGTATTTTCAAGGACTTTTACAATTCCAATCCCAAAATCATAACGTTACAATATTCATAAATATATATATAAAATATTTAAAATACAGCTTTTTGAAGGCACACTAACTAATTTCCAAAACCTGTAATTACACAAATTCTATATCTTAAGTCAGATTTGTCTAAATCATAAATTCAAATTTTTTATACAATTACGTTACAAATTTTCTTTTTAAGATACTAGAACTAGAAGCTGTAAAAAGGTTGTTACAGATATAAGTTACCTCTCAGGTAATTTTGAAAATTGAAAGATCGGATGCTATAGAGGGACACGCGTAGTTTTTTTGGTCCTCTCGCGCAGCCGCTGTATCGTTGTACGCGGAAACTTTTACTTTCACGCGCATCCCTTCATAGCATCCAACCCATCAATTATAAATTAGTTATTAAAATATATAAATACATTTTAAAAAACTTCTAATGCAGGAAAACCTAGTACAGACATACAGAAACGCAAGGTATTTGACGCTTTAAGTTCTTTTAACCTTACTCCATCCGTCGCATCTTTTTTTGTAATGCAATCTTTACGCAGGTAAAGAAACCCTTCATAACTTTGCGTAAAAAATTCTTCACATTTTCTGGTTAAAAATTCAATTACAAAAAAATTAAAATAAATAAAAACACAAAAATTGTTTTAAAATAAAGAAGCAGAGTGTTGTGAAAGGTACTGAAATTATAATTTTTTGTATTTTAAAAGTTATAAATAAAAAAGAAAGTGGATAAGGAAAATTCTCACCATGTGACGGATGGAGGGTTATACTTCAGATGTCGCATTTAATTTTTTGGTTACAAAAAACTGTATACATTCAAACACACAATATTTATCTCGCAGAAAGTAAATTTATGTCCATATCAAGAAAATGGAGTGAATAAGGTAAATAATAATTCGCTTTATCCAATCAAACTATTGGTTTGGTATGCTGTTTATTTGTTGGCCGAATATAGTTTAGTTATAAAATTACGAGGATCTTTATAGCACATTATACTTTTTAGGTTGAATTAGTAAAAGGCACAAATGTTTGGATAAGTAAAAAGGAACTTGAATCATATGTTAAAGATTATAAAAAAAATCCAAATGAATTGTCAAGAATGTTATTACAAAGCTTAATAGGAAAAGACAATTTAAAAAACTACTCCCTAGGCGGAAAATATGGTTATATTCGCATACCTGACATTGTTAAAGAAACTATCTTTGGTGAGTACAACAGATGTCGCAATATAATTAACGCATTTTTTATAAAATGATAACGAAATACACAGATCTCTATGGCACTTTTCCGCACTTACCTCGAGCTACCACCAGATTAATGGTTATTTATTAGATCTAAAATAATGTTTATAATAATTGATCATCGTCAACTCGGGTAAGTGCCAAAAGAAGTAGTGCCGGTTATAATAGCAAAAGAACACTCTTTTTTTCATTAAACTGGATAAAAGCTTTAAGCGTACACAGAAAAAAAGAAGTCTTGCATAAAGTCTGCAAACGAGCTAATTTTAAGATTACTTTATCCAAATCACACTTGTTTATCATGATTTTTATTTCAATTTTAGAGAAAAAAATTATTTTCTGCAATCTCCTATGTAAACCAATGTTACATTGGGGCCTGGGAGGTAATCGCTCTACTTTCTGCGACTATACCAACTGAGGTGACGTCACGTTAGACATCTCTATAAAAATAAGTCTTAAAGATGTATTGCTTTAAGATTAAGGCGTGTTAACAGTACTCTTAAGTTAATCATGAGGCTAAACTTTTTTTCTGTGTAGTAAAGAAAAAGAATGCAAAATAAATCTTTTATTGGCTTTTAAAAAAATGCAAAACATTTACATTTTTTATAATATAATGTAATACGATAAAATTATTTTAAAGTAGGCAAAATTTTATTTTACAGAATTTGTAAACGAGAATTTAAAACCGAAAGATAAAATTAATTATGCAAAATTCCAAAAAGTAATAAAAAATTTCCTACAGAAGCGCTTTAGAGGACAGGAAGGTAATATCACATTATTTATAATAAAGTACATAATATATATATATATATGTGACGCTCCACGGTGAAAGGGACCTTAGCTGCAATAGACAAATTTTACAGAAAAGGCATTTAAAGTAGAACCACTCTGATTGGTCAAGGCGTTCCAATGAAATTCAGCCCCACTACTCATTACACATTGATAGTTGTCCGTGTTACACGAAGTGCACGAATTGTACGTGCATGGCCAGTGTAGTAGTATTAGTAAGTAGAGGGGCAGATTTTCTGAATAACCACGTGTAAACATTGAACAAGCTCATTTTTAAACGTTAATAATAAAAAAACCTGTAAGTAAAAATTATTTTTTACTTTTGCATATGAAAGAACAACTCAAAAACTATAGAATGACATAAGTAACTCAAAATTAATTTTTTTGCAGCTAAGGTCCCTTTCACCGTGGAGCGTCACATATATATATACATATTTAATTTGAAAACTGAAAATGACAAAGTACAAAACAAAATCATTGCGATAATAATTATTTCTAAACGTGATTACTTTAAAAAAAAACATACAATTAGAATTTCAATCACGAGACATAATTTTCAGATGTGACCTCTCGACCGTTAAAAGATTCGGATAGCAATATTTTGGAAGTATGTATATGCTAATAATATATGACTTAATTTTCATTTTTACATATCATTTTTCTAATATCTATTAGATATATGGGCGATTCTTCTCTCAGTGGTTCCGTTTACTTTCTTATTATTTATTTTTAATAACTCTACACGGAATGAAAAATCAAGACTTTATAGCATGAAATAGACTGCTATTAATTGTATATAAACTTTTCTTTTTTTTCAAATTTAAAGCAGAATAATATTTCTAGATATAGAAAGAAATTAGTACCTAACTGTAATTTTTTATTAATTTAAATAATCGCATAGACAAATTATACAAAAATATTTTTTGAAATACGAGCAATCACCTTCCATTGAAAGGTTCAAACTTTATTAGCACAGAAAAGTTTCCTGGTAAATAGGCTCAAATGTCACCCACATACATTCATAAATATTAATATTATTTTCTTTATTCATCAGCCACCAGAAAAATATCCATATCAAATAAGAGGAGCAGAAAAGGTAACAATTGTTGTTTTTTTAAAGAACTAAAAAGTAAAAATAAGTATTTTTCAATTTTTTTACTGAAAATATTATTAACATGGAACAGACCATTGTAATTAGAATATATGTCCTAGACGACGACTCTGAAAGAATGTGCCAGGAACCTTCATAAAAGGATATCCTAGGGACATGTTACTAGTTTTTGAGCCTATTTAGTAATTATTTAAAAAATATTTATTTCTTGCGCTAAAGGTGAAACTAACAAAAGGATCAAACATTTGGATAAATGAGAAAAACCTTAAAACTTTCACAACTTATTATAAAACCAATCCACTCAACTTAATGAAGTTTTTGTTAAAAAATTTATTTGGTGAAGAGAATTTACGGATTTTTACATGGTGTGATAATAAGAGTAGATATAAGATGATACCTAACGAAGTTAAAGAAGCTATCATAAGTAAGTTTCACATTAAAAAATAATTATTTTAATAAGAATCGTAAAATTGCTTTTTCAATTTTATGTTAATACAAAAAGTAGTCTATTAATTAATGACACATATTTTTTTAACTGGGAAATTTCTCAAATTTAACCCAAAATCGATTGTGGCTTAGTTTTAAAAAAGTCTTATAACTTTCAAAAATAATGTTTTATATCAGTAAAATTCACTTTTGACAATCATTTTCGACAATTTTGTGACTGAAACTTATAAATTTATTTTTTCATTTGAGTTGCACAGAAATAAATAACTTTGACAGTTAAGTAAATTTAAAAAAAAGTATGGAAATAATTTAAAGAATACAAATTTTTTACTAATATGTGCTTAAAATACACAATACAAAACACGGAAAAACTTTTTTCAAGAGTAAAATATAATTATAATTATAAAGTTTCAATGTAATTTATAGATAGAAAGACAGTGTTTCAATCTTGAGACGTAAATGTGTTGAACATTTTAAAAATAAACTGACTTTATAAATGATAAAATATGACTTAACTTTTCTTCCAATTAACAAAAAAATGATTAAGTACCATAAGTCAAAATGAAAAACAATATCATTTGCTTTGAATATAACTTTGCAATTTACAGCATATGTAAATAAAAATGTGGAAGCTAAATACAAAAAGGATATAAAAAAATGCGACGCAAAATTGATACGATTCCTCGATAATATCCGTCGTTTTTCAGCAGAAGGTAAAAGAAATTCAAATTTCTATGATTACACCGTCCGACAAAATTAAACTTTTTTGTACCCATGAACGAACCAAAGCTTTTCGGAAACTAGAGCTAAAAAAAGGATACTGTATTTAAACAAAACTTATATTAAAAATACTTTTGAGTATAGACACTAATAAAAAAATGTTCGTAAAATTAATTTAAATAAAATTATATTTTCGAAAAACTTTACTATCAATGTGTTTGTAATAAATGTAAGATTTATATTTATAATTTCAACATAATAAATAAATCTTTAGGTATTATTTCAAACAAGGAAAAAATATTTGACATAGGAAAATACATACATGAGGTACATGGCAATTAGGTTTAATATAATATTTGTAAACCTAAAGTATTGCATTATCTTCAAAATCGTTTATTTCAACTATTCTCAAGAAATAAATATATTCGTTGAACATTTGTAGAAACCAGAAAGATTTCCTTACGAAGAGAAAAAAAGAGGAAAGGTAACTAGTTTTTCCTTCACTATTAAATGGATATTTATGTCACAAGATTCTGTAAGAAATATTTAATTGTGAACGATGATCTAATAACAATCCAATAATTTCTATCTTTTTTTGTCTTCTATTTTGTTTTTTCTGTTGAAATAATTCAAATAGAAGAAGGAAAATGGTGGTAAAAAATCGATAATTGTGAATAAGTGAATTGAAAATTAGTCCATTATAATAAAGAAAATTATTAATGCATACAATGAAATTTTATTTTCTATAACTCACTAGACAACAATATTTGTGATTGTCAATTATTCATTATAATTAAATACGTTACTTGTATGAGTATTTTGAAATATTTATAACTTTATAGATTGAATTAGTTCCTGGATCAAAGGTTTGGATAAAAAAGGAGGAATTGAAAAAGTTGAATGAAGATTCTGATATTGTTACGGCGCATCTGATTCGAAAGTTATTGGAAATTTTACTTGGTAAAAAGAATATAAAATTCTTTAGTATCAAAGGTAAAAATCCATTTATAAAGTTACCAACAAGTGTCAGCGATGCTATCTATGGTGAGTTCCACAGAAAGATTTGATTTTCTAACAAAATTAAAGTTCTTATAATTTTTAATAATTTTAACTAATATTTTACATTTTTACTCTTAAAAATTAAAATGTTTAAAATTAAATTAATTGAATTACGAATTTCGAAAAGGGCTCAACTCGGATTTTTTCAAATTTCACTTTTTTGTATTTTTTGCATTATTATATATTCATTGACGTATTCTTAAAAGAAAAATTTCATCTGAGGTACTTTTATCCGAAAAAAATGTATTAACCTGTGTTTTCTTTTGATTTTTAACCTAAGATTGTTTGTTTTCTAACCTATTGCTGAATTATTTTTGAGCCCAAAAAAGTTTTTACATTTTGAAATTAAATGAAAAAAAAAATAATTGAATTGATTCTCAATAGTAAAATATTTAATTAATATATTTTTATGATTCAAATTTAATTAATATATTTGTATGATTCAAACGATTGAATTTGTTTCATGAATTTCGAAAAGTCTGACAACTATAATATCAATTTTCTCCAACAAACTTTAATTTAAGACAATTATTTTATCATTTTCTTATACAAAATAGCATCTAAGTAATATAAAAAACTGGACTCTTTTAATTAATGCTGTTTGTAATAAAACATTTTTTGTCTCTCCTATAAAATTTTAAAAAAACCTAGTTGAGCTCTTTTCGAAATTCGCAATTCAATTGTAATTTTTAAAAAATTACAATAAAATAAAAATATATTTCGTATTGTTGTTGATAAAAAAGCATTTTTTGCAAAACAATTACTTTCAGGTCATAGACCTCTAATTGTTATAATTTTTTAAAGAAATTTAAGTTTAAACTAAAAGGCAGGATCATATACAGGCTCTGTAGTTATGTGCTTCGAGGGTGAAACTGAATATAAAATTTGTTTTTTTACAGATTTTGTAAACAGTAGACCAAATTTGCCAGAAAAAATTTCGGAAAAGGCGTACGCACTTAAGTTGAAAAAGTCATTATTAAAAGGCAGAAACAATTAAAAACCAGGTAAAAATATTAATAATCCATTAGCGTTCACCAGATACAAAATTAATATTGATTTCCCAAGTAAGACCTACTTGGGAGTTTGTGGGGTTTCTGTTTACAAAGTGAATTGTTAAAAAACAATCAATTTATCTAAGAATATTGAATCCGCATTTTTTAATTTTTAAAAAGCGATATCAGATTCATTATCAAGACAATTTTACGTAAGAAATTGTATTTGAAAAATTTAAAAATAATTTTTTCTAACAAAATACTAAAACCGAGAAGTCAGTGTTCAACTATAAATATTATGTTGATTTCAGAAAACCATAAAGAGGATGTGAACTAATCAACTTCAGATAATAATTGTATACATTACGAAATAATTTGATTGAAATAAAAACAATTCTTAATGACATTAAAATTCACTTTCTATAAATTTTTTGTTCTTTGTTGTACAAAAACGTGACTAAAGGAAAAGTCCCTTGTTTTGGTACAGAATTTAAGGAAAAAAATATAAAAATATAGTTTTTTTGACGAAATAAGCTGCCCAACGAACTCGAGCTTCATTTTCATGGACTAAAAAAATCCCCCAAATTGCAAGTCGATTCATAAAAATTTACTCAAGTTATCGCCGAGACAAAATTTTCTACAGACAGACTGACTGACAGACATTTGTATACTCTTAAAAAAATTTATTTTTATTTTATCAAGTAGGAATTTTATTTTCCTTTATTGCGTTTTCTGAAGGTGAAAATTATTTTACTTAGTTTCTTTTTGGAATAAAGTTATTTATTATTCTTCTTTTTTTATCTAAAAATTATTTAAACCGATTTTTAAGGATAATATAATTTTCTCAGGGTTCTAGAAAAGATAAAAGTAACTGAAGATAGTTTAAAAATCTTTAATGCAAAAAATATTACAATGTAATAATACAATGATTATATTGTGCTTACACGATGTAGGCGAATAATGCACATTTATATGTGAAGGTATCTCTCTCTCTCTCTCCCTCTCGTACACACATGTGATTCACATAAGTGTATTGCTTATGTTTATTTGTTTCAATTTTTTATTATTAATATTATTATTTTTTTTATTTTTTTTTTACTATTATTCGTCCCTTTTATATTGAGAAATTGAGAGTCGTGATACAGATGCAACGATATCCGCTTATTCTACTGTTTCTTTTTCACCTTCTTCTTTTGCACTAAATACAATCATAATAGCGCTAAAAATGAAATTTTCTTTTTCGATCCGATAAAAACGAAAAAAATCCAAAAATCAATGTTCGTATTATAAATTATCTATAAATAATCTGCAAATGTGATTTTAATAAACGTGCATACTATATGGTTCAATTCTGTGTCTTCAGGAAAATTTCCAACTTTTTTTATTTTAATTTACATTCTATCACATGAGAAACATTCTTCTCGGTTTTATAAATTTTTTTTAATATCCCACAAATTGGAATTAATTTTATCTCAAATTTTCCCATTATTTCTGTTTTTGTTCCTTAATTTTTATTTTTCATACAGGATTTGTTTTATTTTTTATTTATTAGAAACTATTTTTGTATAATTTTTATTTTTTTATACAGAAAGAATTTTACTATTCATTTTTAATTTCCTTTTATTTCCAAAATTACAAAAAAATTTAATATTTGAGATGAAATTAATTCAGAGGAAAAAAAAGAAAACAAAATTAATTATAAATATTGTCAAAAATTTCCATCGGACGATTTATTATTGCGTTGGTTTATCACTGGGAGGGGGCGGGAGAAGGGGCGGAGGGATTTTACACCCTAAATAAAAAAAAAGAATGAACAACCCTTATATAATTCGAGTGATAAATAATAGTTTCTTGCGTCTCGAGATAGTCTTACAGTTTCTAGATCAGGTATATTTTAATATGTACAGTCATCATCATCATTTTTTATAATAATAGTCGACTAGGTGCGGACAATCGATTATCCGATCAAAGTCTTTTAATAATGTGGGAGGGGGAGGGACATTTCATTAAAAAAAGAAAAGAATAAATTCCTCTCAAATAATTTTATTTTATTTTTTTTTCTTTTCGGCAAAAATTTCGAGAGTCAATTTTAAATTCCAATGAAATGTCCCTCATCTTGATACAATATTATTGAAATTTGAAACTTAATATATGTGAGAAAAAAAGAATTGAATGCGGAATTGTTGAACTAAGACGTTGTTTTTTGAATTCGAGAAAGTGTCATTTTCGAATTCAGAAAACCCAGAGCATCCAATTCTTTTTCTCTCACAGTTACAATTGTATATATAGTATATTTTCATTTTGGGAAACTCCCATAAAAATAACTATCAAACAAGTCGTTAAAAAATAACTTATATATCTAGAGTAACAACAACAGTACCAGAAAGCAGACAGATTGTTTTTTGTCCTTTAAGGGTACGTCGCGCCTCTTACATTTTTTTTCTGAAATAACATTTTTTTATTTCACAGAAAACCATTCACAACAAAAAAAAAATTGCTAAAGCGAAGTTAATATTTACAGCGTACTTGAAAGAAATCGAATCATCGTCGCTAATTTGATTATTTTTCAACATCGATCAATTTTTAATTTTTACTAAAAAAACAGCTTTCCGAGTATTTTTGTACAGACATTCATCGAACAATAATGAACATATTTTATTTATAATAATCGATGGAAATTTTTTTTTTACTTTCTTCTTCGTCTTCTTTTTTTATATTACAATTATTAAAAAATTTACAAATTTTTTTTTCTTCTTTCCTAATACATTTATCAATATTATTCGTAATATTTCTCATATTATACCAAATGATATATGTATTCTAATTTTTATTAAATCCTTTCTTTTCTAATAATTTCTCCCATATAAATGCTTTTTTCAAAAATAAATTCTAATTTTTGTCAATAAATGAATTAACGTAATTCATTCAATATTTACAATAAGAAAGCTGTTTTCTTTAATCACAAGGATTTTTTTTTTCAAAAGAAAGAGAATTCTTTCTTCGAGCAGAAAATTTAAAATATTTTAAATTCAAAGCTTCTGATAATTAATTTACAAATCTTGTTTGTAATAAATAAACGAAGAGAAAATACGCATTGAAAATCATTCTTTCTTCGTTCAAAAGGAGAAATAATTTACGAAAATTGAATCCCCTAACGAAACGTTGATTCGATAAATTTCTAGTTTCATGTTTAATATATAATTATATATTTATAATAATTTTATATATTGATATAGCGATGAAACTACTTGTCAAAGATTAAAACATTCGTGATAATGGTATTTGTCTGCTGTCCGATATGTCAGGGCCCTAAAATGTCGTGTACAATATTCGATATTTATTTCTTATTTTCAATCATTATTTAAAGATTATTTAGGTACACTCGATTTTCCATATGACTTATTCTTATTTATTAATGAATATAATAGAGATGGAGAAGCGCGTATCGCATGGCGTTTAATAATTTGTATTTTTGTCCTCTTTCTTTTTTTTCATTTTATATTTGGCACTGTCAAAACCCAGAGTCACAAAATAATTTTTATTTTACATCCAAATTAATTAACAATTCAGGCGCTTAATTTTCTCAGAAGTGTACAATTTTTCAATGTTTCAATTTTATTAATATTCATAAAATTCTTATTTACTATTCATTTTTCTCTTTATGATTCGAGTAAAAGTAAACAAATTCAAATAGTTTTTCACTTGTCTCTTGAACAATTCGAAAAAAAAATGAACAAATTCGAATAGTTTTCAATTTTTTTCTCAAATGGTTCGAATAAAAAAAACGACAAATTCAAATAGTTATTAATTCTCTTCTAAAAGATTGACGAAAAATGGACAAATTCGAATTTTTCTCTTAACAAAGTCGTGAAAAAATGAACAAATTCGAACATTTGTTTTATTTCGATCAAAATTGAAAAAAAAAATCTAAAACAGTAAAATTTTCAAAAACTTGTATAATTAAATTCATAAAAATAATTAACTTTTTTTTATATAAATAATATTAAATTCCCCAAGGAAAATTACAAAACGTTTTAAAATAAAATTATTCTTGTTTCTTTTTTTCTTTAAAGAAAAACATCGAGGATTATTTACTGAATTCTTAAATGAAATTTTTTGAATTTATTTTTCTTATATTAGAACTAAAATTCTTTGAAAATTCAATTATTTTTCTAGACTTTCATGCAATTTATTAACGGCTGAATTATTTTACAAATTTTTAATTAAAAATCCGCAGGAAATACAATTATTTACTAAAAAAATTAATTATTGAAAATAAATTTAATTACTCTTTCTGAATTTATAAGAAAATTTTTTGAAAAGTTCAAGTATCTTTCTTAATTTTAATACAATTATTAAAAATACTTATATAATTATTATAAAAAATGTTGCGTTGAGATTATCATAAAAAATTCAATCATTTACAAAAATTTTTTACATTTAATTCTAAAAAAAATTAATTTTCTAATTTTTAAAATTGTTTAGCAAAAATAAACAAATTCGAACAGTTTTCAATAATTTCTCTCTCGCAAACGGTTTGAATAAAAATAGAAAAATTCGAATAGTTCTTAATTTTTCTCCTAACAGTTTGACAAAAAATAAAACAAAAGTTTTCCTCGTAAAAAACAATTCGAGCAAAAAGAAACAAATTCGATTTCAAAACATTTAAAATAGAAAAAAATTTTTAAAATATACTTATCTAATTAAATTAACAATAATTATTTAACGTTTATACTTAATATTAAATTTTCTCAAGAAAAGTTACAAAAAACGTTTAAAAACTAAAATTATTTTTCTTTCTCTTTTTTATTGAAAAAAAAAACATCGGGAAGACAACTTATATTGAAAATCGCTGAAACTGGTCGACATTAACATTCGCAATAATTGTTTTTGTTTTTCGTTTTTAAAACAAAGGCATAAGATTTTTCTGAAGAAACAAATTAAATTTTTAAAAAACTAAAATTTTAATGTCTTAAACTTTAATAGAAAAAAAGTAAATTTAAAAGACAGAAATTTAAATTTTTTTTAAATTTCCATCTCAATTTGTAAAAATCGTAATTGATAAAAAATTGTCTTTGGTTTTCTTTTTTCTTTTTTTTATCGCGTAAGTGTCAAAAAGAAAAAAAAAATGTTACAAAATTGAGTGAATGGGAAAAAAGTTATTTTTTTCTCGTCTTACAAAAAGAGATGTTGATGCCATATTTTTTATTTATATAAAAATAAAAAAAGTAAAAATTGCGCCGCTTTATAACAGTTCTAGAGATTACGTAAACTATTCACATGTAAAAATTTGTTAGGCAGTCGCGTTACAATATTCATGGCTTGGAGAGACACAGGTGCTCTGTTAAATCGAGTTTTATTTTATTTTTTTTTTTTTGCTTTATTTTCTTTTCCATAAAATGAAAATTTTATTAATTACGTATCTAGGGCCTCGTAATGATTAACTTGAAACGTATGTAATGTATTATTAATATTATTAATTTAGGTAAATAGATTTTTATCTTTCATTTGTCTCTGGTTGTGCAGTGTTTACGAAAAATTCTGCGAAATCTAGATGATTTGCCGCGGAATCTCGAGAGAATTATTTAGCAAGCAAGAGAATTGACGTACAAAGAAAAAAAGAAATATTGTAAAACTTTTAATTTTTTTCTCCCTCCTTTTTCTCCTCTTGCTTGAATTATTCATCTGGTAAATTCCTCGTGGCATACAATCGACTAAACGCGATTGCATCTACCAGGTACATTGTAACAGGGTTCTTCGATTTCATTACACAGCAAATTTTCCAAAAAGAAAAAAAACGATAAACAAAAAAAAAATTCAGGAGAAAATTTTCTCCTTTTTCTAAACAATAACTGTATAGTCTTTTTTTTCTTTGGACAGAACTTTTTTTTTGAGTAGAAAAAAAATTCCCTCTCCAAAGGATACGTGTTTGACAATCAATGGGGAATGTCACTTATTTTTAGGATTTCTTTTCACTTAATCGAAAAAATAAGTTAAATTTTAAAAAAAACTTGAAACTTGTTTGCTTCCAAAAATTTTAGATTTTTATTTTAGCACTCAGATGAACGTTTTTTTAATTCGGAAAATATTCAAAGTTAAAGACAATTTAGAATCGACAAATATACGTTCCCCATCGATTTTTGTTTGTTTTCTTTCTTTTATTCTTCTTTTTTTTATGAAAATTATAATACACAAAACTCGTGGTTGTGCAATTCAACTAAACTACAATATACAGGGATTAACTACATACTGGATTCCTTTGTGGTGATAGAATCGTTGTTATCAACTCTGATTAACGTTGATGAGTTTAAGACAAGTAACCTGCTTAGCGTTGCCACTCTTTCCATCACACATGAGGCAGAAAGACGCGCCTCGGCATCATGATCCCAGCATTCCTCCATTGTGTCACAAATTGATAATAGACCCTTTAAAAAAATATATATATTTTATCAGTTCACAATTTTCGTACCTATTGTGAAAAAAATTTGATTAATTATGAAAATAATTCAAGTACCATAAATAATCTATCTTCTTCTATTACTAAAGTTAGTCAAAGTTAGTTGTTTACTTTTTTGTTTCTTAAATTAAAAAAAAAATTTCTTTTCAAATATTTTTCATTTTAAAATTAATTTATTGAAAATCATCGAATTATTGCAAAGAAATTTATCGAAAAATTTGATAATAATAGAATTCCTTCTAAAAATGTTATTAAATTCTCGTGAAGAATATTGTTAAAATTTAAAAAAATTCTCATTAAATTCTTTTGAAGAATTTCTTTGAATTTTTTTAAACTCATAGAGTTTCTTTAAAAATGTTAATTGAAAATTTTGAAAGCTATTGGAATGTATGAAGAAGAATTTTATTAAAATTGCATTTAAAATAATTGAATTCTTGCGAAGAATTTTATTACTATTTATAAAAATAATTGAATTGTTCCGAAGAATTTATTCAAATTTTAGAAAATAAATTAATTTTATGTTAATATTTGATGATTAAAATTCTTTCGAAAAATTCTATTAAAATTGTTTTGAAAATAATGAAATTTCTGCAAAGAATTCTACTATTTATAAACATAAATGAATTAATGCAAAGAATTTTACTATTTTTAAAAATGGTTAAAATGTTTCGAAGAATTTATTAATATTTTGAGAAATAATTAAATTGTTATGAAGAAATTTTTAGAAATAATGGAAAATAATAAAATTTTTTTTTCGTTTTTATAAATATTTTGACAATAATTGAATAATTTATTAAAGAATTTAAAATTCTTGTTGAAATAGAGTTTTATGGAAATTTTTTGGAAATGATTGAATTCTTTCGTGTAAGTTTATTTAAATCGAATTAAAAATAATTTAATTACTTCAAAGATTTGTAGTAATTATAAAAATAATTGAATTGTTCCGAAGAATTTATTAAAATTTTAAGAATTAAATTGTTATGAAGATTTTTTTTTTAGAAATAATGGAAATAATAAAAGTTTTTTCTTTCTTATTAATTTTTTTATAATAATTGAATTATTTATTAAAGAATTTAAAAACTTGTTAAAATAGAATTTTATGGAAATTGAATTATTTATTAAAGAATTTAAAAACTTGTTGAAATAGAATTTTATGGAAATTTTTGAAAATAATTAAATTCTTTCGTGTAATTTTATTTAAATTAGATTAAAAATAATTTATTTTCTTCAAAGAATTGTAGTATTTAGAAAAATAATTTAATTTTTCCGAAAAAATTATTAAAATTTTAGGAAATAAATAAAATTTATGAAAATATTTAAAAATATTTGAATTCATCCGAGGAATTTAATTAAAATTGTTTTGAATATAATTGAATTCCTGCAAAGAATTTTACTATTTATAAAATTAACTGAATTCTTGTGAAGAATTTTACTATTTATAAGAATAATTGAATTTTTTCGAAAGATTTATTAAAATTTTAGAAAAAAATTGAATTTTTTTCGAATTGTGTTAAAAATATTTCTAAAAAATCGTCTCTTTCGAGGAATTCAATTAAAATTGTTTTAAAAATAAAAATAATTGAATTCCTGAGAAGTATTTCATTAAAGTTTTTGAAATAAATTTAATCTTAAATTAAATGAGCAATGAAATGAATAATTAGTAAATTAATTAATAATTGATTTTTTTTTAAATTTTGAATCTGACATTCAAAAAATGAAAACAATATTTGTGAATAAAAAATTGTTTGAATTTGCATAATAATAATTTGAAGAATTTTCCACTTAACCTATCAAAATAATATCGTTTGAAAATTACATATTTCTTACCTGATGTTTTCGCCATGTTTCTAAAATAAGAGGCCTTTCCTTTTTATGCACAACGCTTTCCTGCATATCTTCAAGAGTAGGATGAAGTCCAACTTCCTCTTCAAATGGTAACCTGTATTCTCCAATTGGTCCCTAAATAAAATTTCAAATTAGGTCCAATTTATCGTCTAATAAAAATTCTATTCAGTTTCTAAATAAGTCTAAAAACTAAAAAATACTAATTAATTACATCAGCATTCTATTGAAACAAAATAATACATAATTTAATTGAAAGTCCCGATCAAAGATATTTTTTTCAACCAAAAATCATTGTCCTCTGTATAAAACATAAATGTTTTAAATTATAATTTTTAGACGAGCATTTACGTAAGCTATGGTATAAAAATGAATTGAAAATTTTATTATTCTTCCGAAATTGAGAATTTGGAGTATGAAAACAATTAAAAGTGTTAAAAATGAAAAATAACCGTTTCTTTAATCGGGACCCTCAATTAAGTAATTAATCTAGTATTTAGAGAATTTGTGAGAAAAATTAATTAACATACATCTTGTACTGTACAACGAGAGGCTAATTCCCAAAGAACCAAGCCACACGCATACATATCTATTCGGAGAAATGAATCCCTAGTAAAATTAATTGCTCCCTCCAAAACTTCAGGAGCCATGTATCTTCGAGTGCCAACCTAAAATGGAAAAATTACAATTGCAATAAAAAAAACAAGGAAATAAAGATAAAAATATAGAAAAATTTCTATATAACTTAAATGTAACTTCCAATTATTTAAAAAAATTAAATTAAACTTTTTCAAAAAGTTAATTCTTTAAAATTTCCAGCCAAAAGTATAGAAAATTTTTAAAACATTTTAACTCGAAACATACTCAAAATTATTCAATTATTTAAATACAAAAATAAATTATTTATTAAATAATTAAATGTTTTATAAAATTTAATTCTTATAATGAATTTTATCAACAAATTTTTAAATAATAAATGAATTTTTTTGACGAATTTTAATCAAATTTTTAAGAATAATTACACTTTTCGAGGAATTCGATTAAAACTGTACTAAAAATAATTTAAATTCTGCGATGAGCTTTATTATTTATGAAAATAATTTAATTCATAAAAAGAATTTTATCTATGAAAATAATTTAATTCATAAAAAGAATTTTATTTATGAAAATAGTTTAATTCATAAAAAGAATTTTATTTATGAAAATAATTTAATTCATAAAAAGAATTTTATATGAAAATAAATGAACTATTGCGAAGAAATTTTATTATTTTTAAAGATAATTGAATTCTTGTGATAAAATTTATAAAAAAAATTTGTTAATAATTAAATTCATTTACAATTTTTATTATTAACGAAAGTAAATGTTTGAGTACAATTTTATTAAAAAATTGAATTCTTTTGCGAAATTTATTAAAATAGTAGATATTGAAAATCATTCAAATGAGGAAAGTTTGATTAAATAATTGATTTTTAGAGAAGAATTTTGTTATTTATAAACTATTGCGATTTTGACAAGAATTTTTTTTTTTAATTTTGAACATAATGGGACTTTTGTAAGAAGAATTTTATTATTTTTAAAAATAATTGAATTTCAGCAGTCATTTGTAACTTCTCAAAAATTCAATATTTTTAAATGTTTGTAACTAAAATTACTCCATAAATGCATTATCCTTCATAATTAATGAAATATAAATTGATAAATTTGACTAATTTCAAAAAGAATTTGAGTTATTGAATTTTGCAAAAATCGAAGTTTTTTAAAATTTCTAATTAAATTCACGAAAAACTGAAATTTTATAAAATTTCAAACCTTTTAAAGTGCATCTATTTATGAAAATTGTAAACTCAATTCTTTTAAAGGTCAATTATTATTAAAATAGTCAAGTAAAACTATTCTTTAAATAATTTATAAGTAATAATTGTATGATAGTTTTTCAAGAATCAAGTTAATTAAAAAGAAATTATTGTCAGAATTAGAAAAATTTGAAGGTTTTGTCTTATAAATCGAGCTGATTTCATAGCAAAAAAGACACAAAAATTCAGAATTTTATTATGAATTCTAATAATAATTTAATTTATTTCAGTACTTCTAATAAAAATATCTGACTTTTTCTTGAATCGCCTGTGTATCAGAATATATATAATTATTGTGGTTATAATAGTCAAAATCTGTATTTCAATTCATATTTTATTTTTATGAAAAAAATTTGAATTAAAAATTTTTAAATTCTATTTTTTTTAAATTGCTAATTTTATTTTAAAAAAGTATTACCTGTCCATGTGTATCTCCACACGGTTTACCAGGATGAAATATTAACGCTAATCCGAAATCCGCTATGCATGCGCTCATATCAGCCTTGAGAAGAACGTTTTTAGATTTAAAATCTCTGTGAGCAACTGCGGGCTTATATCCGTCCGCTTTATTAGCCGGAATCTCCTCGTGAAGATGCATCAAGCCACTGTTTTTTTTTAAAGAAAATAAAGAATTTTTATTAAATTTAAAAAAAAATTTCGGGCGGAAACTTTTTTAAATTTCTGTAAAAAAATCACGCCCGTTTTGTTCAATAAATAAAAATAACAATTTACCGAGCCATAGATTCAGCGATTCTACACATTTCATGCCATGTGACGACATTCGCCTTTAGATAATCGCAGAGAGAGCCCTTATCGTGATAAGAAGTGATGAGCCAGAACTCTGTTTGCAAATTATCGCCTCGTTTCTCAACACCGATAAAATGAAGAATATCCTCGTGATCCATGTGAGCGAGTTTGAAAATTTCTTGTTCAGTTTGCCAGGACTGTTTGTCTTGCACTGGAAACACTTTCACAGCGACAACGTCAGTTTTGAGCTGAGCCTTCCAAACGGCTCCGAATCGACCTCGCGCCTTAATTTCAAGAAGTTGAATTGGTCGCAAACCCAAACTCGGCGATTGCTGTGGCAAAGGCAATGGCTCTAGTGTTGGGACCTGAAAAATAGTCAAATTTGATTATTTATACGTGATACCAAGAGATTTTTAATATAATAAATAATTTTATAATAATATAAAGAGGTTTTTCTGTTTTCAATTTTGTATTAACGAACTTGAGTTCGTTAATACAAAATTAATATACATTTATTTGACACAAAGATTGAATTTTATTCTTCACTGACATTTCCCTAATTTCCACTTTTTTCCTAATTCTAATGAATATTCTAATTTAAAAATGATTATAGATAATCAAAAAAAATTTCTATTACTATTTATTTCAAACATAAATTTTTAAAATAATTTCATAGTCAAAATATAAAAAATCCACTTAATGAGTACAATATGAATTATTACTGTTCGTATTTTGAAAACTTTAATAAAACTTCACGAAAGAAATCAATAATTTACTAAAATTTAAAATAAATTCTTCTAAACAATTCAACTTTTTTAAGTAGTAAAATTTTTTCAAAAACTCAATTATTTTTAAAACAATTTTACTTGAAATCCTCGGAAGAGATCAATTTTTAAAAATATTTTTGACACACTTCGAAAAAATTCAATTGTTTTCTAAAATTTTAATAAATCCTTCGAAATAATTAAATTATTCTTATAAATACAGTAATTTCTCCAAAGAAGTTTAAACTTCAAATATTAACAAAAAATTCATTTATTTTCTAAAATTTTAATAAATTCTTCGGAACAATTAAATTATTTTTATAATTACTACAATTCTTTGAATAAATTAAATTATTTTTAATCCAATTTAAATAAAACTACACAAAACAATTTAATTATTTTCGAAAATTTCCATAAAATTCTATTTCAACAAGAATTTTAAATTCTTCAAAAAATAATTCAATTATTGTCAAAATATTTATAAAAAAGAAAAAACAATTTCATTCATTATTTTTAATTTTATTTTCTAAAGTTTTAATTAATTCTTCCGAACAATTCAATTATTGTTATAATAGTAATAAAATTCTTCGCAAAAATTTAGTTATTTTTAATACAATTTTAATAAAATTCTTCTTTATAAAATCAACTTGCTTTCAAAATTTTCAATTAAAACTTTTAACAGTTTAAAAAAAATTAAGGAAATTCTTCAAAATAATTTAATAAGAATTTTTTAAAATTGTAATAACATTCTTCACGAGAATTTAATAACATTTTTAGAAGGAATTCTATTATTATTAAAGTTTTTTGATCAATTTCTTTGCAATAATTTGATGATTTTCAATAAATTAATTTTATATTGGAAATATTTGAAAAGAGAAATTTTATAAAAAGTTTAGAATCAAAAATATATTTGAAAAAGAAGATTAAAAGGATATTTACTTCATTGAAATATCCGAGTTTTCTTCGACGATAGTACCAGTACATTATGGGCAGTCCAGCCACCACGAAGAGCGCGGGAATTGTCACCGCTATCATTAATATTATTACTTGCTCATCGAACGTCGACACTGGTTCATATTCTAAACACAAAGAATAATAATAATAATATAGAATTTTCTCTCAACAATTAACTAATTCATTATAGTCATAAGAAATAAATTTTTAAAATAATGAAAAAAAGAAAATAATTATCGACAAGTTATCACTACCTTGAACTGGGGGAGGAGGCTCTGTAGGCTGTGGATCCCAAGTGAAATTTTGGTTGCACATGTTACCATCGCAGCAACAGAAAAGCATTTTCTTCTTTACGTCTGAACTTTTCTCCACGCATTGTGGCTTGTCATAACAATCCTTATTATCTAAAAAACATCCCTAAAAAAAGGTCCAAAAATTTTATTCACTTTTCTCATTGTCAGAATTCAAAATTCTATTTTCAATCCAAATTAATTTTTGTTTTATTTTTAAATTAATGAGAAATTAAGAAATTACCAAAAAAGATGTAATAATGACTAATTTAAAAAAGTTCTACTTAAAATAGGTGAGAACAAAATTTATATCGACAGAAGAGGTAAATAAATTCAATTATAATTTATAGAGAGGAA
Source organism: Leptopilina drosophilae (assembly GCA_032873175.1). NCBI lineage: Eukaryota > Metazoa > Arthropoda > Insecta > Hymenoptera > Figitidae > Leptopilina > Leptopilina drosophilae. The sequence continues at coordinate 3,414,840 of CM065482.1, forward strand.
ATAAATTCAACAAAAAAAGAGAAGTGATTGCTAATAATTTGATTAATGGTAAAAATATTTAATAATCAAATTAATTGAACGTCGAATAGTAAATTTACATAATTTTTGTCAAATTTATGATAATAATCGCGTGGTATTTATTTATAAACTTGTGGTTTAGTGATTTTAATTGAAACGAATCAAGTGTATAATGTGTGAAATTAATAGCGAGCAAACCTTTAGGACAGCAGTCGACTTTTTTGTCTCTCTATCATATTTCCAGACAACGTAACAATGATTTCGTTTATCTGGTTCGCTTGGGCTGCACTCTTCTCTCTCGATGCATCCTGGCTGTGATTCAGGGCAAGCTGTGCCATTATAAAATTCACAATATGAAGTACCCTTGATGTCATGTCCTATAGTCATACCTACAGTGGTCAACAGAAAATTAATAGTTTATAACAAACACTTCTTTTTAACGAAGGCGGAAGAAATAAATCGTTCTTATTACTTTTTCAGGAAATTTATCAATTAAAAGCACTTTAGGACTCATTTTATTTATTTTATTAAATTTATATTCATTTTTCATTTAGAGTAATTATTCCAACTAGAAAAACTGCGCGCGAAAATTTTATTGTCTTTGTCACTTTAAAATATTTACTTTTTGAAAAATAAAAAATTTATTTTTTTAAAATATGTATTTTTTTAAATAGTTTTTCTTTAAATTTAATTGTTAAAGATATTTCTAATAGCAACGTGAATATTTTTAATTAAATAATTGAACTATTCTAATAATAAGTTTATTACCAATTTTTTGAAAATTCAATCATTTTCCAAATTTTTAATTACAAATATTTATTTCCCAAAAAATACGATTATATATTAAAACAGTTTTCAAAACTAAACATAATAAAATTTATTAAAATATAACTTCAAGAAAATTTAAACAAAATTTGACAAAATTTCCAATTGTTTCAATTTTTCAAAATTATTTTCAGAAATACAATTATTTTTAAGAAATTTGAATTACACTTACATTCTTTTAAGAAACAATTAATCGGAATTTCTGAATTGAATTATTTAAAACTTTAATACTTTTCGATAAACAAACATTTATTTTTCACAAGAATTACAATTTCAAATAATTTCAATAAAAAAACGCTATATAAATGAAAAGTAAGTTTTCAAAACCTGACAAATTCAAATTTTGTTATTGTTCTCTATAGTTGAGTTCTAAATTTTTTTTAAATTCAGTTGCGTTTTTTCTCAAGTGTTCAATTAGAATTCTTCAAAAATACGATTGTATTAAGGAATAATTTTTAAAACTAAACAAATAAAATTCATTAAAAACTCAAATTAATTTCAATGAAATTTGACCAAATTTTTAATTGTTTCTGTTTTTTTACAGTTATTTTCGAAAATATAATTATTTTTAAAAAATTCTAATTACAATCTTGAAAAAAACAATTTTTCCGAATTAAATTATTTAAAACATGAATAATTTTTTGCAAAATTCACAAAATAATTTTTTATTCTATGAATAATAATTATTTGTTTAATAATCATTTAATTAAAAAAATAAATAAATTCTCTAAAAAATAAAATTTCCAATTTTTTAAAAAATGTTTTCGGGAATTTAAGTAATATAAATTCAAAAAAATTTAATTACTATTTTTTCAAAATTTTTTAAATTAAATCCTTTTAGTTTCACTCACTTTTGTAAAAAAAAGTATTTAAATACTTATATTGTTCTTTATATGCTTAAAATTTCGAAATACTTTCAATGTAAAACCGTTTGAAAAATTTTTTATGTAAATTAAAATTGCAAGTCTTTCAAAATTAAATTTTTTTAAAATGTTATTTAAAACTTTTCATTTTTAAGAAAGCTAGCAAATTAATAATTTTTTATATTTAAATATTATTCTACTTTTACAGAAATTCAATTGTTAATTTTTTTTTTAATTTTTATTTTAATTATAATATTAAAGATTGAAATTTAAAAACATTTTGAAATTTAATTATTTCTAAAGAAACTTTGCGTCTTAATTATTTTCTAAAGTTTTGACTAAAAATTCGTTTTTAAGTTAATTATTATAAGAATTTAATTATTTAAATAGAAAAATAAATAATTCATAGAATAATTAATTATTTTTAAAAATTGCAGCTGTACGTTTTTATTTATTTTTTGAAATATTAGGGTTTAATTTTCTTTACTTCACTTATTTAATTATTTACAAATTAACAATCATACTTTTGACATAAAAGTTCGAACTATAAAACAAAAAATAATTAAAACAACACTAACTTTACATGAGGACGAATTAATTTATAAAAATTGATCCTCCGGGAATTTTTTTTCTGTATATAGTAAATTTCCGATTTTGATTTTAAATTCCAAATTTTTAGGAGAAAAGAAAATGTTTGTTTGTTGTAAACTTTTATTATAAAGATGCGCATTTCAAGAAATTTATTTATACTTTAAATAATAATAAAAATTTTTAAAAAAAGAAGAAGAAAACTAGACGTTTTTAGTGTTGTAAAAGAATTCTAGGAAAAAGTTAATGTATTCATACGATTAACAAGAAGATAACTGTCCTTGATACGTATTCGTTAAGTTTGACACGTTACGAAGTATTGGAATCTAAAATAAATATTTTGGTCCTATTTGCCAAAAAAAGAAGGAATGTAAAATCGGCCTTAAATCGCGACAACAATGCGAGAGAAATGCGATAAGTATCTAAATCAGAAATCAGTGAAAATAAAATCATGAGTACATGAGAACGATTGTTATTTCTAAATAACAATTTGATTTCCCAATCAGAATAATGCACTTGAATGTATTTTAAAAAAACAGATAATGCCAAAGATAGACACTTTATCTCTAATATTAAGCATATTACAAAATACAATTGTTATTTGCAAATTTTCGACATCTTTTTTTCGCTCTCTTTTTATCACAAATGCCATAAAGTTCAAAAAATAAATATAAAAAACTCTTTTTTTAGAATTTTATTAAATTTATTTTTAATTCAAAAAAATTTTTATATCTTCGAAATTTTGTAAAACAAAAAAGTTAGTAAGTTACAAATCTATAAATAAACATATCGAGAATCGTATTTTAAAAATCTATATCAATTAACAGCGATATAAATAGATTTGTCGTCTAAATCAGAATGAAGACTTCTTTTTGGAAGGTCTACCGAAAAAAAACTAACATCTCCGCGTTTTTTTTTTTTTATTTTTACATCCGAATAAATTTCACTCAAGGAGAGAAGAAATTCGAAAAAAATATAAATTATTAATAGCGAACGCTGAAAATGCTAATTGTTTCTTTATCGAAAACATTAATATGTGTGAAAATACATTTAAGTATATGTTGGGAGAAAAAAAGGAGGTATTTTGAAAGTAAGGGAGATGAGAAAAGCTTAAATTTAGAAACAAAGTCACATATAGTGGCGAGAGTAAATAAAAGTGTTGTGCAGAAAAACGGATAAGAAGCAGACACTGGATCCAATTACCTAATAATCCTAGGAAGAGATATGGCAGTATCGTCACATACGCGGACATCGTGAACGGATCATAGAATCATACCAGTAATTTTGAGTCTATTAGCTATTAAGCAAATTGTAGTTTCATCCACCGACACATCTCCTCCCTCTTTTCCTCTCTGTACGTTTATAACACACTAATGCCCGTTGAACTCCGAAAAAAAAATTTCACTCACTTCATCTTCATTTTTTTATCATCACATATAACCATAAAATAAACACATCGATGAAAAAATCATTCAATGAGAATAATTCTTCACCATTTAATCACAAACACCAGTCGTTTATACACATTTTCCCGTTGAATTTTCAGCGAAATTAGAGGAAATTGAACATTCTTGTGTGATCATTATAAAAATACACGCCAGACACGCACGAATCACAACAATAATATAGATAAACCTTTCGCACACAATAATTTTCACCAAAGAATTAACGCCCATGGAAATATTTTCGCAACAAAGTTCTACGACAATGGAGTTGTCAGCTTTGTGATTGGTTCGTTCTAACGGAATAGCGACGTGCGATTAGCTTGACTTGTGTAGAGAGCATATCCCCCATTCTGATTGGCTGTAGCTTTCCTCTAATTGGACGAACCGTGTTTTCCCGTTATAGCGCGAAAATTAATTTCTATTTCCCTTTTTCTAATTTTTCCACGTCTTCCCTACATTAAATGGTACATAAATGTAAAAACGATCAAAACAAAACTAAAAGAAATTCAATTTACATGATTTACAGAAATATAAAGAGAAAAATTTCTTTTTATCAAAAAGTGGTAAAAATTAATCTAGCGGCGAGAATTGGAAACAATTTTCAGCGGGAGAATTCAATTATTTTGCAAAATCAATTTTTTTTATTCACTTTTATTATATCGAAAAATGTATAATAAATTTGTATTCAATTATCAGTTTTGGGATATTAAAAATTTACTTAATATGTAAATTCAAAAATAAATTATTAAGTTTACTTTTTTATGTAAATTCATTTCTCGGTCATCTCAGCAAAAATAATCAATAAAATTATAATACGATGTCTATAAATAAAACAGAAAACCAATTTCTTCTTTTAGAAATATATAATTCAATATTTCTATAGTCGAATAATGAAAATCTAATTAGTTTCAGTTTCCGCCTATTATTTTGTATTTTGAATAAAAATTACATGCAATTGATAGTAGAGGTTATGGGTATATAAATTTAATTTACGATTTATCGAATAAATTGAGAATCATCACACTGACATGATTAATTCCCTGCACGAATTGAGTTCAAATGAGAACAGTTTTGTAATAAATTAAAAAGTGAAACAACGACTTTCTCCAACAGCGAGTTAAATATTTATCGCAGTTATCACTGTAGATAAAGAGCTTCGTGTCGGTATAATAATACTAATACTCAGACTTTATATTGTTGTGTCATATGAAATATATTGTCAGTAAGACGATTATTATTTTGCGTAGTTTATACACACAGTTCATCGAGAAATAATAAAACACTAAATGTAAATAATTAATAATGGCAAATCGACAAGGTGAAGGAAAACCGGCAGCAATTATTTTAGGAGGTAACCTCAAAAAAAATTTTAAAGTGTCAAAAATTATGTTGAAAGAAAAAAAAACTGAAAAATTATATTATTTTGTTAAATATCATTAGGTTGCGGATTTATTGGACGAAATCTTGTTGAATATTTGCTTGATAATGAATTGGTGTCGTTTTTGAGGGTTGTCGATAAAGTACCGCCTCAAACTGCATGGCTCAATGGAAAACATAAAAAATTATTTGAACATCCTTTACTCGAATTTATAAGCGCAAATCTTATTAATCCAGGTAAATTGACGATTATTATTATTTATTAATTATATATGCGGTGATAAAATTTATTTATTTACAATAGAGTCAAGAGAAAAATTTATTTTTCCTTTTTCCTGCGACTTTTCTACTGATTTCTAGAAAAAAAATTTAATTTTTACCCTGGACCTAAAGAATATTCTGATTTAGTCTAAAAAAACCTTTTTAATATTCAACCAACTTATGAAACATTTTTTTTAAACTTAAAGACATCGATTACTTCGAGTCTTTGAAAGAATTAAAAGTTTGCGTAGAATTTTAGCAAAATTTCTTTTCAATAATTGAATTAGTTTGGAAAATTTTATTAAAATAGTAATTAAGGGAATATTATAAACAGTAATTAAAGTAATTTGAAAATAGTAATTAAAATAATTTTAAAATAGTAATTAAAATAATTTAAAAATAGTAATTAAAATAATTTAAAATAGGGTTGCCACAAATATTTAATTTTATTTTTCCCTGATTTCCAGACAAAATTCTCACTTTTTCTCTGACCATAAAAAATATTGATTCACTCTAAAAATTATTAGATACCCAAAAAATTTTTCTATTTAATTTATTTACAAATTTCATTGTTATAATTTAAATAACCATGAAATTTTTCAACAAAAATTTATTTACAAAAATCCTAAAAAAATCCTTCGCAAGAATTCAATTATTTTGAAAAGTAATAAATTTTCTCAAAAAAATTCAATTATTTGAAAAAATTGTAATAAAATTTCGTTGCAATAATTCAATTATTTTCATAAACAATAAATCGATTATTCGGTAATTTCATTTTTTAATCAATTTTTATTAGAAAATTCTAGAAAAGTTCAATTATTTAAATTGAAAAATAAAACATTTATTGAATAATTGAATGTTTGTTAAAATTGAATTCTCATAAAGAATTTTATCAACAAATTTTTAAATAATTGAATTCTTTTGACAAATTTTAATAAAATTTTTAAGAATAATTACATTTTTCGAGGAATTTGATTAAAAATATTGTATCCAAAATTAATTAAAATCCTGCAATGAGTTTTATTATTCATGAAAATAATTTTTAAAAATTTCCAAAAATGTTATTAAAATTTTTCTAAAATAATTGAATTTTGGTGAAGAATTTTATTATTTATGAAAATAATTTAATTATTTCAAAGAAATTTATTGAAAATTTCATAAATTATTGAATTTTTGTGAAATTTTAACAAGAATTTTATTTAAGTTTTTAAATATATTAGAATTTTGAAGAAGAATTGTATTATTTATAACAATAATTGAAATTTTGACGAGAATTAAAAATTTTTTTAAAATAATTTAATATTGATGAATTTTATTATTTATAAAGATAATTGAAATTTTGACAAAAATTTTTGAACATAATTGAATTTCTGCGAAAAATTTTATTACTTTTGAAAATAATTTAATTCTTCTAACGAATTTTTTTCAAGTTTATAAAAATAATTGAATTTCGGTGAAGAATTTTACTATTTCTAAAAATAATTGAATTCTTGAAACGAACTTTGTTAAATTATTTTAATAACTGAACTCTTGCGACGAATTTTATAAAATTCTTTTTAAATAATTGATATTTTTTGAAAAATTATTTAAAATTTTTTATATTAAATAATTGAATTCCTGTGAAAATTATATATATTTTTTAAATAATTCGTTTATTTAGAAAAAATTCATCAAAAATTTGGTAAATTATTCAATTCCTGTGAAATTTTTCCTAGAATTTTATTAAAGTTTTTAAAAATAATTGAATTTCGAAGAAGAATTGTATTATTTATAAAGATAATTGAAATTTTGACGAGAATTTAAAAAAAAAATTTTGAACATAATTGAATTTTGGAGAAGAATTTTTTTATTTTTAAAGATATAATTTAAATGACCAAAATTTTTTTTGAAATTTTTTAATATAATTGAATTTTTGCGAAAAATGTTATTACTTTTGAAAATAATTGAATTTCTGTAATTCTGTAATTTGTAACTTTTCCAAAATTGAAGTTTTTTATATTTTTAATTAAAATTTTTTTATCAATCTAGTATTTATGAAAATTGTAAAAATAATTAATTACATAATTTATAAGTCATAATTTTATGATAGTTCTTTAAAAATTAAGTTATTTAAAAAGAAATTAGTGTCTAAAATAGAAAAAATCCAAGGTTTTGTTTTAAAATTCGTGGTTATATTTATAGTTTACAAGGCAAACAAAAAAACATCAAAATTTAGAGTTTTTTCATGAATTTTTGAAATTTGATTTTTTCCAGTACTTTTACTGAATGTCCCTGACTTCCCTGACCAATTTTACTTTCCCTGACTTCCCTGACCTGTGGCAACCCTGTAAAAGGCAAACAAAGAAGACTCAAAAATGCAGAATTTTCTCGTGAATTCCTGATTTTTTTCCTGAACTTCCTGATTTCCCGGACTTGTGTCAACAAACCTGCAACAAATATTGAAAAAAGCATAAAACTTGCACTATTTGTATAATTATATTTCAGTGTCTTGTCAAAATGCTTTCGCTGCGGACATTCACATTGATTATGTGTTCAATTGTGCCGGAGAGACGAAAAGTGGACAAACTGATCCTATTTATAGAGAAGGAATTTACAAATTGAGTATGAATTGTGCTCAACAAGCTGCAAATATTGGTGTTGATCGTTTTATTGAAATTTCGTCTGGGAATTTGAATTCTTCCGAAAAAGTGCAGTATTGATTCATATTATTATTTTTTTCGTTCCTTTCCTTTTTCTTTCTGTATATTGAATTAAAAATTTTTCGTTTTGTAGATCCCACATAAGGAAGATGATGCCACTGATCCATGGACTTTTACTGCAAAATATAAATTACAAGTTGAAACAGAGATTAAAAATATTCCAAACTTGAAATACGTTGTTCTCAGGCCTCCTATTGTCTACGGACCTGGGGATAGAAACAGTTTAGGTATAGACAGAAAATTAAAATAAAATATTTTTCAGAATAAAAATTTTTTAAAAATATTAATTAAAAAAGTGATACTGATATTAAATAATAATACAAATAATAATAATAATAATAATAATAATAATAATAATAATAATAACAATAGTAATAATAACAATAGTATTAATAAAAATACTGGAAAGCTAATAATTTTTTTTCCAGCTCCTCGTCTAATTATCGGAGCGGTTTACAAGCATTTGGGAGAAATGATGAAATTGCTCTGGGGACCAGACCTTCATATGAACACTGTTCATGTAAAAGATGTGGCTCGTGCGATTTGGCACGTTGCTGATAAAACTGCGACTATTGGTCAAGTTTACAATGTTGTCGATGAAGGAAATTCCACTCAAGGAAAAATTAGTGCAATTATTTCGGAAATTTTTAATATAAATCATGATTATTGGGGAGTTGCTTTGTCCACCTTGGCGAAAGTAAGTTGTAATTGCCAAATATAAAACCTTCGAATTTTTCTAATTTCTGACAGTAATTTATTTTTAAATAGCTTCATTCTTGAAAAACTATCATACAATTTTATTACTTAGAAATTATTTAATAGATAATTTTACTTAACTATTTAAATATTAAATGGCTTTTAAAAGAATAAAGTATACAATTTTATTTTGAAACGAAATTTTTAAAAATAATTTCATAGTCAAAATTTAAAACATTTACTTATTGAGTACAATATTAATTATTACTGTTCGTACTTTGAAAACTTTAATAAAACTTCACGAAAGAAATCAATAATTTACTAAAATTTAAAATAAATTCTTCTGAACAATTCAAGTTTTTTAAGTAATAAAATCTTTTCAAAAATTCAATTATTTTTAAAACAATTTTACTTGAAATCCTCAGAAGAGATCAATTTTTAGAAATAATTTTAACACATTTCGAAAAAATTCAATTTTCTTCTAAAATTTTAATAAATCCTTCGAAATAATTAACTTATTCTTATAAATATAGTAAAATTCTTCCCAAGAATTCAATTAATTTTATAAATAGTAAAATTCTTTGCATTCAATTATTTTCATAACAATTTTAATTCAATTCCTCGGATGAATTCAAATATTTTTAATACAATTTAAATAAAATTACACAAAACAATTTAATTATTTTCAAAAATCTCCATAAAATTCTATTTCAACAAGAATATTAAAATTTAAAAAAAAATTCTTTAAAAATAATTCAATTTTTGTCAAAATATTTATAAAAAGAAAGAAAAATTTTATTATTTTCAATTATTTCTATAAAATTCTTTATAACAATTAATTATTTCTCAAAATTTAAATAATTTCTTCGAAACATTTCAATTATTTTTAAAAATAGTAAATTTCTTTGCAAAAATTTAATTATTTTCAACACAATTTTAATAAAATTTCCCGAAAGAATTTTAATCTTCAAATATTAACATAAAAATCATTTACTTTTCTAAAATTTTAATAAATTCTTCTAAACAATTCAATTATTTATTATTTCTTTACAAAAATTCAATTTTTTTTCACAATTTTAATAATCCTTCGAAATAATTAAATTATTCTTATAAATATGGTAAAATTCTTCGCAAGAATTCAATTTATTTTATAAATAGTAAAATTCTTTGCAGGAATTCAATTATTTTCAAAACAATTTTAATTAAATTCCTCGGTTGAATTTAACTATTTTAAAATATTTTCATAAATTTTATTTATTTCCTGAAATTTTAATAAATTCTTCGAAACAATTCAATTATTATTATAAATACAACAATTCTTTGAAGGAATTAAATTATTTTTAATACAATTTTAATAAAATTCTTCTTCATAAAATCCAATTGCTTTCAAACTTGTCAAGTAAAATTTTTAAAGAAACTTCATTAGTTAAAAAAAAATTCAAAGAAATTCTTTAAAAGAATTTAATTAGGATTTTTATAAATTTTAATAAAATTCTTTACGAGAATTTAATAACATTTTTAGAAGGAATTCTATTGCCAAATGTTTTGATAAATGAAAAATACCTGCATATTTTTAATTTGTCAAACAATATTTTCTTAGAAAAATTCAAAAAAAATAGTAACTTTTTTCTAATTTCCAGTCCGACATGAATTCGGTTGTGGAGGAAATAAATGACAAACACATGGCACCTTGGGCTGAAATATGTAAAGCAGATGGCATTGAAAATAGTCCCTTGTCACCTTATATTGACCAGGAACTTCTTTACAATAAGCATTTGTACTTGAGTCCTGGAAAACTTTCAACAGACACTGGATTCAAATATCTCTATCCCAAGCTGACCAAGGACTCTCTGAAGGAAGTGAGTTAATCGATAGCAACTTTTTAAAAACCAAAAAAATGCAATCACTACACTTTTAAAATCTCTCCTAAATTCAATTATGCTTAACTTAAACTGTTCACCTTTGTTTTTTCTCTTCAATTGCATTCATTTTACGAGTAGTAAAATTAATAAAACAAATTTGAATTTATCATTTCTATTACTTATTTAAACATTTTTCAATTTATTAAAGTAAACAAATTTTTTTATTAAAATTGAAAATTACAAAAAAAAATTTTTTTCAGGTACTTGACGATTTTATTGCTATGAATATTTTTCCTCACTCCATTGTCTTATAATATGGTGGAACAAGTACGAGTCATCATAAATTTTGGCGTCCAGAAATGCAGTAAAAGCATTTTTCACGTTGTGCCTGCGAAAATTTGCATAATAACAAAACAAAAAAAAAAATGGAATAAAAACTTAGAGAAGGTACGACGTTTCCCTCTGTGGACAGTCAGAAATTAAATATATTCAACGTTTGGCCTATTAGAAACGTTTGTGATAAAATAGTAAATTATGTACTTAATTTAAAGGTAATATATGCTCAGGAACCCTTAACTCGTTATAAAAAAAATGGCACTAGTCAGTCCCAAAGTTTTAGGGATTATTTACGAATTTTAAGTTTTTCGTCAGTCTCTAAAAATTGATAATGAATATTTATATTTGAATATTCATTATTAATTTTTTCATTATTTTCGAATTTATTTTTATGAAATATCCAGATAATTGGAGAAAAAAGAACAAAGTTCAAAAATATTTTAGAAGAAAATTCGTAAAGAAATGATCGTTTTGAAGATTTTATTTGAATTATTTTTTTCTAATCGGAGATTGTCGAAGTTTCTTATAACGAAAGCTTTATTATGACGAAGTAAAATGCTTCCAGTGACTAGTTATTAATTATTAATTATTATAATTATATACAGAAACAAATTTATACACGTAGTCTTAGAAATAATATTGTTTAGGTACAATAATTATACTCTTTGATATATTTTCCAATTTCAAAGTGCGGAAAATCTTTTAAAAATGAAAAAATTGAGATTTGTATCTAAACTATACATAAAATAATCTTCCTTTCTTTAAAATGATATTATGCGTACATTCCAGAGTGAATGATAACGAAAGATAATAAAGTAACAACCGAATTCTCAAAAAAAGCAAAAAGATGTTATGAAAAATTTCAACTATAGTTGAAGTTAAATTTTGTTATCTTTAAGTAGGTTGAATAGCTTTAGATATGTGATATATATATGCAAATTTATAAAATGCATTTATACAAATGTTTTTTATATAATATAAAGAAAAACCAATGAAAGGCTATGTAGGATAACTTTTATCTACCTATTTACACTGTTATTTTTCGACATTTATAGTAATTGTCGAAATAAATTTACTCTAGAGCTTGTACGATTAATTTCTAAATAAAAATGTTACCTGAGTACAAAAGTTACAAATTCACAATCTTTTATTATTCTCATTGTATTTAATTAATTATTTACCGAGCAAATAAAATCATTAGATTGATAATTTACAAATTTCCAGTTATTCTAACATCATTATCGAATAATATAAATATTTTTTACATTATATATTTTCTGGAAAGAATAATAGGAATTATAATTATATTTTTTCGAGAAATTGAATTAGAATTGTATAAAAAATAATTGAATTCATAAAAAAGAACTTTATTAACGTTTTCGAAAAGTATTGAATTCTATTAAAAATAATAACATAATATTAACATAATATTAAATATAATAATAATAATAATAATAATAATAATAATAATAAATTTAATAATAAATTTAATAATAAAGAATTCATTTATTCTCAACTTGCAAAATGAAAAAATGTATTTTCAAATATATTAATTTTAAATTTTTGGAATAATTCGCAAAAATTAAATAAATATTTTTAAAACTTTTAATGAAGAATTTTTCATGATAATTGAATAAACTTGAAGAAAATCCTTCGCAGGAATTCAATTATTTTCAATACAATTTAAATAAAATTTAATTTATTTTAAACATTTGTTAAAATTCTACGCAAAAATTGAATAAATATTTTTAAAACTTTTAATGAAAAATTTTTCAGGAAAATTGAGTAATTTTCATTAATTTCAAATTAAATTCCTCAAAAAAATTCAATTCAAATGGAGAATTTGATTTGAATTCTTAGCAAAATTTCAATTATCTTCACAATTTATAAAATTTTTTAACAAAATGAAATTATTTAAAAAAAAAAATTGAATTTGATTTTCATAAAATTCTTCGTATGAATTCAATTACTTTAAAAACATTTCCGAAAAATTATTTATGAGATTTAAATTATTTTCTTATAAGTAAGCAAATTCTTCGCAGAAATTCAATTATTTTCAACAATTTTTAATAAATTCTTAATGAAAATTGAAATATTTTCAAAATGCAATTTTAATTGTTCCTCGTAAACTTCCATTATTTTCTAAAATTTTATTTAAATCCTTAGCAAAAATTCAAATATTTTTATAATTTATAAAATTTTTCCTAAGTATTTAATCATTTTGAAGAATTTTAATAAAATTTTTACCAAGATTTCAATTATTTTCATAATTAATAACATTTGTCGAAATAATTCAATTATTTTCAAAAATAATATAAATTTCACAGAAATTTAACTATTTACAAATTATTTTTATAAATTTATTTGCAATAATTTATTTATCTTCATGAATTATTAAATTTTTTACAAAAATTAACTCATTGAAGAATTTGAAATATTTGAATTCACATTTTACTCGAATTCATTAAAAAATGTAATTTTTGAAATTTTTATTAAAATTCTTCGAAAAAATTCAATAATTTAGAAATTTGTTGATTAAATTCTTTATGAGTATTCAATTTTGAGAGATATTGATTTATAAAATAATTTTTTCATTTTTGTGATTAAATAATTGAATCCTCGTCGAATTTTCTAATAAAAATTGTTTTTTAAATTTATTACATTTCTTTTAAATAATTGAAATCCTCTGAAGAATTATTATTTATCAAAATAATTGAATTCTTGCAACGAATTTTATTAAACTTTTTTTTAAAAATAATTAAATTCTTTTGAGAAATTTTATTAAAATAGTAGATTTTGAAAATATTTGAATTTCAGCGAAAAAATTCATTTTTTGTGAAACTTAAAATTACAATTCTTGCAAAAAATGTTTGAAAATAAGTTCATTTTTTGAGGAATTCATTTCAAATTTGTATTAAAAATAATTTTTGAATTCCAATAAAATTTTTTTTATTATTTTGGATAATAATTGAATTTTTACAATGAATTTTATTACATTTTTTAAATAACTGAATTAATGAGAAAAATTGTATCATTTACTTAAAAAATAGGAATTGAATTCTTACGAAGGATTTTATTGAAAATTTTGTAAGTAATTTGATTTTTTTTAACTTTATTGAAGTTTAAATTATTGGAAAACATAAATATTTTAAAATAATTTTAGAGTCAGGGAAAAATTCAAAATTTTGTCTGGAAATCAAGGAAAAGTCAGGGAAAAAAATTAATATTTTAGGATAATAATAACGATTATTGTTAATAAAAGGTTACAAATAAATACGAGACCCAATTACTATGCAGCCTTAATTTTATTCAATCCTCACTACAACAAGATGCTGTGTTTCAGAAAGATCAACAATATCATTAAACATTTCGTGTATCGCTTTAATTTTAATACTTCAAACAATAAGATTATAATTTCATGTATTTAATTATATCGTAATATATTAAAATATATACTTTTAATATTCTCAGTAGGTATTTTTTTATATACTTAATATAAATATGATTATATAAATATAAATATTCCCTTTTTTTTCTTAATTATTTTACCATATTTTTTGTTACGGATATATTTATATAAACATATATATATTATTATATTTACAGTGGTTTTCTTTTCTCTTCTCTCTGAATAATTATATGTACAAATTAACTGCACCTTAGAAATGGTATTATAATCATAATATTACATATACAAGTAATCAACTATGTGTACAATACATATTAAATGTATACTATAGGGATTTATGAAAAATAAATTATAAACGTTCAGTTGGTCAATAATATTTTCTACGGTTAACGACATTAATACCAATTATTATAAACTAATTTCCCCGTGATACTTTTTTTTTTTACTTTTTTCTATTTTCTTTATATCGCGAATTCCATACCGTACATTGAAGAGAATAGGTAATAATAATAATAATTATAATAATAGTAATAATAATAGTAATATTATTATTAATAGTAATATTAATAATAATAATAATAATAATAATATTTATAATAAAAATAAAAATAATAATAAAAATAGCAATAATAATAATAATAATAATAATAATAATAATAATAATAATAATGAATAATCTAAATTGATGGATAATGCTGTGAAAAACATATCCGGTGAGGTAAATGGTGTAAATCTAAAAAATAATGTCTAGCATAGGTACTGTGGTTAAGTTAAAGTTAAGTAATAAAAATCACTATCAAAAATGATTTTTATGGAGGTATTTGCATTCGACTAGAGTCGCCAATACTTTACTGGTCTATCGTCAAAACACGATTTTTTTTCTTTCTTTTGTATCTTTTTTTTTCTTGAGAAAGTTTGCAATAGTTTTCGAAACTTTACGATTTTTAATTTTTTATCGATATTAAAAATCGAAAAAAATATTCCTAAAATTAAAAATAGAGAAAATAGAAAATAGAGTTTTGAGCTTTTACTCAATTTTCTCCGGCTAAAAATATTAATAATTTTCAAACCTTAATAAATAAAAACTATTTATTATGGTTTTTTAATGAATACAATGAAATTTATTAAATTCAGAAAATTTAATTATATTCACTAAATTAAAATCTTATTAACAGAATTTTTACTTTTATTACAATTAATTACTTAATTTTTCGATTCAGATTTTTAACAAAAATAGAAATGAAAGTTTGATGAATGTTATTTTTATTGTTCTTGAAATAAAATTAATTCTTCAATTTCGATTTTCAACAAAAAGAAAATAACGATTCTTTTTATCTTCATTAAAATCTACTTAAAATTTTGATTTAGATTTTTTACAAAAGGAAAACTTAATTGTTTTTAATGCAAATTTTCATTTTTATCAACAAAACATTAATTTAAAACTTTTATTTTTAATAAAAAAAAGAAAAACTTTGATTTTTATTAAAATTCAATTCACTATTTAATTTATATTTCTAAAAAAGTGAATTTAAGTTTTTTAAACGTCAAATTTATTAAAATAACATTAATTTTCAATTTTGTTTTTTATCAAATTTAAGAAATATAGGTTTTTAACGTTAATTTCTATTTTTATTAACTTTTTTTTTTATTTTTCTAATTTAATTATTAACAAAATTATTAACGTTCATTTTAAATTTTAATAAAAGTCCATTTTCAACAAAAGCAGAAACGAAAGTTTCTCAATATTAATTTATATTTTTAGTGAAATAATTTCAATTTTGCAATTTAGATTTGTAACAAAACTTTTACATTTTTTAAACGTCCAATTTTGTTTTCATTAAAAATCACTTAATGTTCAATTTAAATTCTTAACAAAAGTAGAATTAATTTAACGGTTTTTTAGTAAAAATTTTTTGTTATTAAAATAACATTAAATTTCATTTTTATGTTTTACAAAAAAAATAAATAAACGTTTCTTTAACGTTAAATTTTATTTACTTTAACTTTTATTTGATTTTTCAATTTAAAATTTTTAACAAATAAGAAATGAACTTTTTTTAACGTTGACTTTTATTTTTGCTAAAATTAAATTCACTTTTCAATTTTTACTTTCAACAAAAAGAAAAATATACGTTTCTTCAACGTTGATTTTTATTTGATTTTGAATTAGAATTTTTAGCAAAAAAAAACAAATTTTTCTACTTAAATTTTCAACAATAAGAGAGATAAAAATTTTCTCTAAACTCGAAAGAAAAGAATCGTATGAATTCAAAAACTATTACGAACTTTCGGATTATTTTTTTTTCTGTGACAGGCGTCTATGGAATTTTTTGTATAAAATTGAAATTAAAAAAAAATCTCAATCAGCCAAATAAAGGACTGATATATTGTTGTCAACAAAATTAATCATATTCAGCGTTTAATTAACTCTTAATTACTAAGTTGCTAACTATTTCTACTTTGTTCCATTTTTGAAGTATTCGATTTGTAATTTCTCTGCTTCTAATTTCTTATCTTCTTATATTATATATATATTTATTTATTTCTATACTTACATTTATTTATCAAATAAACTGAAATTCGACAAATTCATCAAGGAGCAATTATTTTTCTCTTCGAAAGTTATTATTTTTATTAAAATAAAATTTTCAACTTGAAATATTTAACTTCCAATCTCTTTTTTTTTACAATACTTTTTTTTTCTTTCTTCTTCTTTTTTTTTGACGCTAAACCTTGATAAATATTTCGAATCGCAAATAGAAATTAAAAATAAATACACATTGATTGAAAAAAAAAGAATTAAATCGAGTTATATAATAAGCGATAATATTAATAACAATTCTATACGTACGAATATAACTTATTATACTTATCGATAAATTGAAAATGGAATCGAAAATTTGTTTTGACAAAATAAAAAAATTTAACACTTGTAATAATTACAAAAAATTGTTTTGTACTATTAGAGTGTTAATTGGAAAAAAAAGGAAAACTCTAATACTAAAGAATGTTATTATTTTGATGAAAATAAACCTCTTAATTCAGTGAAATGTTATTTTTTTGTACAATTTATTTTTCTTCGCGCTCGCAGCGAAATATTTTGAGAATAGTAAAATTCTCAATTTTTTTAAATTCATATATTGATTTTAAAAATCTATCGATTGTCATTGTAAGTCTTTTAAAACAGGAACGATATTTTATATTTAATCACAAAAGAAATTAATTCCTTTTCCTTTCGAATTGAGAATTCTTTTTAAATGAAATCAAAAAATTGCTTTTTTTGTAATTCAAAATTTAGAAATCATAGTTTTTCTTATAGTTGTCACAAATATAATTATTTCATCTCTGATGAATTAAAAAATTTTTTATTACTAATAGAAAAATATATATATATATATTATCTATAAAAATATTAATTTCAAAATTGGAATGATCAGATCGAGTTTAATTCCAAAGAATTTTTCTTTATTTTTAACGATTTCAAATCGAGAAAATAGTAATTAAAATTCAGTTTCATAAAAGAAGAAAAAAACAAAAATTCTTCATCTCCCTGTACATCATTCTTTCAATTCATCGCGTTTTTCAATTCACATTCTTTTCTTATCTCACTCGTTTTCTTTGTTTCTATTAGTCTTTTCTCATTTTTTTCCTATTAAACTTCCGCCATTTTCAATTCACATTAATTTTTTTTTATTTCTAAATCTAAAGTAATCAGGAACTACAATTAATATTTTTTTTTGATTCTTAAAACTATTAATTAGAATACAACTCACTCGATTCTCTATAATATGAATTCTATAAATTTGATTATTGTATGTAAATATTTTTTTTTTGACAATCGATAGAAATTTGCATTCAATTTTTATACAATTAGAAATTATTTTTGTACTTGGAATTTTTTATTTTCATGGTTTATCTTCATTTGTTAAAATTAAGAGTTATAGTAAGCGAATTTTGTCTTTTTCGAAAACAAAATTCATTGGAATAGAAAAAAGGAAACTTATCACATTTGGAAATTCAAATAGAATTCACAAAGTTCAATAATTCTGAAGTGGTATCGAAAGTATTTTTAAATTTTGCCTTTAAAATTATTCAAAATAATTTTTTAAAAATGGAAATTCGGTGATTTGAACAATGGAACTAATAATATTGGAATTATGCAATTACGGAATAAAAAAAAATTCATTAAGCGTAAATTTTTTTGCACGCGTTTCACGTCTTCGAGAGTAATATTCTTAACTATTTCTCTATTGTAACAAAATCTATTACGATTATTATGTTTCACGGTTTGCATAAAACAAAATCTCGAGATTTTTTTTTATCAAAAAAAGTCTTTCTTTTTTCACATATATAAAAATTCGAGGCATTTTGTTTTCTATGTTATAGAAGTCTATTATTCAGTGTATACTATTATAGTGAAAAATTAAAAAAAAATCAAAGTCTGAAAATGCAGTCTTTTCTGTTTGGCTTTCACACAAGAAGATGTAATAACGGCAGTGCACAATAAACTGTCAATATATATTATTATATCAATAATTAGTTTATACCTTTAATGAAATGCATTAGTAGATATTTAAAAAAAAAGTTGTTCATATTTTCTGTCAACCGTTGTTTATATCACCCATTGTTTTTCAAATCAGACTTTTTTTCATGAGATTATTTATACTGGAATTTCATTACCGGTAGAATGAATCTTATAAATATATTATTACCTTATAAAACATGAAAGAAAATTCTCTTAAAACGGTAAAAGATAATAATAATCTAATAATAATAAAAATATTTAAAATATTTAAAATAATTAAAAATAATGATAATAAGAATTAATAATAATAATAATAGTAATAATTATTATATTATTCTTATAGCTCTGCAATTAATTCATTAAGCAATAAACTGTAAAATTAACGCGTTAATTAACCTTCGTAATATTTCTTCTTCTTTTACGTAAAAAAGATTTAATTATTAAAATACGAATTCAGAAAATTCTAAATTATCGTAATAAAAATATTAATAATATTAATAATAATAATAGTTATAATAAAAATAATAATATAACTAATAATAATAAAACGATACTAACAGCTTTACTCTCATAATAGAGATAAAAATAATCGCATAATTTTCTCCTGCTCTATTCAGAAAGCAACCAAGTGTGTAAAATATTGAATGCAGTGCTCATAGCTTTTTGAAACAACCACGTTTCCTATTTTTTTTTACCCAAAAGAGATTCAACACTAAAATACGATTTCTCAAAATTACAAAAGTCGTATAGAAATTTCAGTAAAAAAGTAGGCAGTTAAACGGGATATTTTTTTAAATGTTTCTTTGCTTGTTCTCTTTAAAATAAACGAGAGTAACGAATTTTTGTCCGATCAATTAATAATTATACATTAAAGAAATAAATATGATAAAAAGTCAAAGAAAAACTAAAACATCTGCTAAAACAAAATGATAAATAAAAAATCTGTGAAAAACTGTCAAGTTAAACTGTAAAATGAAATCTATAAATAATAATTATTTTCATAAACATAAAAAAAAATTCTATTATTAAAATAATAAAGAGAAAAAAAATCTGTTTAATATAAAATGGAAAAAAAATCTGTTTAATATAAAATGGAAAAAAAATCTGTTTAATATAAAATGGAGAAAAAAATCTGTTTAATATAAAATGGAAAAAAAATCTGTTTAATATAAAATGGAAAAAAATCTGTTTAATATAAAATGGAGAAAAAAAAGTTCTATCAATTGTAATTAAACGGAAAAAAAATTCTCCTAATATAATAAAAGGGTGGGGAAAAATTCTATATCTATAAAAAATTAAATGTCTTCATTGTGTGCTTTGCAGTCATTAAATTATTGCTTATACAAATTGAATTGTGTAATAAATAATATTTGTAGTGTTATTGAATGTTTCAAGTAATAAATAACAGTTTTTAAGGGAGGTACAGTAACAACACTGACATACCTACATTTCACTCTAAACGATATAAACTTAGTCTATCAGGTACTGAGTTGAGTTTTCTCTGTCATGGTAACATGCACCAGTCTGGTATGTCTATCTGGATTTTATCAGATTTTTCTATTTACTTCATTTTTCTTAGGTACTATCAATAAACTAAGGGAACAATAACTGTTTTCTTTAGACCACAACTTGCGATAGATTAGACAAATTTTTGCCATTATGTAAAATTAAATTTAATAACGTAGTAACTTCATTTAGTAACTTTCTTTTCAAATGAGATTATATAATAATAATTATAACAATTCTTATTTTTTATCGCTACTTTTAGTTCCTCATCAACTTTGTAGTTACAAAAATTAATTTTAAATTTCGGAATAATTTCTGCTTCAAATTAAAAAAAAATCAATTGTTAACTAATTTACTAATTTATTATAATTATTTACTGTTTTTAAAAACTTTACTAAAATTCTTCGTTAGGAATTCAATTATTTTCAATACAATTTATATAAAATTCAATTAAATTTTAGAATTCATTAAAAATTCTTCGCAAAAATTAAATACATTTTTTAAAATCTTTTGATTAAATTCTTTAAGAAAATTTAAAAAATTTTATTATTTTTAAGAATTCATTAAAAATTCTTCACAAAAATTGAATACATTGTTTAAAATCTTTTGATTTAATTCTTTATGAAAATTGAAATATTTTCATTCTAACTAAAATTAAATTGCTCAAAAAAATTCAATTTTTTAGGAAAATTTTATTACAATTCTTAGCAAAATTCTAATGATCTTTACAATTTAAGAATTTATAAAAATTTTCAAAAGAATCTAATTAGTTTTTAAAGAAATTTTCATAAAATTCTTTGCAAAAATACAATTACTTTGAAAACTTTTCCTAAAATTGTTTATGAAATTTGAATTATCTTCATAATTAATCAAATTTTTTGCAGGAATTTTCATGGAAATTTAATTACTTTACAGAATTTTAATAAAATTCTTCCCAAAAACTGACGAGAAAAAAATTTAACTTTAGTAATTTGGAAAAATTTAAATTTTTTCCTTAACATAATAAACTTTTTTGCAGAAATTTAATTATATTGAAAAATTTCGGTAAAATTCTTTATATGAATTCACTTATTATTTTTAATACAATCTTAATAAAATTATTAGCAAGATTTCAATCATTTTCATAATTAATAACCTTTCTCGGAATAATTCAATTATTATTATTATTATTAAAAAATTATTTGAACTAAATTTTTCGAATAAAAATTGAATTATATTGTAAAATTTTATTAAATTCTTTATGAGAATTGAAATATTATCAATACAATTTTGATTAAATTCCTCAAAAAAATTTAATTACATACTTTCGAAAATGATTGAACACTTCGAAATGTTAATAAAATTATAAACAAGATTTCAATTATTTTCATAATTAAAAACATTTTTCGCAGGAATTCAATTATTTAAAAGAATTTTAATAATATTTTCCGAAGAAACTCAATTATTTTCAAAAAATTTTAATAAAATTATCTATGAGAAAAAAATTTAAGTCTTTTTCTAAATTGTAAAATTTCTCGAAAGAATTCAATTATTTGAAAAAATTGTTATTAAAAACAGACTTGAAGAAATTTAATTCTTTAGAAAAATTGAAGCAAATTGATAGAAAATTATTTTCATCTTTGTAACTAAACAATGGACAATAAGATCATCACAAAAATTCATTAAAAAATTACTGACAGACTCTAAAAATAACTGTAAAAATTTTGTTTGAAAAAATTATTGAAAGGAATGAAAATTGTTGATAAAAATTAAAACAAAATGAACAAATCCACTTGAAGTGATCAGATAAAAATTTTAATTTTCTAAAAGTAGCTAAAAACTCTGGTAAATTTTTGTTTTATACAAAAGTATAAAATCCTAAAATATTAACTTTTTAAAAAAAAAATTAATTGTAAAATTGTGAAAATTAGGGAAATTGGAGTTTTGCAATTTTTCCATCTTAAATTAAATTGTTGATTCAATTTGGTTTATTTTCTACATAATTTGACAGATTTTTTATAATAGTGAATTTAAAGGCATTTTTTGCGGAACTTTTTAGTTTAAAAAATTTTTTTTCGATAAAGAAAATTACAATTTAACCCCTTTTTTCAAAAATAAAACTTATTTTTCAATAATAAGATAACCATTGAGACAATTACTATTTTTGTTATTATTTTTATTAATTTATTATTTTATTTTTTAATTTTTACAAAAACTTTGTGACTCTTTTATCAATTTTCTATCAGTCCGATTAGAAAACTGAGATTTCTTCCTATAAATTATGTTAAGTTTGAAAATTGAACAAATGGTTTTCAAAAAAATAAAAAATTTACTTTCTTCTTTATTTTATTGAAAATCCGTTGCTGTCCAAATTTTTAAACTTTACATAATTTATTGTAAAAATTCTCAGCTTTACAATGAAAGTAATAAGAAGTTTGTTTAAAAATAGACAGTTTTTGTAAAAATCGAAAAATAAGGTTTATTTCTGAAGAAAAGGGTTTCAATAAATATTTTTTTAAAGACTTATGGATTTAAAAAGCAAACAGAAAATAGTTTGAAATTCACTGAGTAAAATTTAAAAAGTTTAAGTTTTTGTAGAAATTACACCAATTTGAAAGTAATAATGTTCCTTGACATCTAATATTTTTTATTAAATCAGTTCACGTGGAATTACTCAAATTCATAAAGAAAACTTTTGTTAAAAGTTGCAAAAAAATAAAACTATAAGAAAGTGTAAAAAATAAAAAGTATATAAACAATAAAAGTATAAAAAAAAGATAAAGATAAGTCGTATAAAAAAGACGAGAAACTTTTTTAAACGATATCGTAAAAGTAAAAAAGTAATTAAAAAGTTATTTTTTTTTAAAGATTTTAAATTTCTCGTAAAAGAAAGTTAATAAATTTTACGTTCGGTATTAAATTTGATTCTAATTTATAAATAACTTTTCTCACTTGAATGTAATTCTCCTAAAAACTTAGAAAAAATTTGTTATTCCTTGCTCTTTGATTTCAACATTTTGTCTCGAGTTATTTTTCTTTTGTACAATTTCGATTATTATTATTATCTTTTGATTAAATTCTACTTTTCGAAAATTAATAAATTACTTTAATAAAATTTAATTGTAAACTATTTTAAAAATTTTAATTGTAAATTATTTTAAAAATTTAAAATAAATTATTTCAATCTATCTACAAGCCGTGGTCATAAAATTGTTTTTCTATTATATGGAATCTTGAGGAAATTGAATGTAATACACGATTACAGTGTAAAAATTGGAATGACTGCTGAACTGACAGATGAAAAATCGTTAAGATTAAACCTACTGCGAATTCAGTAACGCACCTAAGAACATTACTTGTATTTTCCTAAAGCAGGAATGAGCTAATCAATTTGTTTCTTTTTCTTTTTTTTGTTCACTTTACTTGCTATGTAATACGGAACGGGATTATTCGTGAATAAATTATGTACATGACACCTCTTCTAACTTTGATTTTGCTACATTGCTTGAAAATCTGTTTTATGAGGTTGGAATTATAATGTGAGCAATTTACGAACGATCGCGTCCAAAAAGGTTCGTTGGAAAAAAAACGGCGAGGGGAAAAATATAACTAATTTTTGTATATATATATAAATAGAATAATTTGTTTTGAGATTATTTCGAGTTCGCGAGATGAAAATCAAACGTTTATTTACACGATATTCGCCATCCCTTTAAAGTTAGGCACCGAATTTAACGTTTATAGCAATGCTTTTGAAATAGATTTCAATTCTGGTTTTTGTTCTATTTTCTAATTCCGTGAGAATTTAAGTCTCGGAGAGGTTCCTTTTTTTTGTAATTATATAGAGCATCACAGATTTCTGATCTTACCATGAGAAACTGCCGTCTTTTCTAACCTCGGGGAATTTTCGTTTCCAAACTCCTTGTATCATCCATTTGGCTCGAGAATTGGAAAGGAATTATTCGACGTTATCTTCTCGGAAGAAGTTTCACTTCCAAAACATCCGAGGTTATTGTTCAAACTGTTAGCGCTGCTACGTAAAGTACAATTGACCATCGTTAGTTGTGTATCGTTCAAGCCTTGTTCCTGCTGTTTGCTCGAGGCATTACCACCTCTCGCTTTGTACTGAAAATAATTGATTAAAGTTTATTTTATTAAAAACAAGATCAATAAGAATCAACAATAGTTAATAAAATATTTTGGCAAAAGTTTTCTAAAAACCTGTGGGTTTTCTGTTATTCGAAGATCCTTAGTATCGCCGTTCGAATGCCACGATTGCAGTAAAGGTTCCTTTGCACCTAACTCGATCACTCCATTAGGATGGGAACCCTAATTTTGTGAAAATAGAAAAATGTTAATCTGGCTTTTTAAAAAGCAGAGAGAAAAAGAAAATTTTTGCATGTATATTCAAAATTTCTTGCCTTCGTGTCCAAATGAGGGGTTGTTGTCGGGGGACAAAGTACAGAGAGTTCAATTTCGTTCCCCATAAAATGAGATACGTGTTGATTAACAGGAATCGAGGAACGATCAACCAAACAACAACCATTTCCGTTTCTTACCAAACCGCTATTTTTGAGCGGTTGCGGTGTCTCCCTCAAGGACCTTGAGGTTTCCCATTTCTTCCGGCAGTACATACTGAATAAGCAGAGTCCAATGCAAACTATGCTTATGCTTAGTCCCAAGATTACGCCTAGACACAAAAAATATTCATCTTCATTCTGTCCGCAGATTGAAGTTAGTTATAGTTATTCTTTTGTTTTTTATACGTTTTGATAGAAAATAGGAATATACATATACATACATATATACATATACATACATATATACATATACATACACACATATATATATATATACATACATATATACATATACATACACACACACACATATATATATATATATATATATATATATATATATATATATATATACATTATAATAATCGTAAGTTTCCTTTCCGTTAGCAAATTATCTGTATTCATTTTTTTTTTTTTGAAAAATTTTTTTGTGGGTTATTGTCATTTTTTTAAAATGTCAAAAAGAAACAAAAAAACTCGTTTTATTCACTTCACAAAATTCACAAAAATTCCATTCCATATTTTTTATTTTCCTGACATTTTCCTAATTTTCATCAAAAATATTTACTTTTTTCTTATTCTGCTAATAAATTGAATTTATGCTACGAATTTTATTATTCATGAAACAATTTAAAATAATTTAATTCTTGCGAAGAATTTAAAAAAAAATATTTGAATTTTCAATGAAAAATGTTATTATTTATAAAAATAATTGAATTTTTCAGAAGAATTTTATTATTTACAAAAATAATTGATTTCTTTAGGCAAATTTTGTTATTTCTGAAAATAATTGAATTTTCTTGAAATACTTTATTATTTATTAAAATTAAATTCTTGCGAAGGATTTTTAAAAAAATTTTGAAAATAATTGAAATTTTCTGAAGAATTTTATAAATTTTAAGAAAAATGGACTTTCTTTGAAGAATTTCATAATTTATGAAAATAATTCAATTTTTTGGAATATTTTTCTAGTTTTATAAAAATAATTGAATTCTTGCGAAGAATTTTTTTTAATATTTGGAAAATAATTGAATTTTTGGAAAGAATTTTTAAAACAATTTGGAAAGTCACTTTAAGAAAAATTGACTTTTTTTGAAGAATTTCATAATTTAAGAAAATAGTTAAATTTTTTTGAAATATTTTTCTATTTTTATAAAAATAATTAAATTCTTGGGAAGAATTTTCAAAAAAAAATTTGGAAAATAATTGAATTTTTCTGAAAAATATTATATATTTTGAGAAAAATTGAATTTTTTGAAGAATTACATTTTTTCTAAGGATTTTGTAATTTATGAAAATAATTGAATTCTTTCGAGAAATTTTATTAATAATTGTTGAAGAAATAATTTAATTAGTTTCGAAGAATTTTATTATTTATAAAAATAATTTAATTCTTTCAAAGAATTTTATTAATTAGGTAAATGATTAAATTCTTGCGGCGAATTTTATTGAAATTGATAAAAATAATTGAATTTTTTCCTAGAAATTGTTATTTTATATAAAAATAGTAGATATTGAAAATCATTGAAATGTGAAAGGTTTTTAAAGATAGTTAAATTTTACAAAGAATTCTATTTAAAAATTTGGCAATAATTGAATGTCGGTGGGAAATTTTATTAAATTTTTTTGAAAATAATTGGATTTTCCAAAAAAACCTTTTATTATTTATGAAAATAATTGAATTCTTGCAAACGTTTTATTAGAATTTTTCAAAATAATGTAATTTCCAAGAAATTTATTACTTTTAATAATAATTGAATTATTGTGATGAATATTGTTATTTATGAAAATAATTGAATTTTGAAAAGAATTTTATTGAAATACCTCAAAATAATTGAATTTTCGGGAGTAATTTTTTTATTTAAAAAAAAATTTTATTAAAATTATATTTAAGACAATCAATTTCGTTCGAATAATTTTATTAAATTTTTGAAAATAATTGAATTATTGCGGAAAAGTTTATTAAAATGTTTAAACAGAATTGAATTTCTGTTGAAAATTTTATTACTTTTGAAAGGAATTGAAATTTTCATAAGAATTTTATGAACATTGTTTTAAATAATGAATTTTTAAATGTTATGAAAATCTTATTATTTTAAATAATTGAATTCTTACCAAAAACTTTATTTGTGAAAGTAACTAAATTTTACGATTTTGAAAATAATTAAATTCATGCTTAGAATTTAATCAAAAATTTTTTTGGAAAAATGGAATTTACATGAAAAATTTTATAATTTACAATAAACATTGCAGCACAACATTCCCGCGCGCTTGCGCGCGGATAATATCTTTTATAAACATTCAGATTTTATCAGTTATATTTTATTCAGATTTTATCTAATATTTTTATTAATTCAAATTTCAACTACTCTCACCGAGATTCTGGTCCGATCGTGTTTTTGACGACGGTCTGCGTCCATCGGAAGATGAGGGAATCTTGGAGGAACTACTGCCGGCAACGATAATAATCGGATCCGATAATTTCCCTTTGCCAGCTTTTGTCGCTGCTTGCACCATTACAAAATAACGTCGACCAGAAAGTAGACCAGTTAAATTGGTTTGCGTCTTATTCCCCGGTACTGTTAAATTTTCCCAAGTATCTGATTTTGATAGATCCATGGTGTACACAACGTAATAATTTCGCACCAAACCATTTATTTTTCTTGGCTCTTTCCACGCGACTCGCACTAAGGTACTGTTCCCCAAAAACCAATGCACGTCCTCGACTTTTCCGGGAACTGAAGCAAAAAATATCGTATAAAACTCACTGCTAGGCATTGAAAAAGAGAAAATTAAATTTCTTACCTATTTTTTAAATAACTTTTTGATAAATAATAATTGTGAAATTAAATATTAAGAAATAAATTAATTAAAATTGTTTTTTTAACGTTATATTGAAATTCGCAATATTGCAATTAAAAAAAATGTTTTTACGAAATTCGCTTGTTTTTAAGTAAATTTTTCAAATGTATATTTTCATCAATAAAAAGGGAATTCTATTTTTCTTTCAAAATGTTTTTACGAAATTCGCTTGTTTTTAAGTAAATTTTCCAAATGTATATTTTCTCCAATAAAAAGGGAATTCTTCGTTAAAAAGGGGGAAAAAACTTACTATCTTCGCCTGTGTAGCACTCGATCGCTTGACTAAATTCACTAGTCTGTTCAGGATCGTTTAGCACAACTCTGATTTTAAATTGGTATAACGTGTACGGCTTGAGATCCTCGATAAGAGTAGTTGTGTCATTACTGAAAGTAGAGTTAATTACATTTTATTTATTTACAAAAAAATACAAAATTTGTACTTCTGTAATTAAAAAGCAATGTAAAAGACAGAAAGTATGAAATAAAATAATTCTCTTACATTAACAGGCAATTCGACGTATCCTTCATAATATGTACTGCATGGTAGCAAACTTCGAAGACATTATTTCGATAAGGATTCGCTATGTTCCACGTTAAGTTAATCGAATTAGCCGACATTGGAATAGCCTCCAGGGCGGTAGGAATGTTACCTATAATTTTATAAATTTTATTTAATAAAATAAATAATATAAATAAAATGAATAAAATAAATAAAATAAAATAAAAAAAATAAATAAAATAAAATAAATAAAACAAAAATTGAATTCAATATAACATACAGTTAAAAATAAAATATACAAATTTAAAAAAAATGCAAGAAGTAAAATTTTCGCATTGATAATCTAGTTCTTTGCTACTGACTTAGAGAAGTATTTGCAGATTCAATTCGTTTATTTATGCATTTTGTAGCCTCGTTTACGGTTAGCATACACAGCCCCATTGTATAAGTATGTGCATCTGAAGAAAAGGAAAAATAGTATAAAAAATCGAAAAATTCACTGGAAAAATGATTCTAATTTATGTAATTTTTAACGAACCTAGATTAGTAAATAAATACTCTGTCGTATTTTTCGGTAACAAGTCCACTTTCAACTTCACTCCATTCTCATCTTCAACATAGACTTTCCACAGTTTCAATTCCAATCCGTAGTTTCGATTCAACTTTTCATTCAATGACCACTTCATCTGAAATTTCAAAAAAAAAATATTTTGTAATAATTAAAGATAACAGTGTAATAAAATTATTATTTCTTCAAAATTATTTTCATAATTTCAATTCAGCTAATAATTTTTAGATTTTTTAACTCAAATTCTTTGAATCAATTATCTTCTTCTATATTAATAACGTTTGTGATCCGGTAATCTGTTAGAAGTTTGAAGTTAGTTATTGTTTGCTTTTTTGTTTCTTAACTTTTTCATAATTTTTCTTTTCAAATATTTTCAATTTTAAAATTAATGTCATATTAAAAATCATCGAATTATTGTAAAGAATTTTATCAAAAAATGTGATAATAATCGAATTCCTTCTAAAAATGTTATTAAATTCTCGTGAAGAATTTCATTAAAATTTTTTTAAATCCTAATTTAATTCTTTTGAAGAATTTCTTTGAATCTTTATACTAACGGAGTTTCTTTAAAAAATTTATTTGAAAATTTTGAAAGCAATTGAATTTTATGAAGAAGAATTTTATTGAAATTGTATTAAAAATAATCGAATTTTTGCAAAGAATTTGACTATTTATAAAAATAATTTAATTATTTCGAAAGATTTGTTAAAATTTTAGAAAATCATTGAATTTGTATGAAGAATTTTATAGAAATAATTGGAAATAATGCATTTTTTTTCTTTTTTATAAATATTTTGACAATAATTAAATTATTTTTAAAGAATTTAAAATTCTTGTTGAAATAGAATTTTATGGAAATTTTTGAAAATAATTAAATTCTTTGGTGTAATTTTATTTAAATTGGATTAAAAATCATTTAATTCCTTCAAAGAATTGTAGTATTTATAAAAATAATTGAATTGTTTCGAAGAATTTTTAAAAATTTTAGGAAATAAGTAAAATTTAAGAAAATATTTTAAAATATTTGAATTCATCTGAAGAATTTAATTAAAATTGCGTTGAAAATAATTGATATCCTGCAAAGAATTTCACTATTTATAAAATTAATTGAATTCTTACGAAGAATTTTACTATATTTATAAAAATAATTTAATTATGTCGAAGGATTTATTAAAATTTTAGAAAAAAATGAATTTTTTCAAAGTGTGTTACAAATATTTCTAAAAAATGGTCTCTTCCAAGGAATTCAATTAAAATTCTTTTAAAAATAATTCAATTTTTATTAAAATTTTACTACTGAAAATAATTGAATTATTTAGAAGGATTTATTAAAATTAAAAACAAAATTATTCAATTCCTTCGTGAATTTAATTAAAAATTTTAAAAATGAACAGTAATAATTAATTTTGTACTTATTAAGAGAATTTTTTAAATTTTGATTATGAAATTATTTAAAAAATTTATATTTGAAAATAAGATATTTTGTAATTTGCATAACAACAACAAATGTTTGTGTAGGATGTTATTAATTTTTTTAAAGTAATTAATATTTTTTCTGACTGAAAGAAATTTTTGTACTTTTCCATGTCTTTCCTGACCTCTGGACACCCTGTTCTCTTTAGTAGAAAAAATAGAAAAAAGAACGTGTAAAAAAATACTTACAGAAACTACGGAAGCGTTAATACTCGTAAGCGAGACGTTGACAATTTTTTTCATGAAAAATTGTCCAATCTCTGGAGATGGCATCGTTACAGTGGTCCACGCAAATTGTGCTTCATTAATGCTCGGCCATCCTTCCTCAGTTCTCGCCAACACCCGAACATCGTATTGAGCTCCGGGATTCAAATCTACAAAACAAAAGATATTCTTAAATTACCAAAATTTACTTTCTTCACAGAAGTCGTGTTACTTTTTTAATTTCTTTTACTCGACAGACTTAATATATTTCAGTATTAGTTTTTACTTTTTCTACATATTTTTTTTTCTTTCATGAAATTTTCAAAATTTTCATTTATTTTAAATTAATTGTAATATAATTTAATTAAAATTTCTAATTCTAACACTTCTATATATCGATTTTTTATTTTCTCTTCTACATTTCCTCTTTTTCTTTCTATATTCGTTTTCATCTGTTGTATTGAATTGTGAAAAGTGAATTTAAAAAGTGTAATTACCATTAAGCAAATGCTGCTCAACACTAGAATTGAAATAGCGAACGAGTGAAGAAGGATGCTGATGAAGCCTCCATTGTAATTTGTATTGTGTAACGATACCTTGCGCCTGCTTTTTACTTAAAGGCTTCCAAGTTACATTTAATTTCGTGTCGCCGATCACACTCAAACTTATCTTTGGAGCAGATTTTGGAACTGTATTGAAAGAAAGTTTTTCATATCAAAACACCAATTCAAAAACAAAATTACACTAGTAAAAAATTTCTTATTGCAATTATCATCAAGTGAAATTAATTTATAAATTCATAAAATTTTTACCACTTGGAGAGGTGGAACAAGTGATTGTCGTCGATTGATCACTGGCCCCATGATTATTGTAAAAACGAACATAAAAAGTGTAATTCGTGAACGGCTCAAGGAGCTTCGTTATTTCCACTGACGTAACATTTCCAAGTTCAGGCAATGAAACTTCCTCCCTTCCTCCTTCTGAAAAATTTAATTAAATCTAATTAATTTCAAACTTACTGCTAAATAACTTAATTGCTTCCTTGGAGAGCTTTTCTTCCTGAGAACTTTATATTATATAAATAAATAATAACAATAATAACTGAATAATTTAAAAAATCTTAAAAAAGCAAACAGGATATGAATGAAAAGGTATTAATATGAAAAGATCGTGGAAATATCTTACCAACGGGACTATAATGGACGGTATAGGCAGTAATATTAGTGGTTGGTAAATATTTCGGTGGTTCCCATGAAATAAGAATCTTTTTTGAAGACAGAGCGTGACACTTCAAGTTTGTTGGTGCATCAGGATTATTACGTGAAATAATAACTTGTAACCGACCCGCGGCCCAAATTTCGCCAACTTCATTAACTGCCACACACTGATAAACTCCAGAATCCGATTGAACAGTATTTGAAATCATCAATTCCATTTCATTAAAACCCTTCTCAGTAATTGTTCGCCGTTCTGAAAAAAAAATATTTTTTTATTAATTAGAGAGAAGAAAATTGTTTCATCTAAATATAAAAATTATAATCTTAAACAAATATTATTAAAAAAAGAAAAATTTTCATGTCTTATATCTTAATGTCAATTTTTAGGAATTTTCTAATTATTTTAAAAATAGATAGAAAAATTAACAAAAACAAAGATTTTAATAAAATTTCACGAAAGAATTCAATAATTTTCTAAAATTTTTATAAATCCTTCTAAACAATTTAATTATTTTTTTAAAGTAGTAAAATCTTTACAAAAATTCAATTAGTTTTAATACCATTTTAATTAAATTCCTTGGAATGGATCAATTTTTAGAAATATTTTTAACACACTTCGAAAAAATTCAATTTTTTTTTCTAAAATTTTAAAAAATCTGTCGAAATAATTAAATTATTCTTATAAATATAGTACAATGCTTCGCAAGAATTCAATTAATTTTATAAATAGTAAAATTCTTTGCGAGAATTCAATTATTTTCTAAACAATTTTAATTAAATTTCTAGGATGAATTCAAATATTTTTAAATATTTTCATAAAATTTATTTAGTTCCTAAAATTTTAATAAATTTTTTGAAACAATTTAAATGTTCTTATAAATATTAGAATTCTTTGAAGGAATTAAATTATTTTTAATTCAATTTAAATAAAATCACAGAAAAGAATTTAATTATTTTCAAAAATTTCCATAAAATTCTATTTCAACAAGAATTTTAAATTCATTAAAAAAAATTCAGTTATTGTCAAAATATTTATAAAAAAGAAAAAAAATTTTCATTATTTTCAATTGTTTCTATAAAATTCTTCATACAAATTTAATTATTTCACAAAACTTTAATAAATTCTTCGAAACATTTCAATTATTTTTAAAAATAGTAAATATCCTTTGCAGAAATTTAATTATTTTTAAAACAATTTTAATAGAATTTCTCGAAAGAATTTTAATCTTCAAATATTAACATAAAATTCACTTATTTTCTAAAATTTTTATAAATTCTTCCGAAAATGATTGAATAGAAGGAAATTTTGGAAAATAATTGAATTTCAGAGAAGAATTTTATTATTTATAAAGATAATTGAAATTTTGAAGTGAATTTTTATATATTTTTAAACATAATTGAATTTTTGCGAAAAATTCTATTCTTTGAAAATAATCAAAATTCTGAAATAGTTTGTATCGTCTTTAAAATTCAATTTTCTTTAGTATTTTTAACTGAAATTCTTCTATAAATTAATGTTTTTTTAATAATTATTTAAATATATATGTTACGAACTTTTTGTTTAATTTTGGAAAATAATTGAATTTTTTCAAAGAATTTTATTACTTTTGAATATAATTAAATTCATGTAATAAATATTGCTATTTTTATGAAAATTATTTAATTTTGCAAAAAAGTTTTATTAAAATTCCTGACAATAATTTAACTTCTCGGACTTATTGGCGTTATAGTTTTTAAAATAATATTATTTTCATTATTATTTAATTATTGAATTTTATTATTGAAATAATATTAAATAATGTTTAAAAAATTAACTAATTTCAACAGAATTAAAATTGAAATTTTTCAAAAAACATTGTTGCTTTAGAATTATTAATTAAACTTATTAAAACTTCAGACTCTTCAAAGATTTGAATTTGAAAAATTTTTCAAAATCCTATTAATTCTAAAAATTATCATTATTACTTATAATTCAATGTTATAATCTATTCAATTTTTTTAGAGTTTTTAACTAAAATTCTTTTTTAGTTTTGAAAAATTTCTTAATAATTAAATTCCTGTGGAATTTTTACTAGATTAGATTTATTTCAAACAGTAATACAGTAAGTTTCTAACTTCCTTCTTGCCTTGAATTTTTACTATTTTTTGAAAATATTTAGATGTTTGTTAATAACTTTATTAAATTTTTTTTAACTTAAATAATTTTAGAAAATTATTATTAAAATAGCATATATTAAAAATCATTAACAGGGGAAAAGTTTTAAAAATAATTGAATTTCAGAGAAGAATTTTATTATTTATAAAGATAATTAGAAATTATTACGAAAATTTAAAAATTTTTTTTGAACATTATTGAATTTTTGTGATGATTTTTATTACTTTTGAAAATAATTAAATTTCTGAAATCATTTGTAACTTCTCCAAATTTTAATATTTTAAAAATGTTTTTAACTAAAATTGTTTTATTACACTTTTTGAAAAATTTTTAAAAAAAGAAAAATTTATTTTTGATTAGAAAAAAGTGAAAATGGGGACAAAATAATCAGAAAAAGGAGAAAAGGTGACAAATTATAAAAAAAGGCGGAAAAAGATAAGAAAATTGAAAAAGGGGACTAGTTGTGATAATTGCACTTACCATTAATTGTGATATTTTTCGCATCTTTCAACCAATAAATACGTGGCGTTGGATAACCCTGAGCTTGACACTCGAATCTTCCTGTCATTCCATTTGGAATTCCCTGATACGATGGCTTTTTCAAAAAAGTTGGTGGAACCAGAACATCAATTTTAATATGCTACGAAAAATAAACGTTCATTAAATAAATATCAGCAGCAGTTAGTTTTCAGTTTAATTATTTAAAACTAAATATTTGTTTTTCACTTAAGAATTACACACCTGATATTCCATGCTTTTATTGAGCGAATTTCTAGCGGCACAAATATAAACACCCGAGTCTGAATGTACAACATTTTGTAAATTAAGAAGACTTATGCCGCTTGTTGAATTGACTAAAAATCTCAATTTCGTTTTGTCAATTGAATTTCGAGGAAGGAACGACCACGTTGGAATAGAAGATGGATAACCAGAAACGGCACACGCCAATTGTAGAGAAGAATTTTCATTTAATACATAATTATAGGACGTTTGTGGCAAGAGTGAACTAGCCGAATAATCCCTTGAATTTGAGACTGTTACTTTTGCTTCCGCACTTGTTGTGGTTTTGTTTAAATATTCGTTGACAGCCACACATCTAAAACAAAATTTAAATTTCCAAACTTAAAATTTCAGAAACATTTCCCTTTTCTACAAAAAAATTGAAAATAATTCCAACCTATAATCTCCAGCATCGGATAATTGTGTCGCGTTTATGTACAGAACACCTGGTGGTATAAAAGTATATCTGAAAAAAGGAAACGTTTTCGAATTTTTAAAACCTATTTTATCCATATCTTCCTTTAATTTTTTGTTTTGAATTTATTCTATACGTAAAAAGAAAAAATATTTGCAAAATTTACTTTTTGCTGTTGTCATCAAACAATATAGGTTTTGAATTATGCTCCCATGTGATTTTTGGAGGGGAAGGCAAACTTTCAATTGAACACGAAAGTCGCGCAACTTCCCCCTCTTGTACTTTTACATTTTGAGGCTGTTCTTTGAACGAGCGGGCAAGTTCTGCAAAAGATGAATTTTTAACAATTAAAATCAATTCAAATAATTTGCAATAGAAAATATTTGCAAAATAATCTTTTAAATATAGTTATAAAGATAATAATACGTTTTGAATTCAAAACTCACTTGCAACTTGTACAATAACAGGCGATGATCGTAAATATCCCCCGCAATTCGTTCGAACAACACAACGAAATTCATCTTTCGTCAAAGTCTTCGAACCATTAATGAAACTTGAATTTTTTGGTTTTACAATATCCAGACTTTTTTTCTGCTGTAAATTAAAATGGAGAGAAATGGTTTTAAAAAATTATTTATGCGACAAGTTTCGAATATTTAAGTGAACACAATACTTTTCTATTTTGAAAATATATAAATTAGAAGAATAATACAAATTAATAAACTTAAATTCTACATTTAGAAAATTTGTCATTATTTCTTTTACGTAGCGCAAAATTATCAGATAATAAAATTTTAAAAACTTAATTTAAAAAAGAATTTTTAACTTTAGAATCATTACAAGAAACTTATCCGGAATGTCACAAAAGTTTAATTTTGGTTTTTTTCTGATTTCGAGACAAAATTTTATGCTCATCAAGAATATTTTGATTCTTTCAAAATAATTATTAGATACTCAAAGAAAATATTCTATTACATTTATTTACAAACTGTTTTTAATTGTAAGATTATTTAAA
Organism: Leptopilina drosophilae; assembly: GCA_032873175.1. Lineage (NCBI taxonomy): Eukaryota > Metazoa > Arthropoda > Insecta > Hymenoptera > Figitidae > Leptopilina > Leptopilina drosophilae. The sequence goes on from CM065482.1 coordinate 3,450,997, forward strand.
ATCATCAAAAGTGTAATTAAAAAAATATATCTAATCATTATTATTTTTCATAAGAATTAAGATTTTCAAAAATTTCAAATTCAAATCTTTTGAGAAAATTTACCAATTCAAAAAACTCAAATTTATTATCAAATGCGAAGAAATAGATTAATGATGATTAAAGATTTTAATAAAATTATTAAAAATAATTTAATTCGACAATTATTCTTAAAATATAAAATTCTAATAGAAAATGTTACGCGCGCGGAACGTGTTATTCAATTTGTTGTTGTTATGCAAATTACGAAATTTTCTACTTTAAAATACAAATTTTTTAAATACTTTCATAGACAAAATTTTAAAAATTCACTTATTAAGTACAAAATTAATTATTACTGTTCTTGTTTTTAAAATTTTAATAAAATTTCACGTAAAAATTCAATAATTTTCTAAAATTTTAATAAATCCTTCTAAACAACAAAATAAACAATTCTAAACAAATTCTAAAGTAAAATCTTTACAAAAATTCAATTATTTTTAAAACAATTTTAATTGAATTCCTCGGAAGAGATGAATTTTTACAAATATTTCTAACACAGTCCGAAAAAATTCAATTATTTTCTAAAATTTTAACAAATCTTTCGAAATAATTAAAGTATTCTGATAAATAAAGTAAAATTCTTCGAAATAATTAAATTATTCTTATAAATAGTAAAATTCTTTGCAGGATATCAATTATTTTCAAAACAATTTCAATTAAATTCTTCCGAAGAATTCAAATATTTTCTAACATTTTCATAAATTTTATTTATTTCCTAAAATTTTAATAAATTCTTCGATACAATTCAATTATTGTTATAAATACTACAATTCTTTCAAGAAATTAAATTATTTTTAATCCAATTTAAATAAAACAACATGAAAGAATTTAATTATTTTCAAAAATTTCCATAAATTTCTATTTCAACAAGAATTTTAAATTCTTCAAAAAATAATTCAATTATTGTCAAAATATTTATAAAAAAGAAAACAGAATTTAATTATTTTTAATTATTTCTCAAAATTTTAATAAATTCTCCGAAACAATTCAATTATTGTTATAAATACTACAATTCTTTGAAGAAATTAAATTATTTTTAATCCAATTTAAATAAAACTACACGAAAGAATTTAATTATTTTCAAAAATTTCCATAAATTTCTATTTTAAAAAGAATTTTAAATTCTTTAAAAATAATTCAATTATTGTCAAAATATTTAGAAAAAAGAAAAAACAATTTCATTATTTTAAATTATTTCTATAAAATTCTTCATAATAATTTAATTATTTCTCAAAATTTTAATAAATTCTTCAAAACATTTCAATTATTTTTATAAAAAAATTCAAAGAAATTAAATAACATTTTCAATTGTTTCAATTTTTAAAACTTATTTTCGGGAATTTAATTATTTTGACAAAAAAAAATTTCAATTATTGTGTTAAATAAAATTCATTTTAAAGCAATTTTTAAATTCTACAACAATTCAATTATTCAAATAGAAAAAGAAATAATTTATTGAATAATTAAACGTCTCCTAAAATTTAATTCCTATAAAGAATTTTGTCAACCAATTTTTAAATGTTTGAATTTGTTGAAAAATTTTAATACAATTTTTAATCAGAAATTGCATGTTTCGAGAAATCTGATTAAAAATAATTGAAATCATGCGGTCAGTTTTATTATTTATGAAAATAATTGAAACTCTGTAAAAGATTTTATTTCATATGTTAATAATGGAATACGAAGAAATTAAAGAATAATTGTAAATAATTAAATTTCTATTAAATTTTTATTATTTATGTAAGTAATAAAATGTGCGTAGAATTTTATTAAAACTCTCGTTAAATTGAATTACTTTGGAAAATTGAATTAAATATTAAATTTTAAAAGTCATTTAATTGAGGTAAATTGTTGCAAATAATTTTTGAAATTTTGCTAATTTTCGGAGAAAAATTTGATTATGTATAAAGATAATTAAAATTTTTACGAATATTTTTTTGAAAATTTTTTAATGAAATTAAATTTCTGTGAAAAGTTATATTATTTTTTAATGTAATTGATTTTTTGCAAATATTAGCAACTTCGCAAAAATTCTTTAATAAATTTCTTCTTTGGTAAATCCATTATTATTGTTAATTATTAATTAAATATACATAAAAAAATTTTACGAATGTTAGAAGAATTTAAATTATTAACATTTTTCAAAAAATTAAGTTCTTTAAAATTTTTAATTAAATTCATTCAAAATTGAAGTTTCCCGAATTTCCTAAATGAAACCTTTTCAAGTCTATTGATGAAAACTCAACTCCTTTAAAATTTAATTCATTCTTTAATTATTCAAGTAAAAGTATTCATTAAATAGTTAATAAAAATAATTACATTATGATAGTTTTTCAAAAATTAAGTTAAATTTAAAAAGAAACTATTGTCGGAAATAGAAAAAATTGAAAGTTTTGTATTAGAATTCGTGGTAATGCACAAAAATTTAGAACTTTCTTATGAAAGTCAAAAACCTAAAAACTTTGTAATTAATTTTTTTTGAGGCAACGGAGAATTATTGTACGTAATAAAAATTTAATCCGAAGAGGAAATAAATTCATAACTTTAGAATTGTTACGAACTACTTAGATATAGTGATTCTTGTTATTTACAAGATTTACTGGAATATTTTTCTTTTTTCTCTGAATTAATAGCTCTAAATTTTATTAATTCAATTTCTTTTCTTTTTAGAACCTTATAAAAATGAAGAGTTCCATTCCGATGGACCGAACAACGGGCGATTCCACACGGAGGTGCTTCATCCCCATTGTACAACCAGGTAATCTCCTGTTTAGATTTTACATTATTGCAGCTGAGAGTGGTTCCTTTCTTTCCTAAAATCACAGGTCCCTTTGATTCAATTTCCAAAGAGAGCCTCCAATTTTTCGAATCATTCAGCTCTAAATTCTCTTGTTTTCCTCCATTTCTTTCGTTTATCCCACTGACAATTTCTTTGATGCCTAAAAAACAAAAATTCTCAACTTAGTCTTTAAAGTTTATTATTTAATAAAAATAATAAGAAGATGAAGTAATTAATCAAACTCGAAAGACGATAATAATTTATCATATTCTAAATATTTACATGAAAAATGTATTTGATAAAAATAATTTATGCAATAAAAAATATAATAGAAATAAGTATAAAAAATATATGATGAAAAATTTGCAATTCGAGAAATATTATATTCTAATAAATTTACTTTCTATTATAATTTAAATATTATTTTTTGTATTTTAAAATACATTTTTTTGAATAACACTTTCTAGTAGTTATTTTGAACACAGGAAACGTTTTTATTCAAAACAAACTACCTGTGAAAGTGATATTTGTTTCCCAAGAAAACTATATCATTACTACGTGCAAACACGTATTTTATGTTATCAAATTGAAATATTCTCTAGTTCACATCATCCTGAAATATTTTTTCAAAACAAGATAAATTGGCTTAAAAAAAAGATATCTAATTCAGCAACGCAATTTAACTCTATACCGGAAATGATTCGCAGAGCGAAAAAAATTCCAAGAAACTAGAAATAATTCTACCTTCTAACGTTTTATTGTTGAAATAGCGGGACTCCTACATTCCTACATATTACACTTTATAACAAGATCTATTTCTCTAAATTAGAAATAAATGTACCAAACTTAAATAATAGATCGAAAAAACAATTCTGGAAAAAGTAGAAATTTTATACAAAATTCACTAAAAGGGAAGCATGAAATGGTTGAGTGAAAAATTTTATGGGTCGATGAACGTGTGGCTATATACCATGCGACTTTCATGCAAGTATAAACAAACGATGAAAGAGTGTATATATATTAAAAGACTCACCTGTACAATAAACGGGCTTTAGCACTTCCGTAAACAAGATGCTGAGCAAAAGTACTCTCGCCGCCATATATTTGCAATCATTTGGCACTGTTTTCACTGACGAACATTTGCCGAAACACGCCGCGGATTTCTAATACTTTCTCTCTCATATCGAAAATCCTTGCCGCATGTTTGACATCATCCGCGAGAGTTCAGCCCCTGCGCTGATACATTTCTTTTCTCTATATTTAATATTCTCCGATTAAACTCTCTGTTCTTTATATTAAAATCATATCGTTGTACAATTCACGTTTAAAACGAAACTCCATGCCGGGGGGGAAATTGTTACGCGACACACAAAAAACGTGGAATCAACGCGAGAATCAACAAGAGCGTTAAATGAGAAAAAAGAATTGATCACAACTTATGTTACCACGCGATTTGCGCATCCATAGCCATCTTTCTTCTTGTCTCTCCCACCCGTCGCGATTGTCGCGAATCACAATCTCAGCAACCACTCCGCCATCATTAGCAAATCGCGCGAAATTCGCAAAACACAAACTTACACGTTTATTAATAAAAATTCTTATTTTTAAGATCATTTTTTTACAACTTCTTAGTTTTTTTCGCCATATTTCAAAGTATAAAGAAATTGCATAATAATAAAAAACGACAAAAAGAAATAAGGAACTTTCAAATTTGTTTACTTTGCAAAAAATTTTTTATAGGTTAAAACGTGGCCATCTGGTGGGAAATTTTTTCTACCTTTCAGCTTTCGAATAATGAAATAATCAAATTATGACAAATTGATATTATTTGAGTAAGATTTGAAAATAGTGAGTAGATTATATTAAGTAATTAAAATCATTAAAAAGTTTGTCAAAATATAAATATTAATGCCAGAAAAGTATTTTTCTTTCGCGCCATTGTTCAGTTTCGAATTTCGTACGATTGGCAACACTGAAACGAACCGGATCAAACTTCACAGTATTCGTTCTATTTACCCGGGCGGCAGAGTTTACAACTTATTTCCAAGTGTAAAAATTCGTCACTTTTGAAATAAAACTCAAAAAACTTGTAAATATTGTCACATTAAATTATTAAATAAACATTTGTAGTAAATTAAAAAAATGATTATCAAAAATCCCAAAAGTGTGGTTTCATAACCTCAAAATAGAGGGCCGACCGACAAATTTGAAATCCGGAGTTTTCCATCTAGGTTCAATTTTCTTTGGGTTGAGAATTTTTTTTCCTCTAATCTAAAAATGACTTTTGATGAAAAATAAACGACAAACACGTGTCGATTGTTATAAATCAGCCGGTGTATTGTGTTTTAATTTATAAAAAAATCGCGTGTATTAGTAAAGTTTGAGAATGGCGACAAAGTTGCCGGAAACTATAAATTTTCCTCAGGAGGAAGAAGTTGTTTTAAATTTGTGGAATAAGTTGGATGTTTTTCAAAAATGCCTGCAACAATCAAAAGGCAAGCCAAGATATTCTTTTTATGATGGCCCACCTTTTGCGACAGGATTACCTCATTACGGGCATATATTAGCGGGAACGATAAAGGATATCGTCACCAGGTAAGTAAATCTTTGTTTTTTTTTTTATAATTTCTATCTACTCCAAATTGTTTTGTTTCTTTTTATAACCTATAGTTTAGAACACGTGTCACATATGTTAATATTCTTTCAATGACTCGCTTTTCGCTTTAATTCTAATTTTTCTACAAAGTGATGTGAAAATAACAATTGTCTATTAATTGATTGATTTGTGTGTAACGTTGGAAGCAATTTCTACCAATTTCAAATTAGTGAAATATTTTCCGAAAAAGAATGCAATAACCTAAAAAGATAACAAATACATACACATTTTATGATGCAATAGTTTCATTTTTAAAGGATGAATTTATTTTATTATGCATTTTCGAAAACACTGACAGTTTTCATCATTTTACAAAAAAACTGAAATTGGCTATTTTAAGTAAAATTTAAAGTCAACTAAATTCATTACTACCACACACTAAATTTCAAAATAATTTATATTTTATTAATCGTTGTATTTTATATCCTGCATTTTTTCCTGTTTTGTTTCTTAACTTTTTAAATAATTATTCTTTTTCAATATTTTCAATTATAAAATTAATGTATATTTGAATATAAAATAAAAAAAAATCGATTTATATAAAATTCTTTTCAAGAATTAAATGATTTTGAAATCATTTAATTCTTGAAAAGAATTTTATGGAAAAAATTGAATTCCTTCGAAGAATTTTATTTAAAATTTTTAAAAATCATATAATTAAATTATTTTCTAAAACTTCCTTTAATTTTTTTTTTAAATAGAGTTTCTTTAATAATTTTAATGGAAAATTTAAAAAATATAATTGATTAAACATTTTTAATTATTGAATTTTATTAACATTTTTAGAAAATAATTAAATTCATATGAGAATTGTGTTAAAATTTTCAAAAATAATTTAATTCATTCAAGAAATTTTATTAAAATAAATGTTTTGACAATCATTGAAATCTTTCAACAAATTTATTTAATTTATTGTGAATATAATTGATTTTGTTAATAATAGTATAATTAATATATTTACTATTAAAATTAAAATTTTATTAAAATTATTGATATAAAATTTAACTTTTTTAAACAATATGATGAAAACTTTTATAAATGATTAAATATTTTATTGAAATAAAAGATATTTTTGATATTTTATTGTAGAATTTCTTTAAGTTTTCATAAAAATTGTATTAAAAATAATTCAATTTCTTGAAAAAATTTTAATTCTAAGTAAATAATTGAATTGTTTCAAAAGTTTTATGAAAATTTTAGACAATAATTGTATTATTTCGAAGGATTTAGTAAAAATTAGAAATGAATTAAATTTTTTCAAAAAATATTAAAATAAAACAACTGAATTATTCCATGAAATTGTATTATAAAAATAATTAAATTTCTGCAAAGAATTTAGCTTTAGAAAAATAATTCATGTTTCGAAGATTACGTGAATTATTTTGTAAAATTTTATTGAAAATAATGGAATTTTTAGAAAGATTTTAATATTTAGGGAGAAAATTAAATTTTTTTAAAGGAGTTATTTATATGTTTTAGAAAATTGAATTTTTTCGAAAAATGTAATTGAAAAATTTAACGGAATTGAATTCTTTCATGAATTTGTATTAAAATTATATTAAAAATAAAAATAATTGATTTTTGCAAATTTCTACTAGGATTTAGAAAGAAAATTTAGAAAATCACTGTTTAGAATAATAATTAAAATATTTCGAAGATTTTAATATTTAAGAAAATAATTAAATTTTTTTGTCAAATTTTATTAAAAATAATTAAATTTTTTCATTTTATTTTTTAAAAATTAATTGAATTTTCGAAAAGAAATTAACGACTTAATTCAATTCAATAATTGGATTATTTCGAAGGATTTATTACTTTGGTGAAGTTCACAACGTTTATAGTCAACGATTTCTGAAGAAAAATTTTTTTTCATTCAAATTTTTAAAAATTCTTGTACAGATAATAGGACGTTTAATTTTTTGAATATTGATTTACATATAAAAAAAATTTGTGAGCAAAAAATTTTATTCGTTTTGGTAAGAAAATAATTTTTTTCTAATACACGCGCCGAAAGTACATCATTTCTTACCTGTTTAGAAGGTGGAAAGTAAGTCTTTCCCGGCGACAGGGAGGTAATGTTACTTTACCTCCCCGTGACGTCATAACGGGGAGGTAAAGTTACTTTACCTTCCCGCTGTGATGTCACGGGGAGAGAAAGTAATATTTTCTTCCTGCTGCTATAAAAATTTATAATTTTTTTTTAATTTTTTAAAAATATAAAAAGAGCTATATATTTTTTAAGATTAAATATGTATCATGTTGTTATTTTTTTATTAATAATGGATTTTAAATAAATATGACAACAAAAAATTCCATTAAATAATTGCATATTTGTACTTTCGTTTACGTGTGTTAGAAAAAATAGTATGTGCACCACGGAAGGAAAAAGATTTTCGCCTCGTGTGTTTGCAGTTCTCGACTTCGCTCGCACTCGCCTTCGGCTCGTACGCTCGCTACGTCTCGAACTACAAACTTCACCCTCGGGAAAATCACTATTTTCCTCCCTAGGTGCACAATATACTATTTTCTTTCAATCGTTGATCATAAACGTTGCGAACTTCACCGACGTGATTTATTAAATATTTAGAAAACAATTGGAATTTTTGAAAAATGTAATTAAAAAATTTAACAGAATATTGAATTCTTTCATAAATTGTATTAAAGTTTTATTAAAAAATAATTGAATTTTTGCAAAAAAAAAATTGACTATATTTAGAATAATAACATTGAAATGTTTCGAAGATTTTAATACATTTAAGATAAAATAATTAAATTATTTTCGAAGAAGTTATTAATATTTTTTAGAAAATACTTTAATTCTTTCGTGAAATTTTGCTGAAAATAATTGAATTTTTTTGCATAATACACAAGAATAAATAAAATTTGTAAAAAGTCAGAAAAAAGTCAGTGATTTTTTTTCTTAATCTTTGTTAGACACTCTGAATTTTTCAAAAAATTTTTTTTTAGTAACAATGAAAAATTTTACACAAACAGTATAGTTTTTTAAAATTATTTTAGTGAATGACAATAAGTTTTTAAATTCATTAATTCTTTAATTAACAAAAAGTTTATAAAATAAAAATTTTGGGTAATAATGATTGGAAATTAATTGAATTTTAGACAATTGAGTTATTTTTTTCAAACTCTGGAAGAAAATTTCTGGAAAGTATTGAAAGTACATTAAATTTTTTTACGGATGAAAATTTTAGAAATATTTGACTTTCAGATTTTAAATTGAAATCCTTAAATTATGATATTAATTCCTGTGAAAAAATAAATAACAATTTAGGTGAATTTCTGGGTTTCGATCTCTTATAGTCTGAATTTATTTTTTAAGTATTTAATAATTTATTTATGAAAATTATCCAAGTGACGAGTATAATTGAATACAAGATTATAAGAATATTGGATAATAAGATTTCTACTGTAAAGGATTTTTTGTCTGTCCAAAATTTAAATAAATAAATAAATAAATTTAGAAAATAGTGAAACAAAAAAATTCGATTTATTAAAAATGTGTTTTTTTTCAGGTACGCACACCAAAATGGTTATCACGTCGAGCGAAGGTTCGGATGGGACACACACGGACTTCCGGTTGAATACGAGATCGACAATGCCCTTGGAATTAAGGGTCCGGACGATGTGGCGAAAATGGGAATAGCAAATTACAATAACGAATGTCGAAAAATAGTCATGCGTTATGCGACCGAATGGGAGAAAATCGTGGGTCGCATTGGTCGTTGGATAGACTTTAAGAACGACTACAAGACTCTTTATCCATGGTACATGGAGACGATTTGGTGGGTTTTCAAGGAATTGTTCAACAAGGGCCTCGTCTATCAGGGCGTGAAGGTCGTTCCATTTTCCATCGGTTGCAATACACCGCTATCGAATTTCGAGGCTGGACAAAATTACAAAGACGTCGTCGATCCCTCGGTGGTCGTTGCATTTCCACTCGTTGACGAGCCGAACGTTTCTCTCCTCGCCTGGACAACAACGCCCTGGACATTGCCCAGTAATCTCGCTCTTTGCTGCAATCCCGACTATGAATACGTCGAAGTACTCGACTCGGCAACGGGGAAAGTTTACATTATTCTCGAATCGAGTTTGGAACTCATCTACAAGTCGAAGGATCTCTACAGTGTGAAGGGCAAGCGAAAGGGGAGCGATCTGAAGGGAAAGGGCTATGAACCGCCTTTTGACTACTTTGGTGAATTGAGAAAGAAGGGAGCGTTCGTTGTTCTGAATGACAGTTACGTGACCGCAGGGTCGGGAACGGGGATCGTTCACCAAGCGCCATATTTCGGGGAGGACGATTACAGGTGTTGCTTAGCTGCTGGAATTATCACGAAGGAGCAGGAAATGGTCTGTCCGGTGGATAATTGCGGAAAATTCACGGATCCAGTCACGGAATTCAAGGGGATTTTTGTCAAGACGGCTGATAAGGAGATAATGAAATTTTTGAAGAACAAGGGAAAGTTGGTGCACAGTGGAACTACGAGTCATAGTTATCCGTTCTGTTGGCGATCGGACACGCCACTGCTTTACAAAGCGGTCCCGTCGTGGTTCGTACGCGTCACGCAGATCAAGGACCGTCTCATGGAGACGTACGCCGAGACCTATTGGGTGCCTGACTATGTGAAGGAAAAAAGATTCGCCAATTGGTTGGAGAACGCTCGGGACTGGGCGATTAGTCGAAATCGCTACTGGGGGAATCCGATTCCCTTGTGGATATCCGAGGACGGGAAGGAGGTTGTCTGCATTGGGAGTATTGGCGAGTTGGAACAATTGTCAGGGGTGAAGATCACGGACATTCATCGGGAGAGTATCGATCATTTGACGATACCTTCGAAGCGAGCCGGACAACCACCGTTGAGGAGAATCACGGAAGTTTTCGACTGTTGGTTCGAGTCGGGATCGATGCCCTACGCGCAGATGCACTTTCCCTTCGAGAGAACGAAGGAGTTTGGCGAGAGTTTCCCGGCCGACTTCATCGCCGAGGGGATTGATCAAACGAGAGGTTGGTTCTATACCCTTCTGGTGATTTCCACTGCACTTTTCGGCAAAGCTCCGTTTAAGAATTTGATCGCGAATGGACTTATTCTCGCCGCCGATGGTCAGAAGATGTCGAAGCGGAAGAAGAATTATCCCGATCCGATGGAAATTGTAAACAAATACGGCGCGGACGCCCTTCGATTGTACTTGATAAACTCCCCTGTTGTCAGGGGCGAGAATTTAAGATTCAAAGAAGAGGGCGTGAGGGACGTGATTAAGGACGTATTTCTCCCTTGGTACAACGCGTTCCGTTTTTTGGTGCAGAACATCGAACGGTATGAGCTTGCCGAAGGGGTGACTTTTAAATACCAAAGTCTCGAGGAACAGACTAGTGAGAATATTATGGACAAGTGGATCATTTCGTTCACTCAATCTCTACTCGAATTTCTCAAACAGGAAATGAGCGCCTATAGGCTCTTCACAGTCGTGCCTAGGCTTATCAAGTTCATCGACAATTTGACCAATTGGTACGTGCGGATGAATAGAAAGCGCATCAAGGGCGACACTGGCGCGGAAGACTGCCGTCGAGCGCTAAACACACTTTTCTACATCGTCTACACTATGTGCAGGGTTAATTCCCCGTTCACGCCCTTCCTCACCGAGTTCATGTTCCAAAGACTCAGAAAACTCCTCCCGACCTCAATGGCCCTGGACAGTGTTCACTACGAAATGGTCCCGAACTCTTCGCCCGATTTCATCAATCAGGACATTGAGAAAGCGGTCGCGTGCATGCAGACCGTCATCGACCTGGGGCGCATCGTTCGCGACCGAAAAACCCTTCCGGTCAAGTACCCCCTACCGGAAATAGTCGTCATCAACCAAGATCGTCGAGTTATTGACGACATCGTCTCCCTCAAGCCCTACATTCTCGAGGAGCTGAACGTGAAAACAATCACCGCCACAACCGACAAGGAAAAGTACGGCGTGACCCTAAAGGCGGAGCCCGATCACAAAAACCTCGGCGCTAGACTCAAGGGCGAATTCAAAGCAGTCATGGCCGCAATCAAGGAACTCTCGAACGAGGAATTGGAAAAGTTTGTCAAGGATGAGAAAATTGTTCTCTTGGGTCATACACTGGAGAAGGACGATCTTCGGCTGAGTTACAGTTTCTCGGGTCCGGCCGCCGAACAATTGGCGAAACAGTACGAGGCTCATTGCGAGGGCAATGTTCTAATTCTCCTCGACGTGACGCCTGACGACACAATGCTGAACGAGGGCCTAGCCAGGGAGGTGATCAACCGGGTGCAAAAGTTGAGGAAAAAGGCACAACTCGTCCCGAGTGATGAGGCGACAGTTTATTACGATATTAAAGACAAGAGCAGCACCTTAGCCAAAGTTGTCGACACTCATCAAAAGTTCATCGAAACAACGACGAAAACACCGCAGAAAAATTATTCGCAATTCACCGAAGGACACGTGATTCTGGAAGAGATGCAAAACATCAAAGGAGTCGAAATGAATCTAATCCTCGTGAAGGCAAAGTCCGAGTCAAATTCGCCAAATTCGACAATGTCAACAAACTCAAAAAAATCGACAATGTCGACAAACTCAAATTCGAAACCTTTTGTCGAATTCGTGAATGTTCAACTCCAAAACCTCGTTCCACGATTCGGCGCCAAAAGTGCCCAGGGAACGATTCTTCTCCGCGACTTCAAGACGAATCAAACAATCAACTATGAAAAATTCCGCGAGACTGTGGAGAATATTTTCGGTATTCACGGCTGCAACTATCAATTGTTCACGAATGGTGAGAAACTTGGGGAAAAGACAAATTTCCTCCAACTACAAAGCGAGAGTGTATTCATCGTTCGTGATGGTGATGAACCGCCTTGTAAATCAGAGAAATCGCCACCGATTTGTAAATTTGTCAACATTAAGAGCAGCGGGAGGGAGGGGACAATTTTATTAGAGAACCCGAAGGGGAGTCATGTTTTAAATGTTGAGAGTTTGAAGGATAGATTGATTTCGTTATGTGGAGTGAGTGATTTTGCACTACCTCGATGTAAACAATCGGTGTTTGAATTACACGGCACTGTTGTTGAATTTTGATAAATCGACAATTTCATTTGCTCTTGAGTTCATTACTATTTATAGTTTAATATTTAGAATTCAATTTTCGAAGATAGATTCATTTTCAATGCAATTTACTCGTTATCGTTTATACATTTATTTTGAGCCGCACAAAACAGTCTGTAAATAATTCTCAGAGCATTTTTATTAACTTATTAAATTAAATTCTCAAAAAAGCAAATGATTTCTCTTCTTTATTTATTATTCGGATAAATTTTCCGAATTTACTACTCTTCTTACGTTTAGCTAGTATTTGGGCATTTTTTTAGATTTCAGCCACTAAAAGCTATTATTTAATTTTTTTTGACAATTTCCACTACTTTAAATTCGTTAATTCTGGAAATCAAAGAACTATTATAAAAAATTATAAACAAATTCTTAAAAAGGAATCAATTGTTTCCGAAAAATATTCGAAATTCAATTATTTTCAATATCGAGTATTTTCATCAAATTTCGCAAAAGAAATCAATTATTTTAAAACCAAAAATTGATAAAATTCAATTCAAGGTTGCTACGGTCAGGGAAAAACTTAAAAACCTGGAATTGTCAGGAAAAACCTGAAAATGTCAGGGAATTTTATAAAATATTTTTTTCAAAAATTAATTTGACGTATCTGAATCGAGAAGATTTTGACTTTTTATTTTTATTCTCACTTCTAATTTTAAATAACTCCACTATTTTTTCAAGTTAGATATAAATCTGTTAAAAAATTCAATTATTTTCTATACAATTGTAATAAAATTTCACGAAAGAAATAATTGTTTTCAATTTTTAAGAAAGAGTTAAATTTTCCAGCAAAAATTTTAATAAATGTTTACAGTATGATTATTAATTACAATTATAAAAAACATCGACATAATCAATAATTTTCTAGAAATTTTCATAAAATTTAATTATTAAATTTTTAATTTCAATTATTACGAAACACGATTATTTTTTAGAAATTTAAAATAAATTCTTGTTGAATTTCAATTATTTTGTAAATTATCAATTAAAATTATTAATGAAACTGCATTTTAAAAAAAATTAAAACAAATTCTTCGAAGAATTTAATTAGGATTATCAACTTTATTAATAAAATTCTTCGCATGCATTAAATTATTTTTATAAATAATAAAATTCTTCCAAGGAATTGAATTATTCTCAAATTTTTTGATAAAATATTCTTTGCAAGCATTCAATGATGTTTAATACATTAATTTTAAAATTGCTGAATTCGTAGCAACCCTGCAATTGTTTTCGTAAAAAATAAAATTTCCGTAGGAATTTAGTTAACTTAGTATAGCTTTTTCGAAAAAATGTCTAAAAAATCAATTATTTTTCGAATATTTTTTTTTCTTTTGCGAAATTCGATAAAAATACTAGATATTGAAAATAATTGAATTTCGAATATTTTTCGAAAATAATTGATTGACAAAATTTTTGCGCACAATTCTTCACAATAATTTAATTACTTTCACTAATAACATAACATTTTTCATGAAAGTTTAATTAAAAAAAAAAGTTTTGGTAAAATTATAAAGAAGAATTCAAATTAGTTTCAACAATAAAAAAACTCACCGAAGAATTTGAATTATTTTTAATACTATCTTAAATCAATCGAAAAATGCATTCATTTTCAGAAATGTAGTTCTCGACAAGAATTCAATTATTTAAAATCAAAGTTTTGTAATATTTATTATATTTCGAAAAAAATAATTATTCAAAACTATATTTATAAAATTCTCATGAAGAATTCAATTATTTTCAAAAGTAACAAAATTTATTAACTGAAATTCAATTCTTTAAAAAAAATTTTTCCCAATTGATTCAATTTTTTTTTATAAATATAATAAAATTCTTCTGAGGAATTTAATTAGCTTAAAAATGTTAACAAAGTTCTTAGCAACTATTCAACTATTTTCATAAATTATAAATTTCATCGCAAGTTTTCAAATATTTTTAATACAAAATTTTACAGGAATTGCTAAAAAGTTAATTTTATTTAAAAAATTAATTTAAATTCCACGAAAAAATCGATTATTTAAGAAAAAAAATTTTTTTTATTTTTTGGAATAATTCAATTATTATTTAAAAAGATATTAAAATTTTTCACAGCAATTAAATTATTTTCAAATATTCTAATAACATTTTTAGAAATAAATAAATTATTTTAAATACAATTTTAATTAAATTTTTTAAAAAATAATTTAATTATTTTCAAAGATTTTAATAAAATTCTTTCCAAACAATTTAATTATTTACATAATAATTCTTCGAATGAATTCAATTATTAAAGATAAATAACAAAACTATTCCCAAAAAATTTAATTATCTTGAGGCATTTTAATAAAATGATTTTTAAATTAAATTTTAAATTTTATTTAAAATTTAATTTATTTTATTTATTTAATTTTTTAAATTAAATTATCTTCATAGATAAGTTTTTTTATCACAAGAATTAAGTTATTTATTAAATAAACAAATTTTTTCTTGTAAATTCAATTATTAAAAAAAAATTCTAATAAAATTTTTCCCAATAATTCAATTACCAGCCATAAATAATAAAATTCTTTTTAGTTCAATTATTCAACAAAAAAATAATAAAATACCACACAGACATTTAAATATTATCTAAAAATTTTTTTTAATGAAAACTATAAATAGGAATTTTATTCTTTTCATGAAAAATAAAAAATTCCCTGGAGTTCAATTATCTAAAAAAAATTTATAACATTTTTCGCAAGAATTAAATTATTTTTTTAAATATTAAAATTCTTTCATGAATTATAAAATTATTTTAAACAGATTTAAATTATTTTCTTCTTAAAATACTCGGTATAAAATTTGGAACAAATCTCTAGAGCTAGATTTTAAAAAAATTTTATTAAACTTTTAAAATGTTTAAACAAATTATAAATTTTTCCAATTTTAAAATTAATTTTTGTGAAAAAAGTTTTATTTTCTTTAATACTGTTCAAATTTAATTTAGAAGTTTGAAAAAATACTAAATTAATTGTTAATAAGTTAATAAAATTAAGTTATAAAAAAGTATGTAAAAAATTGTTTATTTAAACAATAACTGCAGTGAATTTTTATTAAATATCTTAATCGGGAGTTTTCGGGGTTACTGATTACGAATTTTATGTCCATTTTCAAAAATCCAAAATGGCGGATCCAATATGGCGGACCAATTTCTAAAAATGGATCTAATTTGTTTGAAAGTCGTTACTTCGGTCATTTTTCAGCTTGTTGATATTAAAAAATTGAAAATTTTTTAATTTGTTAAAAAAAAATAATTTTTTAATTTGTTTATAAAAAAATAATTTGTTTAAATTTTTTTTTAAAATTCTAGTTTTAGAAATCTGTTTCAAATTTTATTGGACCTCACATAGCGACAATTGTTTAATTCATGTTTAAATTTTATTATCAAAAAATTTTTAATTTAAAAACTGGTTAAAGTATCCAAAGTGACTTATTTTTAATTTTCATGTTTTTACAGAAATGGATAAATCACGATTAAACGCTTTCAACTGATTCAAATCGATTTGTTCCATAAGTGTGAAGCATTTTTAAATTTGCTTATTTATTTTAATAATATTTAAATAATAAAATAAATATTGAAGTAATATTTATTTTAACAATTAGATTTTCTTCTATATTATTATTTTTACTTTTTCGAAAAAAGGAATCTACAATTTTTTTTATTATCAATTCCTAAATATCACGATTCGATAAAGAAGTTCTGCTCTTTATCAGATTACCTACAATTTTTGCGTACATAAATGAACTGAAAGTAGAAAGTAATATTTCGAAACTTGTCTCTATTGACTCTCACTTCACACATTTTTAAACATCGCATTCCTAAATTTCTCTATAATTATTTATTTTCTAAAAAACGAACGGAATTCTGTCTTTAATTCCTTGTTTTTGCTTCAAAATACGAATTTCAGTTGATTAGACTCCAACACGCTATAAATCGTTAGGTATTAAAATAACACCAAAATGGATTAAAATAACACTAAATTGGCTTATTTTAATCCTTTTTGGTGTTAATTTATTACCTAATGATTTACCGTGAATGCATTGAACAAGTTCAATTGTCCAAAAGCCTTTTGGACAATTGAGCAGATGGCTTGCTCAATCATCAAAACGGCTTGCTTATGATTAGCCCCTCTTTTCTACTCGGTACTTAAAATATTGACGAAATTCGTTTGTTAAGAAATGTTTTCTAAATTATCTATAAAACAACGGTTTATTATATACTGTTTTTATTTTTTGCCTAATCATATACGGAACACATTTTTTTTAAAATATATCTTTCAGGATTAATATATCATTTTTTTTACTAATAATTATTTATTTATTAACAAAGCGATGAAAGATACTATTAATCCGAGTCGGGATTTATAAAAAAACAGAAGAATAGGAATTTCGTTTTACGTTTCAACAGCGCAGCTGTTTTTAAATCCTGACTCGGACTGATCGACCATGTCGACGTTTTATTATTTTCGCAATGCAGAGTTATATAATTATTATAAATATTATGTATCATTATTTTTTTCGTTAAATTAATCGTTACATTAATCAAGTTACATTTTAATAAATATAATGCGGAAAAAATTAATATATTCTTCTTTTGCATCATTATTAATTAGAATAGAGTAGAAATTTATAATGTCATAGGTAAATACCACGAGGACAACCATTAAAAATACAGTAATTAATAAAATATATTGTATAAAGTTAAATAAAGCCATATACATCTTATCAAGACAATAAAATACTTTGATTTTGCAAATTATCACAGCAACTTACATACAGATGACAATAGCATTTAAGATACACTCTATATACTCCATACATCCAACGAAAATAAATATTTATTGTAGTTTAAATGTTTTTGGACTTTCAATATTTCACGGGAAATCGTTAGGTATTAAAATAACACCAAAATGGATTAAAATAACACTAAATTGGATTATTTTAATCCTTTTTGGTGTTATTTTAATACCTAACGATTTACCGTGTTGTCATAGAACGAGAGTTCCATAAATTTATGTCAGTTACCATGAACGAGTTTTTATATTTTTCTGTTTTACATTGTGGAGCCCTAAGAGTGCAAGGAGACCTTAATTTCCTCTCTAGGAAATTTTGGTGGTAATTTCCTCTCTAAAAATAAACTTTACGTACAAGTACGAAGGTTTTCAATTGTTTAAAACTATACGTGTAAGACAACCGCGATATACCAAAGTCTTCTGTTACTAACACTAAGCCAACCTAGCTGTAACCTATATGGAGTTACATATGTTCATCCCTCTTTAAATCAAATATAAATCTTATACATGAATTCAGGAGTTTCTCAAGTTTATAATTTAATTCTTCAGTCATATCATTATATACAACACAACAATAATCAAAATGAGGAAAAACCAATGACGTAACAAGCTTCGTTTTCAATTCAACTGTAAGGCCTTTCTTGTTTAATTTGAATCGTGATAAGGTGGCATAGACGCTCTTGCACCAACCTGCTTATCCCAAGAAAGAGTTGGCGTAAAGATAACACCCAAATTTTTAACTAAATCAACAAAAGGGATGATATTGTCATTAATTTTTATTACAGAGCAGTCACTCAAGTTTATTTTGTTTACATACCAAGTAGAGCCGATTATCATTGAATTTTTTTTTTAAAGTCTTATTAAAATTTATTTTTAGAATATTTACTCTTGCCCAATCATATACAGCCTAAATATCCTCATTTATTAACCTCATATTATTCTGCAAGTCTTCCAAACTAGAGTATCCCATTCGTGTCCCTGGAAAACTCAACCGGTGGATTTTATTAAAACTTCACACTCGGGGGTTTTTTGGGTCACTGATTACGAATCTAAAGTCAGAATTGCAAAATTAAAAATGGCGGAGATTATTTTCAAAATTGGTCAAATAAAATTTGTTCCTTGACGGTTTCCAGGGTCGTTGATTACGAAACAGAAGTCAGATTATTGAAATTTAAAGTGTCGGTCCTGAAAAACACCGAGTAACAACTTTCAAGCGATAAGCTGATCAATTATGTAAAAATATGTCCATCAAATTAAATTTTGGAAATTTTGAAATACTGACATTAGATTCGTAATCAGAGACCCCGAAAACCCCAGAGTAAGAAATTTTAAGCAAATTTTAGGTCAAGTTTAGTGAAATTAAATTGCTATTTTTTTAAATAGTCTATTTATTGTTTATAATAATTATAATATTACTATATCCTATTTTTATAGATAATATAGTTTCGCTGGTGAATAAGAAAACTCCCGCAGCACCGAAACTTTCTAAAAAATTTATTAAATATTTATTTGCAATATTCGGCATATTTAACTGAAAAGTTTAGTGAAAATTGTGTAAATATTTAAATGTCCCACTTGAATAAATGTTTAGCGCGAAACTTTCCTGAATATTTATTTAATCGGGACATTTAAATCTGTACACAATTTTCACTAAACTTTTCAGTTAAATATACCAAATACTGCAAGTAAATCTTTAAAAATATTTTAGAAAAGTTTCGTTGCTGTGTGAACAAATATTTCCTGTCTGTTGCGAAGTTAGCCACTAATTATTATTTGGAGTTTTAAGTACCTCAATTGATACTAAAAGAATAGCAATTATTGTTAGGTAACCCAACTAATAATTACGTCTAACGGCTAATTTTTTTTATTTCAAAGATGTTATACTGTTCTGTATTGTTCCAATATAGTGAAAGATGTTCATTCTAACAGGAAATTAATTTTTCTTGCTTGTTCCCAAAGCAATTTTATTAGAGGCCAAAGTTAAAAATCAGTTATCCATATATAATAGCAAATGCATATTTCTTCGTATGCGTGTGGGAGTGACAGATTAGCCTCAATGTTACAGAACCAGAAAGAGCGGTAGGCTTCAATTTCTTTTAATTTTAGGTCATCCTACCGGGAGACATGAAATGAGAGTATTTTCAGCATTTCTTAAATTTAAACTACATTTTTTTGCATTTCTAATTTCGTTAAAAAACGTTCTTTAACCAAAACTTGAAAACAATTTTTTAGGATACCTATAAAGTTTGCCCTTTGATTTTACAGTTTTTTTCAGATGCTTCTTTTTGACACCTTATTGAACACTTTTCGTCCATGTTAGCCAGAGATAATAAACTTTTTAAAATCTAAAATTTCGAAAAATAGGACTTGGAAATTTTCTCGTCTGTAGAAGTAACATTAAAAGTCCCATGCGATCAACACAGAACACGAAAAAAAGAAATTGGCCATAATAAACAAAAATTCGGTTACTTGAACTAAACTGCGAAATCCTTGCAAAATTTAGTGACAATTGTGTAAAGATTTCAATGTTCCACTTCAATAAATTGTTTGTAGCGTCAAAGTTTAAACATTAAAATTACATTTTCGGATAGTCTATAAAAGCAAAAAGGAGTGAAACTTTTCAAAACATTTATCAAAGTGGGCCATTTAAAACGATAGACAATTTTCACTACATACAAACTTCGTAAGTTACCTTGAAGTTTGCAAGTAAAGCTCTAATAAATTTTTAGGAAGGGAACCAACTTGTAGAGCATTAAAAAACGCTTCGATTATTGACCTGTTTTCAAACCTAAATTGGACAAGAAATTATTGGTATTTTAAAAAAGAAAATGTGGAAAATATATGAGGAAGCAAACTGTTCATTATGAACACAAAGAGAATTAGAATTTACAAAAAATATACAACCTTCGTCAGAGGTTTTTTTATTTCAACTATTAATACCAAACATGGAAAGTACCAAACAATATCATAAAAGAAATGTATTTGTAAAAAATAAAATGTACCACTGTGTCAGTAAAGTAAACGTTAAAAACTTGAAATCCACCTTTTTAATTTTTTACTATATCATACCGAACGCGATTGCATACATTAATACCTGTTTTTCTTGTACACTTATGGTAACTTCATTACATGTGGAGCTGTAATTTTTAGATATTTTTAGATACTTTTAGAAGGAGAAAGTTTTTAGGAGAAAAGTTGAATTATGTATCTTAAGAATTAATACCAGAACGATAAGTAATCTCTGCAAGGAAAACGAGTGAATCAGAGTGACAATATGATAAAGGAAATAAAGATGAATCGGATGTTTTTGGCACGGTCTGTTGCGCTATTACAACACACATTAAGAGTTTTGCTGTGAAACTTCCTCTAGCACACTCTAGGCAATTCCCCGAAACAAGTGTTGTATTATGGAGAGAAAGGTATATCGAAAACAAAGCCATGATTACATTACAAGTGCTAATTGGCTAAAATCAATGTTTTGTTTCACTTCATCTTCTTAACCAGAAAAAATAAGGATGCACCTTATTTGCTTATTGCAGAAAAAGAGATCAACAAAATTGTATTTTTAAAAATTATTTAGTTCTGAATTTCGAATAATTCCAGAATCATTTATATTCGAAAAAGAATTTCTCTCCCTTGAACGTCATACATCTTTATCAGAATACAAAAATGATAATACTGTCTCCGAACGGGAAAACTGTTTCATTACACAATACAATCAGGAATTAGCTTTTCTGTTTCTAAACAAAAGGAATCTTCTAAAAATCAACCAAGATTACAGAATAGGTCATTTGAATTCATTCCGAAAATTCCTTAGATGAGATAAGATATCGATTTGCTCGCTGAGTAGAAGAATACTGTGTCTCTCTGTCTGCATATTATAGAGGCAACGAACTAAATTCTTTTTGCTGCTAAACACGATAAGGAAAAATGAATATTGAGAATCATCCTCTGTATTCATAAGGATGTTCAAGTTTTGCGGTATTTTTTCGAATTGAATGAAATTTCCTGGCCTATTTCCTCAAGTGCTCTCCAAACACCTGCGAGACTTTAATACAAACAGGGATTATTGGCCAAAAAGAAATAATTTTTTTAAATTCCATTAGAAATATTACGGCTCATGCTGCAGTTAAAAATGGAGTCATCGTTCCTCATATTCGTACCATGATAGGCATTATCAAATACTATTTATTTCTCCTCTCCCAGATTTCTGATCAGATTTTGTGGAAGAGCATTCGGGGTCGAGCACGGTCGAATTACAGCGCACATGCGCAATAAAGTAAAAGCCGAGGCACTGTTCAGCTCTTGCATATCTCTCCATTCTCTATAGCCTTGAGTGGATGCCTTACAGTGTTGCCATACTGCGCACCACTGCTTTTTAGATATCAGGAACCAGACAACATTTATCCTTTATTCTGGGTTAGAAAATACCCGTTCGCAACATTTTGCAAATTCTTTCTCCATGGAATGACAAATTAATAAATTAGAGTAGCAATGCCTGTAAAAAATACGTAGATAGAAATATTAAAATTGGTTTTTTAGGAACATTTCCCGGTTTTTAGGAACATTATCATGATGATGATGATCATTCATCATCATAACAATTATTATATATTTTGGTTCTGTTTGCTTTTTTTTACTCGTATTTGTGAATTATGGCTGAAATTTGTAAGCAAGTATTGCATGAAATGGGGATTTTCGATAAGGAAGCGGTAGAAAAACAGTTACAGTAGTGGACTCGTCCGTTTGGATGAGTTGAAAGCAAAGCAAGCAAGGCTTCTCGTCGCTCACTACTACAGCTATAGGTATGGACGCTCCCCTTCGTAAATTCAGTTCACTACGCAGCAAAATGCTTTCCATCGAGTCACCTGCCCATCATGGTAAAGTTGCTCAAGGAATAGACTGATTCCTACGAACGGAGAGGCACATGGAAGAAAATAAGATGATAGATATAAATGGGAGTTTGCGCAACAATATCGCAGGTCACCTGTGACCATTATTCTCTTATCCTTTACTTACACTCTATATACTTCCAATAATGCATATTATCATACATATTATCGTAATTCAGTATACACAAATATTGTTTCATTAGCTGATGATTTGCACTTTTCTCATCCTATTTTACACCCACTTGCGCAAACTCGCCATTATCATCATTTCTTGAATGTTTTTCTATACAAAATTACGAATATTACGAGAAGTAATAAATTAGCGGAGGGGAAATGCTAATTGTTTAAACAGTTGTTTGGCTAAGAAGTATTTTCCTCTTTTTAAATACTAGAATAGTGAACGATTTGTTCTTGGGGGAAGTGCAGTAAAAAATTAAGACTCGGGTTTTATGATGGATCATCTTTTTATTGTCCTTCTGGTTAATGAATAGCAGAGGTATACTCCAATTGAGTACAGAGGTATTTGTGATTTTAAAGCTCTCTGTAAACTTTTCTTTACTCTTGCGGTCAACGAGAACAGATCTTTTCATTTCTATTCGTAGTTTATTTTTATGTAACACTTATTCTATTGTTTGGTAAATCTTTCCCGGTCCTTTTAACCCAAAGTGTGCTGTACAACATAGTATAGGCAAAGAATAAAAAGAATGCTTTTCTCTACCAACTTTGTATTAATGGCCCCAACATTTCTGATATTTTCATACTGACCATTCACTAAAATACCCACACAGCACTGAATTCTCTAGCCGAAAAATCAAGTTTTATCGAAAGAGAGAAAACTATTTTTCAGCCCCAATTACGCCGTTTTACTTCTTATTCCAACTCTCGAGTCCCTAACCTAGCAGATAATTAAATTTCTAGTGTTTCAGATCTAAAAGAGTATTTAGAAGTAACAAGAGTGACAAAAAGACTCCCAAGAGGCTAACACGAGTTTTTTGGGGTACTTTCAAACACTAAAATTTCGACCCTAGATTACTTTCTTTTTACTCCGGTTTGTAGTTTTGCATAAATTCTTTTTTGAAAGGAGAAATATTTTTCGCCTCAATTATTTTCTAGGGCAAGTATTTTCGTAGAAACAAAGAGACAACAATCAAAGTAAAGTACACACACTCCTAAAAGTGGGTTAGCGATTATTTTTTCCATCGTACGACTTTGATAGTGATAAAAAAAATATTTATCAAGGCTAGATATGACAAATATTACAATAATTATCAAGATTATGTTGACTTGCAATACCACAACTCCATTTAGGATCGATAACTACAGCTCTATAGGTATAAAGTTCAATATATTTACGGACTCTGTAGTTCGTTTACTGCTTTTCATGTCATAAATCAGTAAAAGCATCCAAATAGTGTGAATTTTTAGTTACTATGAACACTTAAAAATCTGACTCCATTAAAAATTTAGCTTCAATCTTAGTAAATGACTTTCATTTGATTGGATTTACTGATTAGTTTTAATGAAGAATTCACACTTTGCAAGATTGAAATAACATTTCGATCTTTTTGGTGTACAGTATTACAGGGTCGAATTTTTAACAGTGGAGTAACTTTAGAGAGAAAGTAGTTTCTGTTAAACATTAAATTGGGTGATTCATACTGTAAATTAGTAGCCAATGGAAGTTGTGAGTATTCCTAATTTATTCTAATTAGGATAAATGAAACATCTAGGGTTTCATCAACTCCTCATTCCTGTATAGTTAGCAAATATTTTAAGTGCTTTTTAATAGTTTGATGAGCATGAAGTTAAAACGGTCAATTTGTGATCGTGTACCCTTGTAACATAATCCCTCCTGGGGTCTTTGTGCGCAACTTTCATACGAATCTCTCGACTTTACTGTGGAAAAAATTTATCTTTGATATGCAAAAACAGTTACACTTGAGCCAAACATTGTGGTGCGATACAAAAAGTTCTTCACGTAATTAAACGTAAATGTTCCTACATTTTAAATTCTTCGAAAATCGCTTATTTTTCGGTAGATCAATTTCAAGAGGATGAAACTTTTAAAGTCACGAGAGTTGTGTCTCGACTTTAAGTTTTATCTTTTTGAAACGAGGGAACAAGTATTTTAAAATAATTGTTTCGGTTTATCGAAAGAATTGATGAATGAGTTTTTGTCTCACGTGGAGCTGCATTTATTATTAGGATTCCAACTGCGTTCTTGAAATGAAACCTCGAGGTTTGCGTGTTCAATTAATAAGTAAATACACAAGTTTTTGATATATTTGCCTTGTTTTTCGAATGCTCTTAAAATAGAGTGTTTTAGCGTCCTTTCATCGATTCCTTTGGGGGCGACCTACATCTAATGATCTTGTTATATTTAGGAGGCTCGTCCAAGTATAAATAAATGAAATTTCATTAGTTCGTGCCAGCGTTACAGTACTAGTACTACCATCGCTGATTCCTCTAGTTTTAGGAGTATTTTTTTTGTTTCAGCAAAGCTCTTACATTTTACATCTTCTAGATCTAAAAAATGAAAATTCCTTTGGCAAAAAGCGTGGAGAAAATGTAAGAAACCAAAAATAGAAGTTGGGAATTATTTTTTGGAGTCATACGTCATCTTAGCC
The DNA here is from genome assembly GCA_032873175.1 of Leptopilina drosophilae. NCBI lineage: Eukaryota > Metazoa > Arthropoda > Insecta > Hymenoptera > Figitidae > Leptopilina > Leptopilina drosophilae. The sequence goes on from CM065482.1 coordinate 3,475,972, forward strand.
TAAGTGTTAGAGGTGTTTGGACGTCGTGGGTCTGAGTTTTCGATGGGGACACAGGTAGGCGCGTAGCAGGTCAAGTCATTTGGCAAATGTCCGCCAGCGCTTTCCTTTTCTTGACAAGCTCGTTTCAAGCTGGGCTGCTGGGGCTTAGACGACATGGACTCGTCCAGTTTGGATCCCCTCCGTTCAGCTCTAGGTTGAACGATCCAGTCAGGACTGTAGTTCAGATTATCGGAGCCCTCGTTTTAAATCGCGCTTGGGACAACGAAACGTCTTTATGCGCAGTTGACTTCTACCGCATAATCAAGAATCTAGATTTTATTTTTCATTTCAACAAGAAGCATTTCCCCTCCAATTTTATCATGTAATCAAAAAAACTTCTCTGTATACAAATCCTCATTTGTAGAAAAGAAATAGTCAAACTATTCCTTCAATAGTCAAACTATCCGTTAGGTTCAGATCCGCAAAATCTGATAACTTTTCTCTATTAATATTATAATATGCAAAGAAAAAAAATGAAATAAATTAATAATAGTTTTCGAAAATCTTCCCTAATGCTGAAATATTTTCAGCATTAGGAAAGATTTTCCATTTTTTATACTTACCCGATTATTAACATCGGAAATTCCTCCAGATTTTCAAGTCGGATCCAAGTCGGCCAGTTCTCATAAATTCCGAGTAAAAAAATTCGCAAAACTTTTTTTTTCCTTGCGAAAAGTATTCTATCCGTTAATTCTCCAACTATGGAACCTGCGAATGTTAAAATTATCATTCTTTTATTAAAATTTCCACTATTTAGCTAAATCCGTCCTCTATCATCAATAAGAGGTTAGAATTCTCCTTCCAACGATTGATACAATTCGACAACTTGCGAAGTGTTTTTTTTTTCTCAAATCTCAATATACGTTTTCCAAAAAAAACTGAATGGAAATAACAAAAAAAAATAGTTTCTCAATTTACCATAATTATAATGGTGAAAAAAAAAAATTGCGCAGCAATAATTGTGAAATTTTTGTACGTTACTGACGCGAGAGCAGAAAGAGGAACAGGAGGGGGACCGGCGAATGGAAGAACAAATGGAATGAACGACACACAGCGGTTGAGTGCAAAGATGTCCGCTGTAGTTCACGACCCTGCTTAAAGCTTTTAATAGAAAATCGTCGAGAATTTTTATTTGGAACAATGTCGGAACTCTAGACGATAATTGTGATTGTTGTTGATGATTAATTGTGCCATTATTATAGTTCTCGATCATAATGGATGATTATAGCAAGCAAATATCATTGAGTGCTTTAAATCCTGATTACAATGGAGACATAACGACAACTCATGATGGACTGGTTACCATCAAACATGAGCCGCAAGATATTGAAGAAGAACATTATCCCATTCAGATCAACAGTGAAACAACAGAATTTATCAACAATGTAAGTTAAATAAAAAAAAATTTTATTAACATCGAAAAGTATGTTTTTAAAAGCAATTCTCTCAAGGTCTTAGCCCAAGTATTATACAATTTTTAGTCACACACAAACTGCAACAACCTGTTTACTATAGTGTTTTTTTCGTGAAATTTTTTGCCGCATGGGGTTTATTTTTTATTTTAGATTTGTCCCAATTGTTGTAAATTTTCTTTTCTATTTTTGTTCAAGTGGAAATTTTTCCTGGGTGTATTTGTTAGACGAAAAATAATGCAAGCTAGATATTTATAATTTGATATAGTTTCTTTAAAAAGATTTGATCTTTTTTTTTTTTTTGATTACGAGGCACATTGATATCGTATTTCTAAATTCTATTTTCAAGTGGTTGTAATTTTTTGAATTCAATAGCAATTTATTCCTTTTTTGAATACTAGAGAACTAAAAAATATAGAAGCATTTTGTTAATAAGTATTTTTGCTCCTTGGCAATATTTATCGAAATTTGGTATTAATATTTTTTTCTCTACCCACTTTTGATGCAAAAAAATTTGTTTTCATTACGTTTAATTATTTGAAAAAGATAGCTATTCTTTTTCTAACAATACTTTTGCTCCAATATAAACATTAACCGACTTTTAATTGCTGTTTTCTTTTATTCCTTTTTTAATGAAAAGTTATTTTTGTATTTAATTTTTTATCCAAATTTTTATTAATGTTTTACAATATTTTACTATATTTTATTATTTTTTACTGTTTTATTATTTTTTACTATAATTTATTATTTTTTACTATGTTTTATTATTTTTTACTAGGTTTTATTATTTTTTGCTATATTTTATTATTTTTTTACTATATTTTATTATTTTTCACTATATTTTAATATTTTTTACTATATTTTACTAATATTTTGCTAATATTTGACCAATGAGTTTGCTACAAGTTTCACATTGCTTACAAGTTTCAATACCAAACATCTTTTGTATTTTGATGCATGGGTGCTGTATTGAATCGATTGCAACACGTGTTCGTTTTCCCGCCATATTTTCGAAAGCAAACAGGTCGATAAAACAGTGACCTAAGTTTTAGCTTACCATTAAAAATTGTTTGAATTTATAAATAAAATTTTTATCAACTTTTTTCTATTTATGTGTTTAGAAATCAATTTTGTTAATTCAATTTGCAATTTTGTCACTTTTTTCAAATTCTGAGGATTGAAAATATTTTCATATAGACAAATGTTTTTTTTAAATATTAAAGAATTTTGGTTAATAATAGTTTAATTTTTTGAATTCATTCTGTTTTTGAAAGTCGTGAAATTAGTTTCATCCGTTGGTAAAAATTTGCAATGTCCCTGTGTCGATAAATTGGATGTCTCTATTTTTCCTCTTATCGGTAAATTTGCGAAAAGGGGAAATTGAAATAATCTAAATTTGTTACATTTGTAACATTACCAACATTACCCAATTTTTTAGGAAGTTTTCAAACTTTTTGCTATACTTGCAGCCACGTTTTAAAGTTAAGAATTTTAAGCATAAGATACAACGATTTGGGGATAAAACCATATCCTTAATTTCAGGTACCTTTAATGAACCATCAGGAACCTACCAACTACACGGAAAGATTTGAACTAAAAGAATGCTACATTCGACTTGAGAAGTGCGACAAAATATGGGAGACATTGAAGTTTATTAAAAACCTACAAACACCAGTGATCAATAAAAACAAGAATCCAAAAATAGCGGTTAAAAATGTTATTCAGAATCAATCGCCAAGTCCATCGCCGATGTTGTATCAACCCACGTTGAACAATGGGAATTCAGCTCTACCTAATTTTCAATTCGCCATCAAGAGTTGGAAGAGATTGTACACCTGCACTTATTGCGGCAAGCAGTACGTCGATAATCGAAGTCTCAAGGCACATCTCTTCAAAGTCCATAATGTCAATCCAGAAATAGATTCACCAAGAGAAATTCCCTCACCAATCGAAATCCCACGACCTGTTGATATTCCTCGACCCAAAGAAATTCCTCAATTTCCCGACTTACCTCGATCGAGTCCCAAACTCGGGAAAAGGAGAGTTGATCTTGGAAAACCCTTTGAGTGTAATACTTGTGGAGCTAAATATGCTGATGCACGTTCCCTTGCTAGCCATTCACTTCGACTTCATGGAATTTTGACCGAATTTCATGAAAAATGGTTGGCACAACAGGAAAATCCGAATGACTACACGGTGGAGGATTTACTGAAACGTCATTCTTGTAATTCATGCGGCAAAAGATATAGTTGCACCAAGAGCTTACGAATGCACTACTTGAGGGAGCATAATTTCGTCTTGCCGCCAATGCGCGCCGGACGACGAAACACTCTCGGTCAGGGTCCCATGACTAATTTGATACACACCGGTGATATGCAGAAGCACATGAATATTTGTACCATCTGCGGCAAGAAGTACACGAAAAATTGGTACCTCCGAGTTCACTGTCTCGAAGTTCACGGCATTCCCATGGTTTGCAACCGAACGAAGAAGAGTTTCACGCCAGCCGTGCGCGTCATCAAGAAAGAAGTCATCGACGAACCCCTTCCCCAAATCCAACCAACAGACCCGAATTTCTCATTAGCACAAGTGAAAAAAGAACCCCAAGAGCCACTAGTAGTTCCACTGACAAAAACCATCAACAAACGACACCAGTGCGTAGCTTGCAAGCGAGAATTCCTCACCATTTCCAAACTACGCGTTCACTGTATGGCCCTCCACGGAATTGTAATCCCAAGGATTCGCAAGCCGTACAAAAAATCAATATTCACCATGAACAAAAAGGGCGCGAGTTTGAAAATCGATCCCAGAACCCAAGTCCCCCAGGAACATTACCAACTTCACCCGGAAGAACCAATGAAACCCAATTTAGTCATGCCGGCGAACTTGAACCGAAGCCAAGAATCAAAACTAACCAGCATCGAGATGAAAATAAAACCCGACGCGAGAATGCAAGTCTCAACACCAAAACAAGTCAGTCTCGATCGCTACTTCAAGTCACCGATTAATGGCGAACAGATTTTTCCAAAAGCGACAAGTTTGCAAAATTTCACCAAACGGGATAAGATACCCCCTAGAGATCTTCAAGACCTGAAAGAAGTACCCAAAGAGCCAGCGAAGGAAACTGTGAAAACTGTAACCCAACAAAAAACACCCGCCAATCTCATAAAATGCAATCTCTGCTCCAGCAATTGCAAAGACATTCGCAAGCATTACATCGCCTATCATAAGATTCGCTATCCAGAGACCAACGTCATGAAGGATTTAGCAGCCACCGCTAATGATACTCCACTAGAGCCGGAGAAACAACCAGAAATCAAGAAACAACCGCCTAGAAAGAGAAGACGCAAATTCATCACCATGGGCCGAAAGAAGAAGCGAAAGATCGATAACACACCAATTGAACACCAACCACTGGAAATTACCACACCAGACACTAAATATTCACCAAACATTCAGAGTTCACCGATAAAACTAGAGTCTTCTAAAGAGATTCTCCCCAAGAAGGAATCACCAAAGCTACCCTCACCCACAAAAACCCAATTCAAATGCAACATTTGCGGTGGTTTTTACGCCACACCGAAAAGTTTGAAAATCCATCGTCAACGCCATCGAATGAAGGGCGAGACGAAGGAGAACATTCATCTCATTAATCACAACTACAAAAATATGTGGAAGTCATCAAGAACCCCAGACTCCTTTAGCGAAGACTTAGATTTCAACATTGGCACCGATTCCCGTACATCATCAAACGAAAGTATCACCCAATCATCATCATCAACGTCGGATTCAATCGACAGATTAATGAAGTCGACGACACGAAAGACACAGTACAGTGCAAGTGAAACGACATGCGAATGTGGACGTGGTTTTCGCGATCCACATACAATGTACCTGCACAAGGATAAATGTCCAACAGTCAATAAAATCGACAGGGATAAAATAACCGTCGCTCGTTCCAGTAGCGATCGTGATTCGGGAATTGGAATCAGCATCACGATAAAGAAGAAAAATGATTCCTATGAAATAGTCAGCCGTGATAGTGGAGACGACGATAAATCGAAGGACTCCAGTATTTCCAAGGATTCGGATCAAATGTCACACTCATCGGATAGCAATTTCTCCAGCGGGGTTTTCAATGATCGCAAATTCCTCGACTTGATAAAGGGACAGTGCAGCAAGGATCACAGTGTACTAAAAATTGAGGTAAGTCTTCAGGATTGCCACAGGTTAGGAAATTCAGGAAAAAGTCAGGGAAAGTAAAATTGGTCAGGGAAGTCAGGGATTTTTAGTAAAAGTACTGGAAAAAAAATGAATTTTTAAAATTCATAAGAAAACTGAATTTTCTTCTTTTTGACTCGTAAACTATGAAATTACCACAAATTTTAATACAAAACCTTCAATTTTTTCTATTTCTGACAATAATTTCTTTTTAAATAACTTAAATTTTCAAAAACTATCATAAAATTAATAATAAATAATAAATAATAAATAATAAATAATAAATAATAAATAATAAATAATAAATAATAAATAATAAATAATAAATAATAAATAATAAATAATAAATAATAAATAATAAATAATAAATAATAAATAATAAATAATAAATAATAAATAATAATAAATAATAAATAGTAAATAGTAAATAGTAAATAAATAATAAATGATAAATGATAAATGATAAATGATAAATGATAAATAATAAATAATAAATAATAAATAATAAATGATAAATGATAAATGATAAATGATAAATAATAAATAATAAATAATAAATAAATAATAATTAAATAGAATAATAATAATTATCATAAATTATGACTTATAAATTATTTTATGAATAATTTTTACAATTTTCATAAATACTAGATTAATAAAAGAATTTTAGTTGAAAATACTAATAAAAATTAAATTTTGGAAAAGTTACAAATTCAGAAGTTACAGAAATTCAATTATTTTCAAAAGTTACAAAAATTCCTCGCAGAATTTCAATTATACGTTCAAAAATTTAAAAACAATTCTCGTCAAAATTACAATTATTCTCATAAATAACAAAATATTTCATTAAAATTCAATTATTTTTAAAAGTTTTAATAAAATTCTTGACGAAATTCCACAAGAATTCAATTATTCAATTTTTAATAAATTTCTTCAAAATAATCCAATTATTTTCATAAGTAGTAATAAAATTTTTCACAGGAATTTAATTATTTAAAATACAAAATTAAATAAATTTTTTTGAAAAATATCAATTCTATAAAAATATTTTTATAAATAATAAAATTCTTCACCGAAATTCAATTACTTTTATAAACCTCAATAAAATTCGTTGTAAGAATTCATTTATTTATATAAACTTGAATAAAATTCATTGGAAGAATTAAATTATTTTCAAAATTAATAAAAATTTCATCGCAAAAATTCAATTATTCTCAAAAATTAAAAAGAAAAATATTTTCAAAATTTCAATTATATTTATAAATAAAAAAATTCATCTAAATTCAATTATATTTAAAAATTTTAATAAAATTCTTGGCAAAATTTTGTAGGAATTCACTTTTAATGAATTAATTTAAAATAATTCGATTATTTTCATAAGTAATAACATTCAATTATTTAAAATACAAAATTTCATAAAATTTTTCGAAAAATATCAATTATATAAAAATATTTTTATAAATAATAAAATTCTTCACCGAAATTCAATTACATTTATAAACATCAATAAAATTCGTTATAAGAATTCATTTATTTATATAAACTTGAATAAAATTCATTGGAAGAATTAAAATATTTTCAAAATTAATAAAATTCTTCGCAAAAATTCAATTATTCTCAAAAATTGAAAAGAAAAATATTTTTAAAATTTCAATTATATTCATAAATAAAAAAATTCTCCATCTAAATTCTATTATATTTAAAAATTTTAATAAAATTCTTGGCAAAATTTTGTAGGAATTCAATCTTAATGAATTAATTCAAAATAATTCTATTATTTTCATAAGTAATAACATTCAATTATTTAAAATACAAAAATTTTATAAAATTTTTCGAAAAATATCAATTATTTAAAAAATTCTTCACCGAAATTTAATTACTTTTATAAACTGGAATAAAATTCTCTGTAAGAATTCAATTATTTATATAAATAATTATTTATTATTTTTATAAATTTTGAATAAAATTCTCTGTAAGAATTCAATTATTTTTAAAATGTAATAAAATTCTTGGCACAAAACCAATTGTGTTCGAAAATTAAAAAAAAAATTCTTGTTAAAATTCCAAGTAACTTTATAAATAATAACATTTTGCTCCAAAATTCAATTATTTTATAGAAATTTTAAGAAAATTTAAATTATTTTTATAAGTAATAGAACTCATCGCAGAATTTTAATGATTTTTTATACAATATATATATTTTAATCAAATTCCTCGAAAAATGTAATTATTCTTAAAAATTTTATTAAAATTTGTCAAATTAAATTCATATATTTAAAAATTTATTGTTAAAATTCTTTGTGAGAATTAAATTTTAACAAAGAACATTCTATTATTCAATAAATTATTTATTTTTAAATTTAAATAATTGAATTTCTCTAGGATTTTCTAATAAAAATTTATTAAAAAATGAATTAACGGATAATCGATTTATTATTATTATTTATGAAAGTAATTGAATTATTGCCACGAATTTTATTACATTTTTTAAAAATAATTTAATTTTTTTTGATAAATTTTACTGCTTGTAAAAATGATTGAATTCTTGCGAAGGATTTTTTGAGGATTTTTGTAAATAATTAACCTATTCTGAAAAATGTTATGGTAATAATATTCTTAATTTTTTCAATTTAAAAAGGTTTGAATTTAAATGTTTTAAAGAATTTTAATTTCTACAGAAAAATAATAATGATTAAATATTTATTTAAGAAAGAAGTTATTGATGTTTTTGAATAATTTTACAACTAATGAAATTTGTAAATAAATGTAATAGAACATTTTTTTTTGATTATCCAATAATTTTTAGAGTGAATCAGAACATTCTTTAGGGTCAGGAAAAAAAATTTGTCTGGAAATTAGGGAAAAGTCAGGGAAAAATAAAATTAAATATTTGTAGCAATTCTGGTCTTATTTCCCACAAGGTTGGTTTATAAATTTTTTGATTTGGATGGTATTTTGATGGGGTTTTTCTTTTTCAGGATGCTGACGATGATGTCGATGTGGACATCGAGGAAGACAGTCAGACGAACATGAGTGATAGCGAAATTGGGAAAAAGGAACCAAAGTCCCCGAAAGTCATTGCCGAAGAAGAGGATGACGATAATCGAACAGTAGATCCGCTAGACGTGGATCTCTACAGATGTGCAGTTTGTTTGGAGCTATTCAAAGAAATGGAGAGTCTTACGAAACATACGAAACTTCATGAATCGATGCGCGTCGTGAGGCAGGAGTGTCCTTGCGGAAAGACCTTCAGGGGAGCTCAAAGTTTTCTAACCCACGTCGAGGAGTATCATCCACTTTGGCTGCAATGCGGCTACTGCGACGTTACGTTCCTGAACAGCAAGGAATACTATTCACACTCCTGCGAAGTAAACAAGGAGGGCAAGGAATTCGAGGACTTCCAGGAAATTATTTGCCACTACTGTTCAGCAAAGTTAAGAATGACGAATTTCGAGTCTCACGTCAATGCTCACCATTTCATAGCCGAAAAACCGTTTTTATGCTTCTTTTGCAAAACGCGCTTCTCAACCAAGCGGCAAAGGACGATTCACATAACCACCGAGCACGCGAAGCCCAATTGCCGAATTTGCGGTCAAACATTGCGATTTGACTTTGTCGCTAAGCACGAGGCCTATCATCAAGGTTTGGGCTTTCCCTGTCACACTTGCAAAAAGGCTTTCGCCTCCTATAAACTGATGAGTTCGCATCAATTCGAAGTGCACACTAGAGACGATGTCAAGTGCAACATTTGCAAGAAGAGCGTCACCAAGAGGCATTTTAAGTACCACATGATGTCGCACGCCATGAAGGACAAATGTAAAATTTGCAATCGGTGTTTCCACAGTGTCTCCATGTTGGAGAATCACATTAAAGCGGTGCACCGGAATACTTACCCCTTCCTCAAGTGCGACACCTGTAGCGAAAAATTCGTCGTTGAGCAACAACTCGAGAATCATTTCACCAAAGATTTGTGCAAGAGGAACAAAAAAGTTATCAAGCTTCCAGTGGTGCGAAAAGCTGCATTGAAAAGTATTACGACGAAAGGAACATCGGGACGAAGCGTTTCAACAACTGAAAATGAATCCGTAAATAATACAGAAGATGCTGGGAAAGGAACGACGAAAACAAACAGTTCGATGTTGGGAAATTCGGAAAGTGCAGCAGGAGAAAAAAGAAAGACGAAAAGTACAACAGAGGGAATGGAAAGTACATCGGATACGACAGAAAGGAAAACGGAAACTGAAGAAGAAGGTACAACAGACAAGAAGACGAAAAGTGGAGTAGAAGGTACAACAGAAAAGAAAACAAAAAGTGCATTAGAAGGTACAACTGAAAAGAAAACAAAAAGTGCAGTAGAAGGCACAATGGAAAAAAAGACGGAAAGCGCCGAAGAGAATACAAAAGAGGAAAAAGCAGAAAGTGCAGCGGAGGAAACAACGGAAAGAACAGAAAGTACAGCAGAGGAAACTACAGAAACTACAAAAGCAGTCGAAGAGACAGAAGAAAACGCTCTCAAGGCAACAGTAAAGTTGGAAACCTCAGCAACCGATGGGAACCATTCCGAAATGGAGGAATCTGTCGACATGGACGAACCCCTCGCGTTGGATCCATCGTCAGACATTGACGGTCTTCTAGAAGCCGCCGAGTCGACAATGCACGACATCGACGAGCAAAATGATTCCTCAGAACAAGAAATAATTCCCCCACTCGATGAAGTTTCTCAAAAGGAAAAAACTCCCCAAGAGGAAACTGGGGAATCAACCGAAGATGATACAACAAAATTAAACGAGACTGAAATCGAAACAACAGCAAAATTAAACGAGACTGAAATCGAGACAACAAAATTAAACGAGACTCCAATCGAGACAACAAAATTAACCGAGACTCAAATCGAGTCAACAAAATTAAACGAGACTGAAATCGAGACAACAACTACAATAGTGACCGAACCAAAAGAGAATAATTCTCTGGACGAAAATTCCCAACCGGAAAAATCTCGAGAAGAGACTGTGGCTAAATCATCAGAACTTGTGAATGAAGAAAATTGCGAGGCAAAGAGAGAAGAAAAAACGTCAAGTGAAATTGCAGATACATTACAAACAGAGGCAAATGATTCCAATGAGGATATAAGTATAACCGATACCTTCGCATCGATACCGTCGCATGAAGCGTCGCTAATCGACACGAACAACGTGAATTCAACAGCAAACACCGAACAAGAAATTCCCACTTCAATGGAAATTGACGAATGCCAAGAGAAAAGAATTTTCGAATCGATTGAAAATTCAAATGAAATGCAAGTTGACACGTAAGTCAATGCGAGTGTACAGTAAATATTAAGAGTGAATGTTTTGCTAGCTTAATAGAAATTAAGATCGCTATTCATCTTATTTATTTCCGAAAAAAGGACAATTTTTTACATATTTTTTCTTAAGCGGAGGCTACATCTATATTTTCAACTGTATGAAGAAAATATTTTAAACATTCAAATTACTATAAAAAATTATAGTCATTTTTTCAGATGAATTCAATGGTCAGAAAATATTTGGACCCTTTTTTAAGCTTTTTTTCCAAAAATTGCTGAATTTTGAAATTCATTCGCAAAAAAAAAAATTTCCGAATTTAATTTTGAAAAAATTAATATTTACCAAAATTTTGAACGTTCAAATGATAAAAATTTGTTTTCTTTTCAATATTTCTTAAAATTATTCTCTTTAAATGACAATCTAAAAAAATACAATATAAATATGAAGAAAATAATTAATTTTTAAATTTATAAATTAACATTTTCTACCAAAATTCAAAAATAAAAAGAGTAATAAAAAGATTCGTTCATTTGAACGTTTGGAACTTTAGGGACATATGTTTTAGCATTTAAAAAAAAACAGTTTATAAGGTTAAGAATTTGAAAGAAACATGATTAATATTAAAATTTTATTATACAAAAACTTATTTTTTTCTATCTAATTTCAGAATATAAACTTTTCAGAAAAAATGTTTTAGTGTTAAAAATAAAATTCGATGAAAATTAAAAACATAAACTTTAAAAAAAATGTTAGTGATAAAAATAAAATTCGACAAAACATTTTTTTTTAAAGTTTGTTCTGAAATTAGAAAAAAATGAGTCTTCGAGTAATCAAATTTAATAAATAATCATATTTTTTAAAATTCTTAACCTGAAAACTATTTTTTTTTTTTGAGAAAAAATGCTAAAAAATTTTGTAAATATAATAATTTTTTTAATCGGAGATTTTTTTGTGGATACAAAAACATATTTTTTATAAAATTAAGTATGGATTTTAAAATCTATGAATTTAAAAAAAAAATAGAAATTCAAAAAGGGTCAAAATATTTTCTGACCAATTTTTTTCCAGGACCATTGAATTTTTTTAGAGGAATACAATGGTCAGAAAATATTTTGCCCCTTTTTGAACTTTTATTTTTTCTAAAAATTGCTGTATTTTGAAATCCATACGTAATTTTGTAAAAAATGTGTTTTTGTATCGAGAAAAAAATTTCCGAATGGAAAAATTAATATTTACATAAGTTTTAATGTCTTTAAAATTGTGAACGTTCAAATGAACGAAATTTGTTTTCTTTTCAATATTTCTTAAAATTATTAACTTTAAATGACAATCTACAAAAAATTCAATATAAATATTAAGAAAATAATTAATTTTTAAATTTATAAATTAACATTTTCTACCAAAATTCAAAAATAAAAAAAGTAATAAAAAGATTCGTTCATTTAAACGTTCGGAACTTTAGGGACATAAGTTTTAGCATTAAAAAAAAATAGTTTTTGGATTTTAAAATGGATTTTAAAATCTATGAATTTTTTTAAAAAAATAGAAATTCATAAAGGGTCAAAATATTTTCTGACCAATTTTTTTTTACAGGACCATTGAATTTTTTCAGAGCAATATAATGGTCAGAAAATATTTTGCCCCTTTTTGAGCTTATTTTTTCTAAAAATTGATGGATTTTGAAATCCATGTGTAATTTTGTAAAAAATGTGTTTTTGTGTCTAGAAAAAAATTTACGAATGAAAAAATTAATATTTACAAAAGTTTTAGCATTAAAAAAAAAAATAGTTGCCAGGTTAAGAATTTGAAAGAAACATAATTAATATTAATGTTTATTATACAAAAACTCATTTTTTTCTGACTAATTTCAGAATATCAACTTTTCGAAATAAAAATGCTTTAGTGTTAAAAACAAAATTCGATAAAAATTCAAAACATACTTTTTCAAAACAAAAAGAATGTTAGTGATAAGAACAAAATTCGAAAAAAATTTTTTTTGTAAAGTTTATATTCTGAAATTAGTTAGAAAAAAATTTGTTATCGTATAATAAAATTGAATAATAATATTTTTTTGAAATTCTTAACCTGAAAACTTTTTTTTTTGTTGGAAAAAAATGCTAAAACTTTTGTAAATATTAATTTTTCCATTCGGAAACTTTTTTATGGATAGGAAAACATATTTTTTGCAAAATTACGTATCGATTTCAAAATCCAGAAATTTTTAGAAAAAATAAAAGCTGAAAAAGGGGCAAAATATTTTCTGACTAATTTTTTTTATGACCATTGAATTTCTTTAAAAAAATTACTATAAAAATAATTTTAGTGATTATTTAAAATATTTTCTTCATATAGTTGAAGAAATATTTTGAAAGAAACTATTTTCTGACCAATTTTTTTATGACCATTGAATTACTTTAAAGAAATTACTATAAAAATAATTTTAGTGAATATTTAAAATATTTTCTTCGTATGGTTGAAAATATATGTGAACTCTCCCCTTAAGGTTGAATCCGATAAACAATCGGAACAAAAGTTCGTGCAATTTCATAATTTTTCGTTTTAAACAAAGTCAAATTTAAATTCCTCTTGGTAGAAACGTAAGGAATTTAATTTTTCACATTTTAAAGTTACATTTCATTAAAAATTATAATTTTTCGTCAATTAAAAGATTTATGTAACAGTACCCAAAAATTAACAAATGTTTCCTATCGTAAAATTCTAATTTTTATTCAAATGCAACTTTTAATCGTCTTAAATATTCAAAATTAAATTTTTCACCTCTCTACCAAGTGCGAATTTAAAATTTAATTTGCCCTTTTTTTGAAATTACAAAATTATAACTAACTTTTGATTCGAGTGTTCGTCTGATTTCTCCTTAAAAACTCGATTTTCGTCCCAAAAGAATATTTCTTTTTTTAAAAATCGTCCACTTATTTATTTCATCAAATAACTTTTTTACTTGCCAAATGGTGTGAGACGACTGTTAAGAATCAGTTGCATTCAAAACAATTTTTTATTCACGATAACTTGACTTGAGAGCGCAGGAATACGGTAAAAAAAAAGAAAAAAAATTTTTTTTTGTAAAAGGAAAAAAAGTTGTTATTGCCTAAATATTGTTATAAACTTAGTCGAGTGATTGTAAGACGATCAAAATATATTTAAATGTCTGACAAAAAGTGTTGAATTCACTTAGATTGAAATGTATAATTCTTTTTGTCACTTTGTTATTCACAAATTCCTTTTTAGTTATGCTGGTAATGATCATAAAAATGAAAAAAAAAATTAAAAAAAAAATGACATATTAAAGTTCTACGTGACCATACTGTGTTATGATAGAGATATATGCGACTCTAATAATATATATAAAAAAACTATGTGATTAACATCGGTATTGATGATCTTTGTTTTCTAACAGTCGAAAGAAATCACCTTAATTTATAAGTTGCTAATGATAAAAATCATCAATTTTTTTGTAAATATATATAAATATATCTAACTTTAATAAAAACCAAAGTGAAAAAAAAATGTTGCCGGTAGTCGAAATTTTTTTTTTGTTTTCTAAAGAACTTTTTCACAGAGAATTTTTGTCGACTATTGTTGACTATTGACTATTGACTATTGTACGGAATTCTTGCTAAACATTTCAGTATTATTATTTTTTGAACAACTTTTCGAACAACTTTTCGAATTTAAATTAATGGAATGAAATTTGTTGATCTGTATTTGTTATTTAATGGAAAGGGAAAAATTGTAAAATGACTACGCAACAATACTGGAAAATTGAGAAGAGAATGAGAATGTTTGTATGATATGTTGCATATTTTTGCTATATGACAGTTATTTAATTGTATTTTTTTATTATATATAATTATCGAAGATGTCAACAAATTTTTGTTTTACTACGAAAATCAGAAAATGAGAGCAACGTGTGTTTGCCCTATGGACAGTGGGACTTGGATTTTTTTTTTGAATAAAATGTTTATGATCGTTCGAAGGACATTCTGTAGACATTCTTCAGACAGAGGATGGCTTTTTTGGTGTCTTTCGAACGAACACGGATGTTTTAAAGAAAATCTTATGTCTCAGTGCTCACAGGGTAGAAACGAAATGAAAATAGTATGCCACTGGTTGCGAACGATATAAATATTTTTTTATAAACATGTAAATGTAGAAGTAAAATTTGTAAATATATGCAGATTTAGTGATGAAACGATGTGTTGAAGTTATTTTTGCTTTTAGTTTTCTTTCACTTCAGGTACTAGAATGATTTTGGTACTTTTTGTATCAATATACAAATTTTTCGACAAAATTATAAGTCTTGCGATTTCTAACAGTTCAGTCCAGAAGACGAAAAAAAATTTTCTAAAGGATAAAAATTAACTTGACTGTAATTTTCGGAACTTTTACGTCATTCTCTGAGAATATATTATAACAATATATTTGAATCGAATATAATTATTTTTGTTATACAGTCAACCAAAAATTATCTTTAAATTAAACATAAAAATTTTTATTTTCAAACATTCACTGAGAAAACAATGTATTTGAATCAAAAATAATTATTTTTGTTATACAGTCAACCAAAAGTTATCTTTAAATTAAAATAATTTTGATTCAATACAAAATAAATTTATTTTAATGAAAATTATGTTCAATTCAATTATAAAATATTTTTACTTCAAACGTATTTTTTTAGTGACTTATTTTTTTAATTAAATTAAAAATTTAAAAATTTTTGAATTAAAAAAAAATTTTTCTCAGTGTTGAATAATAATTTAAAGAACAACTTCAAGTTTCATGAGCTTCGCGACTAAAGATTCGGAAGGTTGCAGTCAAGCTAATTTCGACTTTCACGAAATTTTCGAGTAAATTCGTATTCTTTATGGGGAATAAATTTTCTGGATCGTGAATTCTGAACTAAACACTGAGAAAAATTTTTTTTTATTCAAAAATAAGTAATCAACCAAAAAAAAAAGGTTTGAATTAAACATAATTTTTATTGAATTAAATGCATTATGTATTGAATCAAAATCATTATGTTTGATTCAAAGATAATTTTTGCTTGACTGTATAAGAAAGATAATTGTTTGCTTCAAATACATTGTTTTCTCAGTGAAAGATAAAAGTTCTGTCGATAAATTATTTATAGTATTTTAAATTATTTTTACAAACAAAGTAATTATATTATATTCTCTGTAACAAGTTTTGATTTCTAAAAAAATGTTTTTCAAAAAAAAAATACGATTTCGAATATTTATTTTTCTAAAGTTTGTAAAGTTTCATAATTTTGATAAAATTTAGAAAATTTTTAAAAAATATAAATTAAGAAATAGAAGCAATTTTGTGCATATTTTCTGTGTTTCTTAATAAGAATTCTGTTAAAACTTATGTTTCAAAAAATTATGTTTCTTTTTGAAAAAGAAGAAAAATTTTATAACATTACAAATTTCTTATTACAATTATTATTAAGAAAAAATCTATTCTTCTTTAAAAAAAATAATTAGTAGCTATCATTTTTATACAAAATTAAAAAAATTATTTGGTTCAAAAAGCATTTCTTTTCGAAAATTTTGAATAGTTTTAGAAAAAAATCCCTATAATTTCTATTTGTTAATTACGATTTTAACTAGAAAAAAAAAGAAAATAAAATATAAAATAAAATAAAAAAATAAAAATTTTAACTAGAAATTTTTCTAAAAAATTTGCATAATTTCATTTTTTTATCATAATTCTTTAGAGCGAAATCTTAAGTTTTTTTTAAAGAATTAAAAAATTTTCGTAAATTTTATTTTTTAGTCATATAATTTTTATCACATTGATCGTTTTTTTTACAAAAATCGAATATTGTCAGAAAAAAAATTGGACAGTTATATTTTTTAGAAAACGAAATTTTCAGAAAATAATCTTTATTAGAAGGAAAAAAATTAGAAAATCACCTTCATTAGAAAATTTATTTTTAGAAATTCAACTTTAATAGAAAAAATACATTTTTTTAAACTTTAATTTTACAAAACTTCGATTATTCATAAATCCTTGACTTAAATATATTGTATAAGAAATTTTAGAAATTTTTCAAAAAAAAATTAAGGAAGAAAATCCTATTAAAGTTTGGAAAAATTCTCTTAAACGTTTAGAAAAATTTATTTATAAAAATATAGAAAAATTTGTGAGAATTTTAAAAAATTCCTGTTTGGAAGAATTTCCATGTAACTTCAAATTATTAAAAAAAATTAAATTAAACTTTTTAAAAAAAAATTAGTTCTTCAAAATTTACAGTTAAAAATATAGAATATTCAAATTTTCTAATATTTCAATTTGAAACCGTTTCTAAATTATTGAAGAATTTAAATACAAAAGTAAACAATTTTTTGCATGAAATAAAATTTAATTTAATTAATTAATAAATAATTTAATTCTTATAAAGAATTTTAACAACAAATTTTTAAATAATTAAATTCTTTTGAAGAATTTTAATCAAAATTTTAAGAATAATTAAATTTTTCGAAGAATTCGATTAAAATTAAAAAAAAATAATTACAATTCTGCGACGAGTTTAATTATTTATGAAAATAATTGAATTTCTAAAACAAATTTATTATTTATAAAATTAATTATCGGTATTCATAAAAAATAATTATTTATGAAATTAATTGAATTATTAAGAAGAAATTTATAAAAAAAAATTTAATAATTCAACTCCTGTGCATTTTTTATTACTTATGAAAATAACTTGTAAATGTTTGGAGTACAACTTTGTTACAAAAAATTGAATTCTTTTGGAAAATATATTAAAACAGTAGATAATAAAAAAATATTGAAATCAAAGAAGTTTTTTTTTAGTAATTAAATTTTTTCATTTATAAAAATAATTGTGATTTTCACGTGAATTTCTTTAAAATTTTGAACATAATTGAACTTTTGTAAGAGAAAATTTTATTACTTTTGAAAATAATTAAATTTCTCTATTTTAACAAATTTCATGAAGAGTTTAAATTATTTACATTGTGTAAAAATCTAAGTTTAAAAAAATTTTAAAAATTAAATTCCTTAAAAATTTAAATTTTATAAAATTTCAAATTAAAACCTTTTTTTGTTCATTTATTGATGAATATATTATGGAAACTTATCTTTTTTAAAATTTAATTAATTTTCAAATATTTAAGTAAATTTATCATTAAATAATTTTATGTGTAATTTAAAGTAATAATTTTATTATTATTTTATTTAATGAGTTATTTAGAAAAGAATTTTTTATTTATAAAAATAATTGTGATTTTCAAGAGAATTTTTTAAAAATTTTGAACATAATTGAACTCTTGTAAGAAAAATTGTTATTACTTTTGAAAATAATTAAATTTCTTTATTTTGACGAATTTAAAGAAGAATTTAAATTATTTACATTTTCAAAAATTCAATTTTAAAAATTTTTTTTAAATTAAATTCATTAAAAGTTAAAATTTTATAAAGTTGCAAATTAAAACCTTTCTTTGTTCATTTATTGATAAATATATTATAGAAATACTTAATTTTTTTTAATTTAATTAATTTTGAAATATTTAAGTAATATTTTCATTAAATAATTTTATGTATAATTTTAAGTAGAAATTTTATGATATAGTTGTACAAAAATGAGTTATTTAGAAAGAAAGTTATTCAAAATGAAATTCTCGACAAATAAAAAAAAATTAATTTAAGTAACTTTGTAGTCACTTTTCATATACCTCTTCCTGTACAGTGTATAAAAATTTTTTTTAAAGTAAATCTTAATTTAAGATCAGTCTTAAATTCAGCACTGTCTACTTCAATGTTAAATGTTCCAAAATCCATAGGTATAGAAAATTTTCATAAAAATTTAAAAATTAAAATTTGACTAAAAATTGCAAAAAATTGGCAAAAAAATTTTTTTTTCCAAAAAAACCCTTTTTATAGAATTTGGAAAAAAAATTCGAAATATTCCCGCGCGATATTTAAGTTTAAGAAGAGGTGGAAATGAAAGTTTCACTATTAAAGCACCAGGCGTCTCTATACACAAGATCCTTGTTTCAAAACGGTATAGAGTCTCACGGAGGGCAGTCGTATTACGCTCGAACTCTCTCTCCATCAAAAATTACGATATAAAACAAAAATATACGTGTCTTTTATTATTTTACTAAAAAAAAATAACCGGTGAAAAAAAACAAAGAAATAAAGAAAGAAAATTCAATTAATTTATTGTGAAAATCAAGTGAAATGTTAGTTAAAATTGTGACTTGACAGTGTATCTCTAAAAAAAAAGTGTTTCCCATTCGGAGTAAAAAAAATAAAATTAAATCAGTAAAAAAAGAAATTGTAAGGGAACTTTTATTACATTGGTAGCTCTTATATAGTGCGCTAGAAGTAAAAACCCCTGAAATTTCTAGCTGGCGGGGCGCTCTAGGACGCGTTCAATAAATATTGGGCGTCTCGACACGAATAAATGAGAGTTACTCCAAAAACATATATTATGTTGACACTTTGACAATTTTTGCCGGCCGGCATAATTTTTGTTTTTGACAATTGTCAGTTGCTTCAATGGGAGAATTAGATTTATTATTTCTTGCTCAATTTTCGCCTGCTCCAAAATTTGAGAAAAATATTTATATACTGGATACTTTTTTTTAATTTTTGTGTTATTAAATTTTATAGAAGTTTTTTTTTTTACTATTTGAGGAAAGAAATATTTGTCCCATTATTGTAGGTGTCTCTTGTTTTGATTCTTTCACTTTTTAATGAAATCTCAAGTCGAGCTCCTATGGCACAAAACCGGTATCTGTCAATGAAATCCTTGACCTATCCAAATTTAGCCTTTTCTCGGTATAGCTTCTCGTAAACGATTACATATGTAAACCTTTAAAAAAAGAAGAAGAAGTCGATTTGTTTTTTTCTAATGAGAATTCGATTTTTCTATTTTTCAATAAATTTTTGTTAAAGATTTGCAAAAATCGAACAATTTTCTTCTGTTTTGACTTCAAAAAGTCGTCTTTCGCCGTTAATTTAAAATGACAGTCACTTTTTAATTTTTCTTCTGTTATTTTTAAGATACTAGAAAATTGTTTGTTTGTTTTAAAATTTTGAAATGTTTTTTTTAACTTTTCAAAAATTTTGTCCATTTTCTTACTCTTTTTATTGTAACCTTTTATTGTCTTTTTATTATAATTTGTTAAATTTTTAAGGAAATATTTAAATTTAAAGATTTTAGGAACCCCGTTCAAAAAACGTATAGGTGAAGTTCGGAACGTTTATGATCAACGATTGAAAGAACAAAAATTTATTTTCCTACCAAAAAAATAAAATTTTTTGTTCATAAATATTTTTTTTGCTATAATCATTATTCAAAAAATTAATCGTACTATTTTCT